>CM033345.1:26002866-26467316 GCA_019395295.1 Osmanthus fragrans
TGGTAGAAACCATTATGATACAATTTTATTTTTATTTTTTGTATAGCCAATTATTGGTTTTGCTTTTGGTTTCTGCAACAACCAATTGTCTTTGCTTTTAGTTTCTGCAACGACAGAAACTTGTTAGTGTAGGTTTTTTTTAATTTTTTTTTGTTTCTCCTCTTTTCTCTTTCTTTTTTTTCCTTTTCTTTTTCCTTTCCTTTTATTTCTTTTTTCTTTTGGTTTCTGTTGTTGGTCGGCAGAAGCCATTTTTTGGACGTTAACTGTATATTTTTTTTGTTTTTGTTTTCCCGTTTGGTTTCGTTTCATATTTTTTAGTATGGGTGTTTTAATAAATTGAAACTAACATTCTACATTCTTCTTTTTTAGGGGTTCAATTTTTGGAGCCATTCAAGAATTTTGAGGTTTGAGGTTTTCTTTGGGATAGAGTTTAAATTTCGTGCTGCAATTATTTTATGAGTTTAGAAAATATATGCTTATGAACAGACTCAAAATTTCAAACCTTTTTATGCACATTGAGGATCAAGGACTGTCACATTTTGCCATCCAAGTCATTTTGTATTGAAAACCAATGACTGATTCTTCTGATCGTTCGATACACGTTGTGTTGAGGACCAATGACCGACTCCTTTAATCGTCCAAGATACTTTGTGTTTGGGACCAAGGACCGACTCCTTTAACCGTCCAAGGCACTTTGTATTAAGGACCAAGGACCGACTCCTTTAACCGTCCAAGACACTTTGTGTTTGGGACCAAGAACCGACTCCTTTAATCGTCCAATGCACTGTGTTGAGGACCAAAGACTGACTCTCTTTTGCCGTCCAAGGTACTTTGTGTTAAGGACCAATGACCGACTCATTTAACCGTCCAAGGCACTTTTTGTTGAGGACCAAGGATAGACTCCTTTATCCGTCCAAGACACTTTGTGTTTGGGACCAAAGACCGACTCCTTTAATCGTCCAAGGCGCCTTGTGTTTGGGACCAATGACCGACTCTTTTTACCTCCAAGACACTTTGTGTTTGGGACCAAGGACCGACTCCTTTTACCGTCCAAGACACTTTTTTGGGTGTCATTTACATATTTGGAAGACTAAGACGAACTTAAAAGATTTACTGCTTATTAATTTTTTTTGTTTGCTAATCTTTTTTTTCTTTCAGGAATGGTCGGCACAAGCTCTGATAACAAGGTGTATTGTGATATACACGAAATCGTCGAGCTTAAAAATCAAGGCAAAAGTTACCTTCGTTTCAAAGATACTGATGTGAAGTACCATGCCCCGCCTGGCATACGCGGCGAACTTAAACTTAGCATCCATAAGCCAACTACAGATCCTTCCCTTGACCCCTCGGAGCCTTTGTTAGAGTTGCACATGCCTATCATTAGTGAATGTCACGATAGTTCAGAAGCTGCGAAGTCCAATCACTCTAGCAGTCATCTCCCATTTCCATGTCTTCCACCTCATCATTCTCAAAGCATGGAGTGCATTCCAAGGGCCGTAATTTGTAAGAAGATTGGCAATAAAGAAATACAATGGGAAAGTGCACTTGTCAGTCAGGGAGAAATTTCTTTTCTTCCAAAGTGTTGGGAGTGGTCTTCATGCATCCAAAAACTTCTGCTCAAGAGGAATTTTCGTCAATTAGCTTCTGCAGTTTGTTCCGCTACAAAGGATTATCATGACCCATCTACAGGGCTCTTTGTGAAATTTGGTGTACAGAGACCAATACTTTTGCGACCGCCAGTGGTGAAATTGACATTTCTCTTTGGGACATTCGCGAGATAAGTGGACTTCCGATTATGGGTCATTATTATGAGGAAGTAGTCCCAAGTCTTTTAGAGTTGACTGATCATTTTCCCAAGTCTTGCTTGTACCACTTTAATGTCTTCGTGTTGATTGCCAATCCGAATGAATCTGATTGCGTTATTCATGAAGAATGGATTAATTTTTGGTTTCACGAGAGTGGTTGTGCCCAGAATCCTCGACAACACAAAAATTATAAGAATGCTTTGAATCTAAATCCATTTAAAAGGCGTCATTAAAAAGCTTCAAAGGAAATTGGGAGGCCCATGATTGTAGACAAGTCGAGAGACATTTTTCGCAGGGATCGGAGTCATTGGGGTGATCTACCAATATGTTTGTCTATAGAAGAAGAAGAAGTATTGGAAATAGTAGGTTATCTCTCCATGTGGCTTTGTCGTTTCGTTCTTCCATCTGGAGACGAGTGCATGAGAGTTAGGACTTTTAAAGCGTCTTCAACAATGGCAGGCGGGTACACCTACAGCCTAGTCCCTCCGGTGTTAGCGAGTATTTATAGAGGACTTACACGAACATCGAACCAGGTATTGGAAGAGTTAAATCTTTTCTCAATACCTCAACATCGATTGATTCAATTTGAGGTTTTTTGCCTGTAGAGGATCTTTCAGATGTAAATATTGATTTACCTTTGATAAGCTGACGAGATTGATCAACACCAGATGTATCACCATCGTCTGCATCTCTAATTTTGAATCCGGACATGGTCAACCCTGCATAATTACACTCTTCATCTTCTGTGTAAAATTTGGCATCAGCAAAATAGGATTCTTCTTTGAGGAATGGCTTGGACTCAGCTACCACACATTTAACTTCTCCATTTCGAATATATTTGAAGCATTGGTGCCAAGTCGAAGGTACTACTCCAGTTTCATGCAGCCAAACACGTCCAATGAGTAATTCATATGATGTTTTAGCATCAATGACATGGTAGAGAGCCGAGGAAATTAATTCTCCCATTTGTAGCTTCAGGCGAATCATGCCAATCACTCACTGACCCTTTTGGTTGAATCCTTTAAAGCCATTCGATCATCGAAAAGGAGACTGTACTAAACTCGTATTGGCAGGAATATTGTTGAGTCGTGAGGTGGTTTTGTTCTATTTCGAACTCTATCCTGGTACGTTCTTCGTCTCATTCTTCTTCTCCACATTGATAACATTGGAGGTAAAACATTCATTGTCAAAGTAAACCCTTGGGAAAATAATCACCCAGTGTTGGCAGTCTAGAGGGAATGCGTCTTACTCCCTCTAATTTAGTAGATACTCTCTGGTTGTTCTTTGGTCTTGATTTCTGGTTATAAACACTGGAACTTGGGAGCTGTGGAGCCTTTTGACGACGTCCTTTTACAAAGGTTCGTGTCCCCTGATTTTCTTCTGTATTTCTTCTTTATTGGGTTGAATTTTCGTATCCAATTCCTCCAACTTTGGTCCTGCAAGAGGCGTAGAGGGTGATATTTTACTTGTTTTGTTTGACACTCGATATTTCTCCTTCTTACTCATGAAGGTAGACCAATCATCATCGATCTCGTCTTCGGACTCCGAATCAGAATCCCAAACATCCAAATTATCCGTCATAATTTCATAGAAAGTTGGACGATTGGGTAGATGTGGTCCACCCATCCCCGAATAGACATAACCGATAGTAATTTTTCCATCTACCTCAAACTTCACTGGGATGGCCCCTTCTGGAAGTTGCGGTCCAAACTCCTCAACTGAGGATTTACTGGCATCGTATGTATTAGGAGATGTTGGTTCTTTCTCTGTAATGGAAATTGATCCAAATGAAACCATCGAGCAAGAGGCTATCGAATTTTCTTCGGTTTCAAGTTTGATCTCATTTTCTTTGTCTAGACGAACAATAAGATCTTTCAAGACGAAACATTTTTCTACTGGGTGGCTGATGATTCTGTGAAATTTACAGTATTTGAAATGATAGATCTTACCCGCTTCCTTGGGTCTTTTCGATACTGGAAGTTCGATTATCTTTTGTTCAAGGAGCTGATCCAGAATTCCAGAAACTTCAGCGTCTGAGAATGGGTACTCTTTTTCTTCAAGTTCTTTTAGAGTCACATGACCTCTTCTTTGGACTTGTCCTTGATTAGGTCTAAACTCTAGTCTCGATTTTGGGTTTAAGCTCGACCTCTGGAAGGCTACCTCTATAGGAGCAGTAGAAATTGGCATCACCTCTTTGGACTTACCAACCTTGACTTCTTTCTTTATTTCTTTCTTAGGATCTTTCTTCTCACTTGGTAAGTAACTTCCATGCCTTGCAATTTGGAGCTCTAGGTCATAAGCACGTGTCGCCAATTCTTCAAATGAGTGAAGCATATTTGCCTGGAGATTATAGAGTAATCCCTAATGCATGCCTTGTACACACATGTCGATAGAAGATGCTTCTCTTATTCGTTCTTTGCAATTAAGGACAAGGTTCCTCCAGCGTTCGATATACTCTACAATGGGCTTTTCCTTGCTCTGCTTCGTTCGAGCAAGTTCCGGAAGGCTGACAGTTCGTCGGGTGCTGTAGAAGTGTGTTAGGAATTCTCGTTCAAGTTGATCCCAACTATCAATTGACCCAGCTGGTAAGTCTGTGTACCATTCAAATGCGGCATCTTTTAGTGAGCGTACGAACTGCTTCACCATGGTGTCATTGTAGGTGCCTGCATTGTTACACGTCTCAATAAAATGTGCAACATGGTGCTTTGGGTTGCCCTTCCTATCAAAACACTGAAATTTGGAAGGTTGGTAACCGAGTGGCATCTTGATTTCGTCGATTCGACGACTATAGGGCTTAGCGTACACCAATGAAGATTACAATGAACCTGAAGTTGTTGATTTGGAGTTGTTGGACGGATAGAGAGCCAAATGAGAACTGAGTAGAGTCACGTAACACGTTTTGAACAACTGTCCGGTCATGCATATCTTGCTTCTATTGGTGCTCTTGGACTTCTAGTTCTTTAGCCTTGGAAGATTTTGAATTTTCTTGATTTCCTTTAACCGACGAATTTTACAATTCTAGCTGGTGCATGAGTGCAACGACCTGCACGTCTTTGTCTTCTAGCGACTTTGTAAATTTTTCAATGGCTAAAGACATTTGTTGAATTCGGTCATCTAAGCCCGACGTTGCTTCTGTGACCATCACCGGCTCGAGTGATTCTTCAGATAAGGTATAGTCTTCCCACCTTTGCAGAGAAGTGGCATGAGAAGATCTAAATATGGATTTGCCACTGGAGACGGAACCAGAACGAGAGCTTTTCGCTGAACTCCTGGTCTTTTCTACCGAACGAGTTTGGTTTTTTGAAAGCAATTTTCATTTTGCCTTTGTTGGAGAACTTCTTCAATGGTGGGACCAGTTGAGTTTTTCCAGTTTTTGTTTGGGCCCTGGTCGCATGGAAGAGTTCGACAAGGATCTCATCAAGATGAGCCATAGTTTTCTTTGACTTTTCGCTTGTCATTGCTGACGTAGTGGTTGAAATTTAAAGGTTTTGAGATCAAATGATGAGAGGACGAGAAGGTCCCACTAGGCGTGCCAAGAAATTTGTACGATGAATTTCGTGTATTAAAAAATGAAAATCGTTACAAATTGTATTTTTGAGAAATACAAATGAAAATTAATCTTTTTGTAACTGCAAAATTGCAAGATCCTATAATTGATGATCTAAATGTTTGAAGACGAGGGCCACATGGCTTGAATCTTGGACTTCGAGATTTGTTGAGAATTTGATTTGTCGAGGGCTTGGCTTGTTCGACACTTGAATTTTGGGGCTTGAATTTGTACTTCAGAACTTGGACTTGGACTTGATTTGGTTTGAAGAAGGGTTTGATCTTCTAGGACTTGACTTGATTTGAAGAAGATTTTAATCTTCTTCGTGTTTGCCGGACTCAGACTTGAGAGAGTTTCTTCTCTTCCTCCGATTTTGAGATTTCTTCAGCACTTCATGATTTTCTTTTTCCCTTTTTACCTCCTCCCTTTTCCATGGACCATTGATCTTATTTATTAGGGGAAATTTCGTGGCTAATTTTGGTAACCACTCAATTATTTTTAATTAAAATGATCAATTAAATAATTGTAGGTTTTGAAATAGTAGGATGAGCCTCCTAATTATTTTTAGCGGGCTTTAGTAGATTTTAATTTAATTGGGCTAATAATTTAAATCGACACAATCCATTTTATTTATTATTATTTTTTAGTGTCTACACGTACTACTAGGGCAGAGTGTAGCGACCAAAAAATAAAATAAAATAAAAACCTTGTGTTTCATTTTATAAATAATTTTTTCTTGTATAAATAGAAAAAAAAAATTGGATTGTATTGTTTCGTCGCTACGAGCTTTCCTAAGAGTTCAAATTAAAGCTTGGTCACAATAGTAAAGTTTGCGCACTTGTTGTTTTTTAAATTTTTTTTAAGGTATCGAATCTCTCTTAAACAATAATTTTTTTTATGTTGACGACATACGTTATATTATTATTATTATTTTTTTTTTTTGCATACATGTTTAGTACTTAAACTTTAAAAGTTAGATCATTCGGATATGGTGTACCAAACGACCCCTAATTTATCTCCATTTATTTTTTAAATTATTTTTATATTCCATCAACCTGACCTTTCATTTTTCTTCATTATATTTACCATTTGAATCATTTACTAAATGACATAACTTCCAAATCACTTAATGTCATTATGGTGATTATAAACAAAATTTCCATTCATATGAAAGGGTGCCTACATGTCTTTTTACCTATAACCCACCATTTATAAACCTAATTCATATTCCACTACCATTGTTTTAAATTCCATTTTGGTTACTACCAATTGCCATCATCATTTTTGCATTTGAAAAATAGTAATATCCTATAACTTCTAAGGCCACATTTCCGTCCTCAAACTGTTATACCCAAACAAAAATTATTTTGCTTTTTCTTCCCATAGACTAAGGCACTTTGAATCTAAATTTTTTTTTAAAGAAGAAGTGAAAAGAATGCTGTATTTTATTGAGAGCAAGAGGATATTCGAACTGCAAGTGTTTAAGGTAGGGATGTTACTTACGACACTTTGGTAATTAGAGTAAAATTATTTGTTTTCGAGTTGCATTAACCTGTTATTGTGTTGCTCGTGATGGAAGCACCCTTTGGGTGGTTCAAATAAGAGATAAAGAGATTATGAAAGGGGTTATTTAAAACCCGAGATTAAGAAATGGGTTATCAAAACTTGAGAGTAAGCGGGCTGACTGATCACCGGTTCGCTAGAAATTGACGGTGACACAAATGACCATACTTGCATTTCTAAAAATACATAATTTTTACCATTTACTTAAGTGTTTTCTACTGAGTATTACTTGTGATACTCACTCCTACATACAAAAATTTCATGTTAAATGAAGGCGTGGCAGTAGCATGGTATGGTGGTAAGTACTCGCACGATTTAGAATGCATTCAACCTTCTAGTAAAACTTTCATCGGTTTAAATCTCTTATGAACATTTAGATAACACTTTTTAATATGTTTAACTTTCTGTTTGGCTTAATTATTATTTACATTTCATGTCGACTTGATGAGAACCACGTAGCAACGAATACTATGCAACCCCAATGATAACTGCATTATTAAGGTGCTGGCAAGAGCTTTATCAAATGTCGCAAATTGCTCATCGATGGCTTTTAGAAGTGGTTTGACCTTATCATACTACTCGACGAAACCACGGATACCAGCAGAAATCTTGTTCTTTATAAATATTACTGAGAGGCGATTGGATCGTTCCCACTTTTCATAAAGATCAATTGCATCTGGAGTGGTGGTTTCAATAACGGCAGGGTTCTTCTTTTCTTATAGTATAGTCAATATCCATCCATCCCAAATGGAGAAGGACTCTCATTCCATACATTATAGTTATCACCCCTTAATTCGGGAATCTCACATTTAACACCAAAAATGTTTATAGCTTGAATAACTGCAAAGTTTTAAACATACATGCTTATTATTCAAAGTTTGAGACTAAAACTGAATGTCATGTTTTACCAATGTAAATCGTGTTCTAATCTATGAATTTATTGACATAAAACTTGCCCGTTGGCTAAAGTCATATTCAATTAGATTCATCTAATAACCTTATAATAAAACTATCAAAATATGTTTTTTTTTTCTTTATTCCTATGGGTAGATTAAGAAATATAATCTGATATTTCATCATAATTAATCATACAAATATAATAAAATTTCTGTGGGTATATTTTATAATATCACATACGATTAACTACAATTAATGTTTATTTTCCATATGTGATCCTCAATAAACTTAGTATATAATTTTAACTAATTAAGGATGTTGTGGCTACTCTCTAATTAATAAAAAATTATATGGACCACTAAACATTAATTAATTTCTTAAGCTCGTATTATTGCATGAAACTTTAAGCCATATACCTATGAATTTAATTTTAATGTACTAATATTATTTAACTCAATATTGCATGTATAAAATAAACAACAATTATACAAACAAAATAAATAATAAAAGAAAATAACATTCATAATTAAATTCATAAAGAGCTTTCAAGAATTAATTTCTATAGCATAAACTGTAATATAATATTTTATTTTATGCCTAAAATACCCTCTTAAATTAAGCACTAAAATGAATATCGCATACCATATTATGTATTGCATAAATACCAAAATTACGCAAAATAAATATGAACCAATAAACATTACAAATAAAATTGCATAAATACTTAAGCAGGCATCATGTAACTAATAGGCCCAATGACAATAATCGGCCTAGAATCAAATTACTGGAAATTGGACCAATTGTTAAATGGGAAAAATACACAACTACAATACTTTAACTTTATAATTTCATATTTAACAAACTTAGAAAAAGATTTCAAAAACCAGGTGATAAATAATAATAATTGTTTTCTATATACACAAATTCCCCAATCCAGCAATTCCTTCAAATTGAAAAGTGAAGTAATCAGGTTCCTTGAAACCCATACAATTGTGCAACCTCAATTTTCCGTTGAGGTTAATACTACAGTCAATTTATTGATCACAACACATGGTCTGGAACCTTGTTAAAAAATCGTCGCTATCAATTTTGAATCCAATTATTGTGAAAAACTCTTCCATCGTCGACCACCATACTCGCCGTCGTACTTTTATTTTACTTCCTTCCTCACCTGCCCCACAATTCAAGTCCTCGGTAGCAGTGCTGCCGCAAAACGTCGTCACCTCCAAGATTAGATTCATTGATTTGGGGCATCAGTTGGATTTGTGAAGTATTCATTTTCTCAAGGGATGAACTTTTTTTGGGATTTTGAGTTTTTAAAGGGAATTGCTGCAGCTTTTATCACTTGTGTGGAGACGATGGTGGAGTTGAAGTTTTGTAACTGTGTGTTATCTTATTGATTGCTGGGCATTTTATGGTGGAAGAATAGTTTGTGAACTACAATCACTTGTTTTTGTGTTTTGAAGCTGGAGTCATTTCAAGGTGCCAAGTGGTTCTGATTTTTAGCTTAAAGTTCAATCAAGCATTGAAATATTTTGCCTTTCATTGTCAAATTTAAATTAAAATCTTCAATAAAGTGCTTAAATCAATCGAAGATATGTAAATGTAATAAAACATGTGCAATGAGCAAACAAGCCTATGGAATGAGTGAGAATAAAATATATAGCATGCTCAAATGTATTTTTACTTCTTTGTCTATACATACAACTGACAAATAGTATATAATCTGTATTTTTTAATTAGTTTAGAAAAATTGGTGCAAATGGTTCTGAATTTTTGTGATATTGTCCAAATTTCGTATATTATGATTTGGTTGGAGATGGTGGTGGTGGTGATGGTGGATTTGAAGTGAAGGTGGTGGTAGATTGAGATGGTAGTAGTGATTTGGTTGGTGACAATGATGATGGAGAGGCAGGGTGAGATCCAAAATTTACAGTGATGTGATAGGGTGGTGATTTACTTGTCGTTGTGATAACATATCATAATTAAACAACAGGTCACATTCGATCGGTCACAGTTAATATAGACTTGGTCACGAAGGTTATAGATGACATATAAATGGTCACAAAATTTTAAATGTAAATAGATTTTTAGTCACAAATATTAGCTGGTAGCATATGTAATTGTTAACATGGGCTTGGTCACATACAGTCATAATTATGCAAACTTGGTCACAAATAGTCAAAATAAAGGCTAGGTCACAATCGGTCACAGTTAACTCAGACTTGGTCACAGAGGGTCACAGTTAACTTATGGTCACGAACTTTAAATATAAACGGTGTTGTCACAAATATTCATTGTTAATAGATGTCTAGTTACACATGTCAATGTTAACAGAGACTTGATCACATACAGTCACAGTTAAGATAGATTTGATCACAAAGTCACAATGAAGATATACTTGATTACAATCGGTCACAGTTAACACATACTTGGTCATAGATGGTCACAATTAACATATAAATCACAAACAGTCTAGGAAACACTTGTATAGACTCTGAGTTTCTCGATGAAATGCCATATCCACGACTTATTGAAATGCCACAGTTGGATTTGGATGTTCGGTGAATACGTATGTGTGCATCTGTCGATGTGGATGATGATTTCTTTTCAGAGAAACAAGTACATCAACTGGTTGACGATATTATGACAGGTATAGTATAGTCTACTAATCTTGGTGATCATGAGGAGAGCCACATATTTTATTTATAACTATTTGTACAGTCATAATGGCATAATTAAAGGACATCTAACAATCAGAAACATATATCTAAAATGAATTATGTTATGTATATACATTTTATTGCAGGGATCTCCTCCTACTTCGGTATAGGACCCTAACTAAATATCGAGACTTCCTGTAAAAAAAAGGCCCCTAAACTTTCTAGAATACTTTTGTCACATTTCATGATGAAGGACATTCAGCTCATAGCTAAATCTGGTGACACAACACTAGTTTTTTAGAATTATTCTACACACATCTTCAATTATTACACTTCAAAACTGGTTTAAGAGTGGATTGAAGCAAAAAAAAAAAAAAAAAAAAAAAAAAGAGGGAGAGAGAATAATATTTGAATTTTAAGGTCACAACATTATTTACAGATAATTCTCTCTCTCACAATTCAAGCCTACTATGCCCTTCTCTCTCTCTCTCTCTCTCTCTCTCTCTCTCTCTCTCTCTCTCTCTCTCTCTCTCCCCCCCCTCCTCCCCCCCGCCGCGCGCGCGCGCGCGCGCACAATTCACGCGCGCCATTACCATTGAGATTCCTTCCATTTGCAAGAGTGGCCATTGCATCAATTACAGTAACGACATCACGTTGCTCCATTTTGCTATCCAATGTTAGTTTCTCTGATACTTCTTCACATGCTTCCCCTCAAACTATCAACAAAAATTAGGAAGTAAAAATTCAAGTTCATACTGTAAAAACACATAGCCAAATAGTAATTCAATCTACCAATTTTATTTCAATTCGAAAAAAAAACAATAATAAGCCAACTAATTTCTTAATCCCGACTGTGAGCGCCGGAGTGAAATGAGGAGTGTGACATTAGAGAAAAATTCTGATCAGCAGAGTGAAGGAAGAATGGAAACACCTTGTGTTCTATATACTCGTTCTTAGCCATAGATAGCTCCAGAATTCTGGAGCCGATTGTGCTGCCTTTCATGTTTCCAATGTTCGAAGCTTCGTACGGTGTTGCTCGCAGTCATCGATGAAGGCGGATCGTTGCTTGGGTGCTAGTGAGGAGTCTGCAGTGGAGGAAGTGTTCGTCGGTGACAAAGGTGGTTACCGGTGAGAAAAAGCGGCTGTTGGAGGGTTTTAAGAGAGAGATTAGAGAGGACAGGTGGAGAGAGAGAGAGAGAGAGAGAGAGAGAGATTATTCACTCGATTTAATAATAGTTATTATTGATATTAAAAATGTAATTAACACCTGATTTTTGAATAAAATTAGTTAAAACATGATTAATGATGATGTAATTTCAAATCCATGTTTGCGTGTAATTTTCCCTTGTTAAATTCTCATTTTAAATCTTTTCCAAATGACCCAACAACTATGTCCCCTAATGAACAATCAAAAACATAGATAGGGCCCAAATAAATAAAATACTTATGATTTCAAATGGGCATAATAATTAGCGGTCCAGTAAAGAGTCCATCATTCTCAATTGATTTATGTATATGTAATTGGTCTCTATATATGTGAAAGACAGGAAAACAGAGATCGTCTTCAACCTCTGTATGGGTTGAAATCGACTAGGTCACAACCCGCCTCAAATTCAACCTTCCCTCCATCAAAACTCAAGTTTAATACGACATAGAGGCAAGAAAATCGATTTTATGGAGAAGTTTGAATTTATTTTCAGCAAAATAAATTCTGTCAGGGAAGACTGATTTTGCATATTGATGTAAAACATCAAGGCCGAGGTAATATAAAGCCCTGATACTGTTAGGAAATGGAGCCCAATCAATCCCTTGAATCAATATGGAACCACCCACAAGAATCTTGACAATTCAAGAAAATGAACAAAGAAACAATATTTGGGAAGAATGATTCCAATAGAATGAAGAACAATGTTTGATTACTTGTACAAACCACAAGTTAATCAACCAAGAAAGAAAATTAGTCTTTATATCAACCAAGGAAGAACAACCTCTTAACCTTAGGAAAAAACTCTCAAAAAACCTCTCTTTTCTCTCTAACTTTCTGACCAAAATGGAAGGAGGGAAAACCGGGATATATATAGGACACGGGGCGCCGCGGCGCCAGCTCTACAGGTGGTGGCGCCGCGGCGCCGTCTGAGTGGCGTCGCGGTACCATCCTGTGTTTTTTCACAATCTCCACCTCGTCCATCATTTGATAGGCCTCAAATTTTGGACGAATAATCACCACTCGGCTGCACCATACAAACCATGGTTGCCTACGTACCCAAAACTCGGGATCAAGCCTCCGTAGTTCACCTTCACTCCACCTCATTCCAACCCCGCCCCGAAGGGCCATGCCCTCGTGGGCATATCAACACGAGCTAATATGAAGCAAGTCCAAGCAATGTTGGAACTTGCTACCCGTTACCACTTTGGTTAACATGTCTGTTGGATTCTCATTTGTGTGTACCTTCAGAAGAGAAATATCACCTTCCTCTATGACATCCCGCACAAAATGATACCTAACATCAATATGCTTGGTACGAGCATGATGAACCTGATTCTTAGCCAAGTAAATCGCGCTCTGGCTATCACACCACAAGTCCACACAATCCTGCTCAATCCCCAAATCATCTAGAAGACCCCACAGCCACAATGCTTCCTTCACTCCCTCTGACATAGCCATATACTCGACCTCTGTAGTAGAAAGTGCCACTGTAGCCTGTAACATCGATCGCCAACTAACTGGAGCACCGTGTATACAGAACACATAGCCAGTAGTAGACCGTCGTCTATCTAGATCACCTGCATAATCTGAGTCCACAAACCCACTAATATGACAAGTGTCTCCACCCAAACACAAACCCGTATCCGCGGTACCTTTCAAGTACCTCAGTATCCACTTCACAGCTCTCCAATGTGTCTTCCTCAGATTCGCCATGAACCTACTGACCGCACTGACTGCCTGTGAAATATCTGGACGTGTACACACCATGGCATACATCAAACTGCCAACTGCACTAGCATAAGGTACACGATCCATGCGTACCTTCTCATCTGCTGTAGTGGGAGATTGTTTACCAGAGAGCCTAAAATGTGGAGCCAATGGAGTCACCACTGACTTAGCACCTTGCAACCCGAACCTAGCAATAACCTGCTCAATATAGCCTTTCTGACTCAAGAACATTCGCCGGTTCGACCTCTCTCTTCTAATCTCCATACCCAGTATTTTCCTAGCAGCTCCCATATCCTTCATCTCAAACTCTTTACCAAGTTGAGATTTCAACCTATCTATCTCCACCATGTTTTTCGAAGCAATAAGCATATCATCCACATACAAGAGAAGATAGATAAAATTACCTCCACGAAGTTTTCGAATATAAACACAACAGTCATACTCACTTCTGGAGAAACCCTGCTTTAGCATGAAGGAGTCAAATCGCTTGTACCACTGTCGAGGAGATTGCTTCAATCCATATAGTGATTTTCTCAAGCGACATACCTGACGTTCCTTATTCTCAACCTTGTAGCCCTCAGGTTGATGCATATAGATTTCCTCATCCAAGTCCCCGTGCAAGAAGGTCGTTTTGATATCGAGTTGTTCTAGCTCAAAATCACTATGAGCAACAATACTCAATAGCACCCGAATGGAAGTGTGCTTGACCACCGGAGAGAAGATCTCATTGTAGTCAACTCCCTCTCTTTGTGCAAACCCCTTAGCTACTAACCTTGCCTTGTACCTTGTACCACCGAGCTTGGAAGGATCCTCTTTTCTTTTGTACAACCACTTGCAACCAATAGCTTTCTTACCTATGGGCAATGGGACAATCTCCCATGTTTGGTTCTTATGAAGTGATTCCATCTCTTCTTCCATCGCGCCCAACCAACTCTCACTATTGCTATTAAGAATAGATTCCTTGAAAGTGGCAGGCTCATCATCCTCCACCGAGAGTGCATACTCCACCAAATTTGTCTGCCCATAGTGCCTCAAAGGCTCATCTGACCCCAACTTTAAAACTTGCTTGTATGTTCGCCGTGGCCTAGAGGAAGCCAAGTTATCAACAAGTTTTTGTTGTTGCTGTGCCTGTACATTCTCTTGCTGAATCGCCTCATGTTCAAGCTCATCATCTCTCTCATCTTGAGTGACTTCATGATGCTCCTCTTGAACCTGACTAGGACCCGATTTATCAGTAGGTTCTATGTCAATAGCTCGAGACTTTGAAGTCTCAACTTCATCACCACCGGGCACTATAGCTTTCAACGAAGCTATCATGGAGTTCTCATCAAAAGTAACATCTCTACTGATTATGAACTTAGAATTTTCTACACACCATAGGCGATAGCCTTTTACACCCGCTCCATAGCCCAAGAATATTGCCTTCTTGGCTCTCGCATCAAGCTTTCCCTCGTTGATGTGGTAGTAGGCTGTGCTTCCAAATATTCTGAGTTTATCATAATCTGCATGCTCTCCTGTCAATACCCTGAAAGGTACATCTCCATCTAACTTAGAATGTGGGGACCGGTTCACTAGGTAGCAAGCATTAGCAACCGACTCCGCCCACCATTCTTTTCCCAAACCAGCATAGGATCGCATACACATCGATTTCTCTCGAAATGTGCGATTCAGTCTTTCAAAATGAACAAAGAAACAATATTTGGGAAGAATGATTCCAATAGAATGAAGAACAATGTTTGATTACTTGTACAAACCACAAGTTAATCAACCAAGAAAGAAAATTAGTCTTTATATCAACCAAGGAAGAACAACCTCTTAACCTTAGGAAAAAACTCTCAAAAAACCTCTCTTTTCTCTCTAACTTTCGGACAAAAATGGAAGGGGGGAAAATCGGGATATATATAGGACACGCTGCAGAGCCGTCTGAGTGGCACCGCGGCGCCATCCTGTGTTTTCCCACAGATACCAAATGTTAGACAAAATATTGATCCAGAACAATTATGTGGAAATGAATTGGATCTAAAAGACGGAAGGATCGCAGGGATTGAATGTTACCTTCGGCCATTGACGTTTTGCATATTGTTCTCATTTGTTCTAGGTAATGACACTTTCTGACTGATGTTTGGCGCTTCCAAACTCTACTCACTCTATTAGATGGTGTAATACTGAAGGGGATTGAGTGATCGAGTCTGGGGACCAAAACTGTAGTATTTATGGCCAAAGCTTCCATCAAGCTTCAACGGCTACGTGTCACACATTTTCAGTTTATCATGGGAGTTCCAAACGAACGTGATGAATACCGAGTTGACCACTTTAGGTGCTCAACGGCCTCCATCTCAACGGTCAACAATGTCCCCAGCTAATGGAACTGTTTATTTAAAAGTTAAATAGTTACGTGATAATTACATGATGACAGATTGAAAGGAAAAAAAATATTAAAAAATATCAATTATATCAAAACGATGACTTCAACTTTCATTTCAAAATTCAAACAACGTAATTTTTCTTAGTGTTGTGTTCGTATCCTCTTTGGATTAACTCATTTTCAATATCACGACTATCATTTGCCTATTTAATGTTTAAATAAGATTTTTTTTTTCTATAATTGGGGATATGTGTGTATGTATATTAAATGAGGTGAGCAGATTGAGCCCAAGGTGCAGACGCTAATCGAGCAACAAATTGCTCATGTGAGTCACTCGCAGGTTCACACAAGTTGGCCTGTGAGCAGCGGCAAAGCCAGCACCCGACGAGGGACAGTGGCCGCGCGTGCTTGCTCCGCCGGAATGATTTTAGCTGCTGCTGGAAATTCAGTTTCCGCCAGGTTGCAGCCTCAGTAGCGCACAGTTGGCGGTTGCAGTCGCAGAGACGAAGTCGGAAGGACCAAAGGCGAGGAAGAAGAAGAAGAGTTCAGGTGACTTGCAGAAACGAATTGACGAAGGACAGAGAAAAAAAAGATAACTCCAGTTGGGCTTATGAATGATGATCACCGGACCAGTACCACACATGGGCCTCTTTTTGTTTAAAAAAATGAGGCCCAATAGTCAATAGAGTCTATTGCCCCCCAAGTCCAACCCAAATGGTTGATAACTATTGAGATTTTCCTATTGATTTGTTGCACTACATGGTTGATAACTATGGAATTTTGCATACAAAAAATGAGATTTTAGTTAGCATTCAAATCAAGGTGAAGTGTTGCTATGTAACTTGTGTTGGACAAAATGAAATTTTTCTGATGAAGGGAGATTTTATGTGTTAAGAGCTGATTTTGATAAATACTATCTAGTTATTAGATTATTTTGTTTTGCAGTATACACAACTAATTGAAATGAATTTACTTTTTAAAGTATTTTTTATTGCCTCATCACTCTTTTTCAGATTTCATGAGATTATTGATTGACATTCTCTATATATTCACACTTCAATTTGTATTCGTCACTAATTCAATTCATTATGTAAGGCTCACATAATTTGCTATGTTGGTATTTATGCATGACTATAATCTTAGTATGTTCTCTAATCTTTCTTTTACTCAATAAGCGCCACATGTATGGTATTGGTGTTTAATATTAAATTTTTATTTCAGGCTCGTGAGTTGTGACGGCGGAATTTTCAAGGGCCTGATTTCATAGTTTTCGTTGAAATTCTACTTTTCAGGTAAGCAATGGTTTGCCCTATCTTGTTATTGAAGAGACTGAAAATGTTTAAAGCCTTGTAGACTTATATAATTGTGGTCTGGTCGGCATATATGATTTATTATTGTAGGATCAACAATTGCACAGACGCACGTAGACGTAGTAACTATATTGCATAATACACCATTAAAATTTGCATTTATGTTGATTTGGAGCCTAGGGGCCTAATTTCTGGATTTCGCCTCGGGCCCAGACAAGCATAGAACCGGCTTTGCTTACAGAAACGAATTGACGAAGGATAGAGAAGAAGAAGAAGATAACTCCAGTTGGGCTTATGAATGATGATCACTGGACCAGTACCACACATCGGCCTCTTTTTGTTTAAAAAAATGAGGCCCAATAGTCAATAGAGTCTATTTCCCCCCAAGTCCAACCCAAATGGCCAATCAACAACCCAAAGTATCCAAATAAATTTGAAACCGGCAGCATTTAGCTGGCAGAGCAAATACGCGATTGAAACCGCAAACCCTTCCTTGCCAATTGCCATTTCAATATTTCCATTCCATTCAAAGCAAAAGCAGTGATGCCTGCGAAGTGGGAAGCAGGAAGAGGTGGACCGTGTGTTATGTGTGACTGTCGGACTGCGAACAATGAACTGGTGCGAAGTTGAGGGGCGATTCGATTGGGTGAATCTCTTTGTCTCTGATGACCAAGGCCGAGCAAGCAGCGTGTGTCAGGTCACGTGAGTAACGTGAGTTAAATACTTGAAATTTTGAATTGTTTTTTGTTAAAATTTGTTGATATGTTATTTGGAGACTTGGAGTTTGGGTTGGGTAAGGGTTGTTGATTTGGCCATTTGGGTTGGGGGAAATAGACTCGACTATTGGGCCTCATTTTTTGAGAGTTTTGACTGTTGAGTGTTGAGAATTGAGTGTGTTGAATCTGTTGATATTTGGGTTGGGGGAAATAGTTCAGTAGACTGGTTGTTGAGTGCGTCGAATTGTTATTAGTTATTAATCAGTCAGTGAATTACCATTTTAATAAACGACCGGGTGGGCTATTATGATCGTTGATTGTCGACGACTCGACGGTCAACAGTCAAAGTTTCACCCTAGCTGAACATGGACGTTGGTTTCGCCCTTGCCTATGAGCTTTAGTACGAGTCGAGCTAGGTGAACTTGCGTGTGTATGGCTACTTTTTATAGTCATGCAGACTACGTTGATGGCACCATACACAATGCAGGGTACCATCAATTCATAAATTTCAAATTTCAAAATTATTTTTAAGGTTAAGTTTGGAGTCCATAAATAGGGATGAAGCATACCAAATTTATCACATTTCATCATTCTCTAAAATCTTTTAATACTCTCATAATCTCTCTAGCAGTAAAATTTTGCGATTATTATACAGGCGTTCCTTTATTTTCTTACTTTCTTTATACCAATATTTTATAATGTTAAACCGTCGTTCCATCGTTTCCAAATATTTCTTCAATTCCAACTTTATGCAATTTCTGTTGTTGCAATTGCACCCTCAATTAGCCAATGCGGTCATACAAGTCAATAAACTTTTGTTCTGTACATTTTGGTCACTGAATAATTTTACCCGTGCAGTCAAGTCCTTCAGTATTTACCTGATATATCTTTTAACTTCGAAACATGGCACCTTAATACCAACTTCATTAACGTGTTTAACTTTAATCATTTTTTTTTTATCAATACACGTTCCTCTTCGTCCAATATCTTTTTTCCTCCTAAAATGATCAATAAGTAAGCACAATTAAGCAACTAGTTCACATAATAACTTTCAAACATCGCTTTTGATTGTCAAGATAAGTGTCATATTTACTCTTGTCAAATACTCCAAAACTTAAACATTTGTTCGCCCTTGAATAAAGTAATGTAGAAACTTAACTAGATTCTAAACAAATACACTCAACTCGATATATGTAATTCAATATTTTCTCAAAATGAAATCTAAATTACAAAATTTAAACAAGTTAACGAACACAATAATTAAAAATTATTTCACAAACTCTACATATTATATGACTTTTGAGCGTTTGTTGAAAATTCTCAATTCAACCGATGTTACTTGAACCAGGTCGTGTATTTCAACTTCCAAAGACTTTTCTCAAACACCCTATATATGTCAATATAGTCTCATCAGTTGCATTGCTCTTTTGTTTTTCAATTTCTTTTTTCCAAAGATGAACTTAACAACGGATATTGTGCTTATTTTCATTATCAACTCAACTATCATCCAAATTTAACTCTATGACCAAGACTTAGCTACGAAGTAGTGGATCTTTTATTTCATGCACCTACTTTTATCATATTTGGTCACTAAAATAAGAAAACACACACATATTTTCTTTTATTTTCTTTATATTTTTCTATTTTTACTTTTTCTTCTTACATATAGGTAGCTATTCCACTCATGCCTCTTTTTTCTACTATTTCTTCTCTTCATTCTAGGATAGGTAGCATTGCTCTACGTCGATTTTTGATTTGTATGGTTACAATGCAAGCCGCATCTTTCTACAATTTTACCTTATTTATCCTGGACTAGTGTAATGTCTTTTATTGGGTCAAGAAGAAAAAGTGAAAAATCATTAAGTAATGATAGTATTGGTTTTTGGACGGATCTAATCACCCTCAAAAACACTTCTAATTGGATTTTCATATAGTTCTATCTGGCATGATTAGTGTAATAAATACATCAATTATTCCCCAAGTACAAGAGCCTCTTCATAGGGGCCTTACAGGCCACTCACTGTGGGGCCGGTCCCACAGTGAATTTAAAAAAAAAAATGTGTGTGGGCTCCGTCACTGTATCTTCCCCTAGCACCCCTCTGTGAAGAAGCCCCCTTTACCCGAAGCATTGTTCTAAATACATTTGGTCTTAAAAAACTTGAAGGTAGCTAGTCATTTGTAAATGTAATAAAAAAATGAATTCGAGGACAAATTTGTTCAAAAATCAAGTATAAAAATGAAATTCATGTAATAATTAAAAATTCAAGAGTTATTACGAATTTATTCAAATTTTGATCCTCGATAGATACAATTTTATCATTAGATATAAATCAAATTATTCAAGTCAAGTCACAAATCATGCATAATAAAGCTGTAAATATTTAATTTCTTCTGAATTTTCTTTTTCTTTTTATCAAAATTTTAAACTCGAAATTAGACCTAGATTTAACATACACAATTGAGTCATGCAGATTAAATTTTTTAAAAATCTAGATTTTAAACTCCCCCCCCCCCCCAAAAAAAAAAAAACTTAATTATTACAATTTTCTCAATCTACAATAGAAAGCTAAAAATATAGAAATTAAATAAAATTGATGAATTTTAAATTCGTCGAATAATTGTTGGACGATGGAATTGGCCTTGAAGCTTGAAAAGTCTCTATTTATTTTTCCTTTTCATTTCTCCTCTTTCAAAAGGAATCTCTGGTTCTTTATGCCAATTTTTCCTACGATTAAGATTATAAGAAACATTGCCCCTGGGCCACATCCCAACTGGCAAAGGACGGGGCTCTTAGTTGCTGGCAGTTCAGAGGCCGCGATTTCGATTCGTGGGGCTCTTGGAAGACAGACTCTCTCCTGGAAAGAAGGAGTTCTCCTGGAAGACAAGGTACAATATGTGTTAACTCGTTCGGCACTTTGACAAATCAGTGGAGGGGACTCTTGGAAGGCAGACTCTCTCCTGGAAGGAAGGAGTTCTCCTGGAAGACAAGGTACAATATGTGTTAACTCGTTCGGCACTTTGACAGATCAGTGGAGGGGGCTCTTGGACCCTGACCAATTTGGGGTACATCTCACGGTTTACCTAGTCTGCGTCTTGAGGAAAAAGGTGTGGATCCCAGGATTAGTGGCCAAAGGTGGACACCTGGGTATAAAAAAAAAAAAAGATTATTAGAAACATTACTAATAATTAATGAGCAATCAAACCAAGATCCCAATCAACGCATAAATCAATATAAACTACTCATCATTTATCTAAATTCAATATAAAATAAAGTATAGAAGAGTTCAAAGAAAAAAAGTCTCATGATTATAAGCAAAAATACGATTCAGTGAAAACTCGAACTCTTCATGATTTAAAATCCTGTATGTATTGATGATGAAATAAGTTGGTAATTGTGTGCAATTGGATGTCAAATATGCAAAGGAAAGGAAGAATTTTGAAATTTTGAAGTTAAAACTTATTAAAATAAATAAAAACATATATTGTTACGGGTCGGAGAAAGGACCCGACACATGTCAAGCACGAGAAGCCCCAGGTTTAGGCGAACTAATTTGGCATGGGCCGCCGAACTTATCGTCCGTACTGAAGCGTCTTAAAATGAAACAGAATCGAATTCATCAGCCCCCTCTCAGCAGATGCAAAGGCCCGCACTCCGCAACCAAGACACTTCAATAACCTGCCCCACCTCTTTCTAACCAAGGTCCTTTTTGTACGAAAGTCTTTCCAAAATTAAATCCCTGATTGACTGATGGGACGTGTGGCAGGGTTCAAACGGTCAATTCAGCCACATGAGTCAGAAACAATAAAGATCCGCCAACCTATTGATAGACAGATTGACGTCTAGGATAGAACAGGATGGAAGAATCCGAGGCCACGTGTCTCCTCATCCAACTGCTCTCCCCCTCCCACCCTTAGTATAAATACAACTTCCTTACACCAAAAGGGGGATTCGCGACTTCGCCATTTAAAAAGAACATAAGTCATCCTCCCCTTCTAGGCACTTTGACCCTTTTTCATATATTCCTATTCACGTCCCCGGTGATCACTTAACTATCGGTGACCTCTACTTTCAAACTGAAAACTGACTTGATTGTCGGAGTGCTCGCTGCCGCCTCAACCCCTATTGGGAAAAAGGGTCACGAGTGACTAACGACTTGCCATCGTGCGCATGAAGGAGTGGACTAGAAGACTTATCTGTTGACGGCTCGGAAGTCCATTTTTTAGGTCAACAGATTTGCCGAATTGATCACACTTGCAAGTCAATCAGCTTATCATTTTCTTAAATGGTTAAGTCTTTGCCGAACTGATCACACTCACAAGACAGTTTACTTATCATTTTCAATAAGGGTTAGCACAGTCAAAGGGAAATTGCAAAACTGAGCCGACGTGGAAGAATAAGAATTTCATTAAGTACAAAATAGGTCGAAACCATTACAAATTTGGGCGGAAGCCATTACAAAACAAACCTACCCTACTCCTTAGACACTTCTTCCTCCTCCTCTGCTTCGGGTCTCCCCCCTCCTCTGCTTCGGGTCTCCCCCCAGTAGGCCCACCAAACTCTGCCTCAATGAACCCGATATCCAACTCGGGGTACTTCTCGTGCAGACGAGACATAATCTCTCTGGCACTCTACGAAGCCCAGTAGTTGGCGAAGTCATCGTACTTAGGAGTTTCTGTGAAGTTATCCTTGTACTTCTGCACTGCCGCCTCTTTTAACAGCTTTGCTCCAGCCTTCAGTGAGGCTATCTCCTCAGCCTGAGCCTCCGATAACACCTTGAGCTCAGCTCTCTCCTTGTTTGCCACCTCCAAGGCTTCAGAGGCGAGGCGCTGATACTCATTGGACTGGTCGATCTTCTTTGTGAGCGCAGCCACCTAGGAAACGGACTCGTGTAGCTCATTTTTTAGGCGATTTACTTGTACCTCAGAAGAGTCCAACTTCGTAGTAGCCCCAACCCACCTCGCCTCAAAATCGTGAGCCCTCTTCCTCGCCTTCTCCACCTCCTCCTCCCAAGCAGCAGAGACCTCCACCCTCTTCTCCTATTCATCATTTTTCTTCCGGAGGCCCCGAACCAAGTCATCCGCCGCCGAACTGAAAGTCAAAGCCCTAGCCACAGAGACACTGTTGGCAGCTAGGAGGTCCTCCACTTCGCAAGAGACAGCATGGTCCCGCCACGCCTCAGTCCAGTATTTGTTATGGACTCATGCAGCAGGGGCGATTTCAGGCGGGAGCATCTCCAACAAAGCCTTTGATAACTCTTCATCTTTGCTCCCAATAAAGTCCGGAGCTTTATACTGGGCTGGAGAGCTGGCAGACTTCTTCAACCTCTTCCTCGTAGACCTCCCAACTGGGAAGGACGAGATGGGCACTACGGCTTGTGCGTCAGCTGGGATAGCAACCGTTACTACGGCAGAAACAGTTGCGAAAATTACTGGAGGGCTAGTCGAAGCAGTAGGAGCAGAAGTGGAGGTCGCAGCTGAACCCTTCCTCTTGGTCAGCACAAGAGAAGCCCCTCCTCAGTGACTTCCTCATCGGCGACCTTTTGGGTCTTGCTCAAGGAGTGCAGCCTCTCAGCCTGCTTCTTGTACGATGCCGTGCCGGTCTGAAGAACCTTGGCTTCAGCAACACTACGCCTTATGGTAGTGAAGTCAGGTTTCAGGGGCCTCTTCTTCGTAAAATCTCCTGCAAAATGAACAAGTATTCAGTGAAATGTCCACGAGGTGAAGTGAATAAATGACGAAGTGAAGGAGTGCATCTTACCCTGGCTAGACATCAAACCGTGGCGAACGAAAGGAATATTCAAGTTAATAAGCGTGTGATAGCTCCTCTCTGGGGGGTCGAGGTGATAGATATCATTGATGATGCCCCATTCCTCCTCGAAAATCTCGCACCTCGGTAGCGAACCTACAAACAACAAAAATATTAAACACATGAGGAAATAGATCCAAGTAAAGTCGCTTCGGAAACAAAACTTACTGGGTGTGGAGTAAGTGGTGGGAACTGTCAGAGACGCCATGGGGTCATTCTCCATCGTGTCCTACCTCCCAGCTGCCCAGAACTAAGAGTCCTTCCACCCCTTGACTAAAGAGGACAGGTCGATCACAAAAGGGGAATGGGATCCCCAGGGAGACAGATAATACCATCCCTTATTTCCCCCCAGCCACGCACTTCGGCAGATAGATCAAGTGGAAAACGCTGAAAGGCATGTCAACTCCAATACTGACCTGCCTCCACAGCATCCACGACCCCACCAATTGGGACCAGGAGTTCGGATTCAATTGGGTCGGGGCCAACCTGTATGATCGAATAACTAATCTAAAGAACGGGTAGAAATGAAGCCTAAGGCCAGCCCGAAATAGGCTATCACTCACTACTACACACCTCGACCTCAGATACAGGCCCTCTCATCCGACTCTAACAAAATTAGCTGTATGGAATCTTGGACCTTACAAACAGTCCTACATTTCTCTATCATGGCCGGAGTGGCCTTAGAAGGATAGTTGGAAGCCCCCCACTGGACTGACGTGTCTACTGGGGAGTCTGGACGCCTCCAAACATTCTCCTCAGCCCTAATGGCTCTACCCAACTCGTCTGGAGTGATTAAGATGGGCTCCCTCAGTTCAGCACGCACCTCACCTCACCTCACCTCGTCTCTCCCCCCTTACAGTAATCCTAGAATCGCCCTCAGCAGCCATTTTTTCCAGAAAAGTCCCAAAAATCAAAGAAAAAAGGTGGAAAAGTAGGAAAATCGATTTACCTAAAGTTGAAGAAGATTTACCGGTCGCTGGGATCACCAATAGGCTTGTCGGAATTACTTGTTCGCCAGAGAAGAAGATTCGACAGAGTGTGGGAGCGTTTTGCATTTTTTGACAAAGTAAACCTTCAAATGGCGGAGGAAGGGGTTTATATAGTGACCCCAGGATCACCCCAGCCATTAGATCTTCCCAAAACAGATCGTGGCCATCCAAATCCAAAGCTGATCATCACCGTTAAAACCAAAGGCATTAAGATCAAGGGCTCTGATGAAGCGGTAAACTTCACACAGAGGCCAAGCGCGTCGCCTTGAGGGCTAGGAAATCCGTTGCCATAATTGCCTCCTACGATAAAGGGGAAGAGTGTCCTGGAAGAAAACAACGGCCCCTCATTATTGCCTTGGAAAAATGCGAGAGCCTTCAAGTCATGCACACAACCCAAAGCAGTCTATTCAGCGGCGTCACTTCAGCCAACTCATATTCCAGAGTTGCAACAGTTCTCCTAAGAGCTGTCAACCTCAATCACTTCGGCTAACTCATATTCCAGAGTTGCAACAGTTCTCCTAAGAGCTGTCAACCTCAAATCAATTCGGCCAACTCATATTCCAGAGTTGCAACAGTTCTCCTAAGAGCTGCCAACCTCAATCACTTCGGCCAACTTATATTCCAGAGTTGCAACAGTTCTCCAAAGAGCTGTCAACCTCAATCACTTCGGCCAACTCATATTCCAGAGTTGCAACAGTTCTCCAAAGAGCTGTCAACCTCAATCACTTCGGCCAACTCATATTCCAGAGTTGCAACAGTTCTCCTAAGAGCTGTCAACCTCAATCACTTTGGCCAACTCATATTCCAGAGTTGTAACAGTTCTCCTAAGGGCTGCCAACTTCAATCACTTAGGCCAATTCATATCTCAGTCGCAACAGCCTTCCAAAACAACCCCACCATTCGAGGCTACGATATACGTCATCTCGCATACAGCCAAAGAACCATACACACCTCATGAACATCCTTGCAATCATACCAACTCTAAAAGTCCACGCATTATATAAATAATCCATACATGGACTTGAGAGACTATTGTTACAGGTCGGAGAAAGGACCCGACACGTGTCAAGTAGGAGAAGCCCCACGTTTAGGCAAACTGATTTGGCGTGGGCCGCCTAACTTATCGTCCGAACTGAAGCGTATTAAAATGAAGCAAAACCAAACTCATCCACCCCTCTCAGCGGATGCAAAGGCCCGCACTCCGCAACCAAGATGCTTCAATAACCTGCCTTACCTCTTTCTAACCAAGGTCCTTTTTGTACGAAAGTCTTTCAAAAATTAAATCCCTGATTGACTGATGGGACGTGTGGCAGGGTTCAAACGGTCAATTCAGTCGCATGAGTCAGAAACAATAAAGATCCGCTAACCTATTGATAGACAGATTGACGTCTAGGATGGAACATGGTGGAAGGATCCGAGGTCACGTATCTTTTCATCCAACGACTCTCCCCCTCTCACCCTTAGTATAAATACAACCTCCTTACACCAAAAGGGGGATTAACGACTTCGCCATTTAAAAAGAACATAAGTCATCCTCCCCTTCTAGACACTTTGACCCTTTTTTCATATATTCCTATTCACGTCCCCGGTGATCACTTAACTACCGATGACCTCTACTTTCAAACTGAAAACTGACTTAATCGTCGGAGTGCTCGTGACCGCCTCAACGCCCATTGGAAAAAAGGACCACGACTGACTAACAACTTGCCATCGTGCGCAGGAAGGGGTGGACTAGAAGACTTATCTGTTGACGGTTCGAAAGTCCATTTTTTGAGGTCAACATAGGGGTGGCAACGAGCTGGGCCGAGCCGAGAAAAAAAAGCTCGTGCTCGGCTCGGATTTTTTTGGGCCCGATCAGGGCTAAGCCTGGCCAAAAAAACGCTCGGCCCGGGCCGAGCCGAGCCGGCTCGGTTATTTATTTATTTATTTTTTCACTTGTTTTTTTTTTTTTTTTTGTGTAAAATATACATTTTTTTAACTACCTACACTTGTACTAATGAACTCTTGAAAAAAAAATGAAAGCATTCACGTGTTTATTTGGAAAGATTATTTAAAGTAAAAAAGATTTTTTTTTTTTGAAAAATATGTGATTAAAAAGTATGAAAAAAATTATGAATTCACCTACAAAATTATTTTATTAAAAAATGTTTGATTACAAATGAGTTTCGAGAATAATAAATTTAAATGAATTTGCAAAATCAACCCGAAGTAATAATTAAATACTAAATAAATTATTTTAATTAAATACTACTTAACGAATTCATATATATAATTACATAATAATTAAACAATTAAATATTACTTAACCAATTACAATAAATAATTAAACACTAAATAAACATTTAAATTAAATACTTAACTATAATTATAATTATATATTACAATAACCAAGCTCGGCTCGATTTTTTTTTTTTTTTTTTTGTTGTAAAATTTACATTTTTTACTTAAAAAATTTATAAATTAAATGAATTATAAAAGTTAAAACACGCATCCTTTATCCGGGCTTGGGACCGGCTACAATTATTTGGGCGGAGTTAAAATTGTGAACGAATAAAATATTACGTGTACAATTTTTCTTGAAAAAAATTTAAAAATTACGTATTTTTTTGAAACTAATCAATTTAAAAACTTACAATATCTTATGTTTGAATCTGCTGCAACTCTTCGCCCATTATACTGTCAACTTATTCTTGAAGACGTAATTCCGCACATTCTCAGTCCTTCAAACATATTAAAGCCTCCAATATATCTTCTTTTAGTCTTGATCGTTTGTCACATAAAATTCGACCACCTAAACTAAATGCAGCTTCCGATGCTACCGTAGACACCGGAGGTGTTAGTAGATCGCGAGCAATTTTTGATACAATTGGATATTGCCTTTCATTAGACCTCCACCATGATAAAAGCTAAATTCCTGTAGTTCTTGTGGTTGTAACATACTACGAATGTCCACATGCATATATCTAGCTAACTTAGAGGGAATTTCAAAATTTGTACCACTGACATTTATTGTTCTAGATGTTGACGAACTAGAACTAAATGAGGGAACACTAATATTGGTTTCTACAAAAACTCCATAAACTGTCTTCATTTGTTGAAGTATTTATTGAAAAAGAATTTTGGGAAGTAGAACTACGCTGACCATCTTTTTCAGCATAATAGTTATATATTTCACATAACATAGATTCTATAGGCGCATGTGATAATTCTAAATTCATGAAATTTGAAATTCCCTTTATAATAGTTTGTGTGCCAGTTAAATTAAGTCGAGGGTCCATCACCGAAGCTAATAAAAATAAAGAGGGTAACTCCTCCCAATATTTACGAAATTTTTCCTCTATAGAATAAATTACATCAACAAAAATGGGCAAATTCCTATGTTTTTGAAATGCTTGTGAAATATAGAAAAAATGGTTTAAAACAAGTGAAGATGTAGGGTAATAAACACCGCTACATTCCTTTGTGGCATCAAAAAAAAGGTTTTAAGAATTTTTTCACGATAAATGCGAGAGACCATTCCCAATCTTCCAAATTATGTTCGGATCCATATGTATGCCTACCATTATAATACATTGAAATAACTTTATCATATTTTTCACACGAGTGTAACATAAGATATGTAGAGTTCCATCTATGTGATACATCAGTGACAAATGATTTCTCTTGTAATCCATATTATACACATAAACTGTTTCTTGCTGGTGAATTAGAGATAAAATTAATTGCTTGCCTAATTTTATCTAAAGGTGATTTTATATGTGCCAATCCATCTTTTACAATCAAATTGATAATGCGACATACACAACAACTTTAGGGTTCATATCATCAATAAATTTGTCGACAACAACTTTATTTACACTAGCATTATCAAAAGTAAAACTTCGAACCATTTCTTGCATACCATATTCTTGTATAATATTTTTTAAAATCATGTATATGTTAGTCGCATTATGAGGATAATCTACACATCTGAATGCAATAATCTTTTTATGCATAATCCATAGATGATCAATGTAATGAGCTGTAGCAGCAATATAAATTTTTTTATTGATACCGATCCATAAATCAAAGGTAAATGATATAACACAATTAAAAGTTTTTAGACTTTCAATAGCAGTTTATTTTCGTTTATTATATAATTTTACAACATCCGAACGAAGAGTATTTCTACAATAAGGACGATACCTGGGTTGGAGATAATTCTGCACAAGACGAGTAAAGTGTTCTGACTCGATCATCGTTAGCGGCATCTCTGCTATAGCCATTCCTTCATGAAATCTTTCCTGTGAATATACAAAAGTGGAAAGAGTAGAATTGGAATCGGTAAATGTTAGTTCGGTCTGTTTCGGGTCAAGATCGGTTGGTTTCGCTTTGCAACTTCTTAATATATGCCTATTTAAATGCGATGTGCTCGAACTGGGCTTCCAACTAAGTTCTTTACCACAATAATTGCAACATGCTTTCCAAATATCAACTCCATTTTCAACCCCAACTTTTTGCGAGTCATATGTTGCCAACATGCCGCAGAATCTTTTTTCGACCTTTTAACCTCGACTACTTCTTCCTCTTCGATATCTTCCAAATTAATTGGAAAATTTTGAAATGCATCGTACCCCAATGGAGTACTCGAACTACCTTTAAACTGATTAATTACATCGCTAGTAAAATCCATGTATAAGTATTATACTTATAGTAAGGAATATTTAATAATAGAATAAAAGAAACTGAATAACACAACCAAATGTTTAAATTGAAAATTAAACTTAAGAAATTGGAGAGTAGAAACTGAATATTGCGTAGAGAGATTAGAGATAGATTGATATGAAATTGTAAAATTGTTCTCGTATTTATAAACAAAAATATATCCGTTTTAATTTTGAAATTAAAATTTTCAAATTTTAAAATTCAAAACTTCAAATTTCAAATTCAAAATTCAAAATTTACATAAAAACACGTTAAAAATAGCTACCTGCGCAAGACAAGCAGCTAAAATAACTGCTGCGCACAGCAGGCAGCTATAGTTTCAAAAAAAAAAATTTTTTTTTTTTTTTAAAAAAAAAAATGCACGGGCCATTTTTGGCCTGTGACACGGGCCGGCCCAGGCTCGGGCCGAAGCTCCAAAATGGGGCTCGGCCCCAGCCCGAGTCCGAATTTTCGAGCTTTTTTGCCACCCCTAGGTCAACATATATTATACTTTTTTGTATTTGGGGAGTCAAGGGTCGAAGCCTGACAATTTTGTGTGTGTGTGAAACATGGGAAAGGTGCTTATGTATAACATTCCTATATGCAATTCAATAATAAAAGAATTAAAAAGTTAAGGGTTAGAAGAATGAGTTGCCTCTCATTTAGTTCTTAATTTATAGTCTCCAATTCTACTTTGGTCTATAATTGATCATGGTAGCTCAGTCAGGGTATGCTGGTCTTGCACTCCATGCAATTTTGAGCTCTGCACCCTTTGCTCTCCAAATTCTACAATCTCCATTTTTATCTTTGAGAGACCCTATTATTTCACCACTTTCTCGTTAAATCGGATAGCCTCGTTGATCAGGTGGTTTTTCTTCATCAATTCCACAACTCTTTTAGGTTGGACGGTGTCTCAAATGGGGTGTAAATATTGAATAATTCTTGTTTATCTTTCACAGTCAAAATCAGCTCATATTTCTCCATATCTATTAGTGTTTGACAGGTTGCTAGAATGGTCCTAAAATCACTGGAATATTTCGATCTTCTTAGTTGTCCAACACAATAAAATTAATCAGGAATATCAATTTTTCTGCTTTGATGTGTACGTATTCAACCTTCCCTTGTGGAAGTGTTATTATTCTATCGATGTTGCTTTGACTACACACAATTCCAATTTTCGAGTAAACAGGAACATGATTAGATTTACACTAACATCTCACTACAACAAAAATTGTCCTTTGCAACGGTCGAAAAACATTGTCATAGACTTTTTGCAGCGTTTGGATGCATGTTGCAAACTTTAGGCAATATTTCGCGAACGTTGCGAAAAACACCTACGACAACGTTCGACGAACGTTGCAAAAAATACCTACGACAACGTTCAAAGAACGTTGCAAAAAACACATATGTCAACATTCGACTAGTGTTGCAAAAGACTATTTAGCAACATTTGGCGAGCGTTGCAAAAGACTTTTCAGCAACGTTCGACGAGTATTGCGATAGACCATGTTATCTTTTTGGCAACATTCTCTGACTGTTGCCGTAGGTCAACTTACCTTTTTTTTTTTTTTTTAAAAAAAAAATTGTGTATTTTTATATATATGTATAACAAATTTCAAATAAACCAACAAAAATAAAAATGTTATTTTTTTCGCAGTAATTTACGCATATTGACTAGTAAAATTGAAGATAAATCCTAATAAACAAATTTTGGAATTGCATAAAATTGATAATTTCATTACAAATTTTTTAATCATACACAAACATTAAGGGTCCGTTTGATTGCAATGGTGAAAAATGGGTGTAAATAAAATGAATAGCAGGGAATTGAATTGCCTAGAATTTGTTTTACAGTGAATTATAATTAATGGTTTTTTATTGGTATAATTTTCCACCTAACAAATTTTTCGTTTGGCTTTGTTTTTACGCAAATTGTCAATTAAATGGATAAATTTTTTTACTATTGACTTTGGAATATGTTCCAATTGCTAATAAAAAAAAAATTGTCAAAAAGTTGGAAAACGTTTTCACACCAATATGGTGGAAAAACGTTTTCTAACTTTTGTGCATCAATCGCTTATATCTTGGAAAACGTTAGAAAACGTTTTCCCTAAAAAATTAGTGCAATCAAACAGATGAATAATAAAAAGTAGGAAAATATTTTCCACCTTCCACGGAAAACTTAGGCAATCAAACGGACCCTAAATGTGATACAACACTACCTAAAAAGGGAGCACAATTTCTCTTGATAAATCAGTACACTTAAAAGAAATTATCCATAAACCCAAAATATGGGGATAGATGGCTTCAATTCACGACTATGTGACCACACTTACTAGCAATGTCTTCATCTTCAAGCCAACCTACATATGTATAACATTATATAAAACTAGATGCGCTTAAGAGCAAAACAATATTACACGAGTAAGATAGGAGAATCTTCCAAACATAAATATTATAAAGTCGAAATGCTTACCGGGTCGGGTTTTGGAATGGTTTGAGGACTGAATACAAAAGGATAAAAGTCTCCAAACTACTATTTCTTTCTTCTCCCTTTCCCTTGAAACATTCTTTTCCAGTCTTCTGCCGCACATGAAACTAGATCCTAACCATCCACAAGAATAATAATGGAGCCCCTTCCAAAGCAATTCTAATATCCAAGCACTAAAAGTAGCACTGTCACAAAACTTCCTATATCTTATTTGTAGGGGCATCAAACCAACAAATTAATATTAAAGTTCCAACCAGATTGAATTTAATATTCTTTTAAGCAATGCTATATATAACATTCTTTTTTTAATCACTCAGTGGCAAAACAAGACATGCATTTCAAATATATATTCAGTGTACTCTATCCTTATCCACTGTGCATACCATTCGATGTATGAAAAAAGGAGTTCAACATCCATTACAAATGCAAATGAAGACAATTTATTGGAAGATTTTTTTGCAGATTTCCAACAACATTTACTCATGTGTGCCTTAGGTATAGTTGCCTACTAAATGCTTTAGAAATTTCACCAGATGTACTAGCAATGCAATGTTCGTCCTCTTAAGACTGACAAATTAAATATATGGCAGAAAGATCTTCATTCAGTTTGTGCAATGCAATTCAAGCTGTCATGTGATACAATATGATTGTTCTCCATGTCATTAAAGAAGCTGTCATGTGATACAAATTCAACTTTCCCAATTTCTTGCATTTCTTCTCAGCAAATTCTTTCAACACATCTTTTCACCATGCAAGAATAAAAAAAAAATGAGTTAATTAAGAAATCATGGGAACAAAATTAACTTTTTTTTTTTTTTTTTTTTTGCAATGTTGTACCTTCAAAGCTGTCAAGTCAATAAAAAACTTGTCCAATAAGCAAAGTGTCATCTGGTCGGAGAAGTTTCAGCTGCTTCACCAGCGTACCATCCCCTATTTTCGCCGCTGACGAGGTGATTATCAGTGCCACGTAATGACCGGGATTGGAAGCAATGACTTCTTTAGCACTAACCGACCAGTAAACTATTAATTCTACTGATGACAACAGACTTAATACAACTACCTTGTTTAGGTTATCCCAATCAATAAGCATAACTTCTTTTAACTTGTAAGAATTCACCAAAGTATGATATTTTTGGAGCTGAAGCAAGCTCGCAATCATGCATGTCAATCCTAACCGAAAGGAACAACACATAATCAATCAATCAATATAACAATGACTATAAAAATGCGTAATGCTAGAAATAAAATGATCAAATTGACAGATGCTAAAATGTGAGATTTTTATACTAATCTTCTATATCGTATCAGAATATAAAATGTGGCACATAGTAAATAAAAAGCAAAACTTTGCATACCTCATATTCAGCAATAGACTTCAGTTCTTCCTCTGCCATGTCCAGTGGTTCAATGATAGAGTCAGTTGCATTAATAGGTTCATTCACTTCCTAACCTAATTTCCTAGAATTTATCAATCTGACCATTCAATTGATCAATCAAGCAACAGACTGTAGAGTGTAGATGGACAATAACCAAGGCGTTACCGGGCTCAGTTCCGATCAACACCACGAAGAATCACCAAAACCGACCCTTTCGAAACCTTCTTCAATTGGTAACCTTTCAATAGTACCACTCACAATAACCACACAGGAATGATCACAAAGAGAAGAGGGTAGTATCTATAGCACAAAGCAGGGGCAAAACCATGAAGAATCACGTAGAGAGAAATCATAGAGAGTTGGAGGCGAGAGAGGCGTGAGAATGGCGGGGTTCATTCAAATGAAGAGAGGCGAGTCCAACATATAGCCCATTTCCAAAAAGGTAAGTTAGGTATAGGTTATGTGTTAATTGGGTCCATGGCCCAATTAACAATTAAGGTAGACTATCAAACAAGTAGGTGGGCCTCCAATTAAATAACCGTCCAACTGAAAGAAGCTCAGGCCATGAGCAACACTAATTAATTAGGCTGCTTCCAATGGTCCGTTAAATCTCTGGGGTCGGGGCATTTCATACGTGGTGTTGATTTAACGTTCAGTCATATGGTCGAAACCGACTGAGATAATAACCGAGTTACATCATTGTCCGGGAAGGTCGTTTGACAACAAATTGCCTAACACAGACAAATAGATCACAAACATATACAGAACAAAACAAAAAAACAAAACCAAAAAAAAACCCATTTCCCAATAATCTACATTTTCAATGGATTTAAATTATATTGGGTGGCAGTCACAGGTGCAGAGTACAGAGTAAATAAACCTCTTTCGATAAACGAACAAAAAACAATAAACCCATTTCGATACGCATACGCCTATAAATAATATTTCAGCTTAACACGGTATTGAGTAAATTCAATGGACTTAAATTCTGGTGACCTTGGAATCTCTTCGGTAGCAATCACAAGTACATAGCGCTGAATGCAGATGATCAACGATCATTTAAAGGCATTAATTCTCCTACAAGCAAAAGCAGGCAACGAAAATGAGGGCAGGGAAGTGATGCAGAGTGATTTGCAGGCAACTAAACATGTTACTTTATCTAACTTTTCAGTTAAAATATATTTATTATGAAAATAATTATTTTGTCTCAACTGTCAAAAGTAATTTAAGATTACAAAAAATAAGTAATTTACATGTATTCAACTTAAACCAATAAAAGAAATAGTTATTTTCAACTAATATAAATATTTTTTTAACAATTGCCAAATTTGCTCCATGAATCTTTCCATAATGACTACTCAAAATAGAGCATCATCATACATTTATAAAAATAAATAAATAACCCAGAAAGAAACTGATAATTTTATGCTCAAATATACACAACAATATACTTAAGAATTATGTATGATAATCAAGTCGGCTCAGCAGTAAAGTAGGAGGTAAAAGCAATAGATATAATTAAGAAACCAAGCTATAAATCCTTTATTTCAGGCAAAAGAGGAAAACCCACGGTTGAGGAAATCGCATGGAACTCGCGGAATGATTTCGAAAACACCGGGAAAGCCCAAATTCAGGTTTGTAGACGATAGGATCTTGACCTGAGCCTCACGATCCAAAAACTTAAAGTATATTAACCTTAAACCCGTTGAAGTGCGGAAACTAGAACCCCGATTTGCGAACGCCACAAAGGTTGTCCAATCCTTTGATAAGTTTTGGTTTGAACGCCACAAATATTAACACGAAATATTTGATAAGTTCATATTTCATGGAAGATCCATTGGAGAGAAAACTCAATTTATATTATTATCAAAACTTCTTTACAATGAAATAAAATTCCTGTTTATATGGAAACTATGGAAAACCCTAAAAAGCACGAAATATCAAGAGTCCAAAAATAATAAAACTTGCCAAAATAAGAAATATAATGAAATCTGGAAATTCGCGCAAAAATATAGAACTGGACTCGAAAAGACCCTATGCGGCCGCATAGAGTATTTCTATGCGGTCGCATAGAAATAAACTCTGCCTCCTGCCATATATCTGTCCATTTGGATGCGGCCGCATCCCATGATAACTATGCTGCCGCATAGTTATCGTCACTTCCGTCTTCGACCCTCCATTTTATGTTGATTCAATTGCTTTCGACCCTCAACCCCTTCACCAAACTTGGTCTTTGGCTTGTTGATTTTGACCTTTTGGACTCCAAAGCTCGGCCAAGTGATTGCCTATCCCGGATCACATCATCCCCTCTCCCTTCGAAAGAATTCGACTTCAAATCCATAGCTTGAATACTCAAATTGTAGCCATTGCCTCCAATCAACTCAAGCACATGGAATTGTCCATCTCCCCTTGGATGCAATTTGGACCTCCTTTGGCCTCGAATATGCCATCTTCGATTGTAAACCCAATCTCCATCTCACTGATCAAAGTGCTCTTGTCTTAACTGCTTAATTCTGCAAGTTTGAAATGCTCCAAGAACAACTTCATTTGATGAATATCCATGCATCTTCCTTGCATTACTTAGCCCATGCACTTGTTTTAATATCACTTCTAATGTGCCATCATTACCATTCTGATCATCTCCTTCACTCAACTCTTTGCATATAAAATTCCTCAAGTGCTTTTGAAACTCTATCGTCTCCTCGGGAATCACAAAGTCAATTTTTGGCAGATAAGAGAAATTCAACCCATTGCACAAGAAATCCTTCCAATGCCCCTGAAATTTCATTGTCTCCTCGGGAATCACAAAGTTAATTTTTGGTATTGAAGAGATTTCCAACTGTTGTGACACCAACTGACGAACATTGCCTGGAACGAGTGGTAATTCAACATGATTGTTTGCTGGGACCAAGTGGTAGTATTGTTGGTGAGTTTCTTCCACATGTTGCAACTGATGTTCCATCCCTGGGTCGGTTGGTGTTTCAATGGAAGTGTTTTCTGGAACTGAATAATCGGTGACCTGCAAAACAGAATTATTCAAAATAAGGAGGGAATTGTTAGTTTTCACCACGGCCTCCTCAACTTCAGGCTCTTTTTCATTTAAGCTCACTTCCAACTCCTTCTTTCCCTCTGAAGATTCTTCTTCAATTTCTTTTTTGCAATTCCACCTTTCCTTTTTGATTTTCACTCTCTTGCTTTTTCCTTTCCACTTCACCCTTCATCTTACATTGGTCTGCATGAGACTGTGCTAGTGTCAAACCCACCAGAGTTATGTATTTTCCATCCTGAAGAAACCTATATGTGTTCATCCCCATATCATACATAGCCTTTCTCCCATGTCTCCATGGTTTCCCAAACAAAATATGAAAGGATTTTAATGGAACTACATCACACCACACTTTATCACTATATCCCCCAATGGTGACATTAACTAAAGCCTGTTTGATCACATTTACCTTCCCAAACTCCTTCAACCAAGTCAACCTATAAGGCCTAGGGTGTTGTTGTAAAGGTAATTTAAATTTTTTTACCATAGTGATACTGACCAAATTAATTATATGTTCCCTATCAATGGCCAAACTGCACACCGTATCACCCACAAAGCACCAAGTTTGAAAAACAAATCCCCAATCATAATCCATTTTTTTTATTTTTTTAAATTTTTTGACTCAAAAACTGAAAACTGCTGGAAATTCCCGAAATTTATAATAATAATTTTTTTATTTTTGGAATTTTTTTTTACTCGGGATTTCAACTACAAATCCAGTGGAACAAACGAAAATTAATTTGAACACTTAAATAGCCTGAAAAACAACTTTGACTCTTTTCTTTTTAATTTTCTGGATCTAAGACTCAAATATTTACTGGACACAAGAACATGAAGAACACAAAAAGACTCAAAAAAATAAAAAAAAATAAAAGATATAACCTTGATCTTAGGGTCTAAGCTCTGATACCACTTGATGAGATCCCGGTTGAGGAAATCGCATGGAACTCGCGGAATGATTTCAAAAAGACCGGGAAAGCCCAAATTCAGGTTTGTAGACGATAGGATCTTGACTTGAGCCTCGCGACCCAAGAACTTAAAGTATAGTAACCTTAAACCCGTAGAAGTGCGGAAACTAGAATCCCGATTTGCGAACACCACAAAGGTTGTCCAATCCTTTGATAAGTTCTGGTTTGAACGCCACAAATATTAACACGAAATATTTGATAGGTTCATATTTCATGGAAGATCCATTGGAGAGAAAACTCAATTTATATTATTATCAAAACTTCTTTACAATGAAATAAAATTCCTATTTATATGGAAACTATGGAAAACCCTAAAAAGCACGAAATTTCAAGAGTCCAAAAATAATAAAACTTGCCAAAATAAGAAATATAATGAAATTTGAAAATTCGCTCAAAAATATAGAACTGGACTCGAAAAGACTCTATGCGGCCGCATGGAGTATTTCTATGCGGTCGCATAGAAATAAACTCTGCCTCCTGCCATGTCTCTGTCCATTTGGATGCGGCCGCATCCCGTGATAACTATGCGGCCGCATAGTTATTGTCACTTCCGTCTTCGATCCTCCATTTTGTGTTGATCCAATTGCTTTCGACCCTCGACCCCTTCACCAAACTTAGTCTTTGGCTTGTTGACTTCGACCTTTTGGACTCCAAAGCTCGGCCAAGTGATTGCCTATTCTGGATCACATCACAAAAAGTCCAATTCCAATCTAAAAAGAAAATTAAATCTAAAAGAATATAGTCTCAGATTCAAAAATCAAACAAGAAATTATTTCAAGGGAAAAAATAACCAAGATAACCTTACAGAACATATCTTTACCTGTCAGAACCACCCCACCATCCAGTTTCGTCAATTCCCAAAACTTAGGCAACAAAAATTAAATAAATAAAAAACCAAAGAAGATAAATAATCTATCGAACATAAAAAGCTTGCTGCGCTGCCAGTTTCTGCTTTTCCTTGATTCTCTTGCGTTTGAAATGAAAGAAAAAAAACCATTTATATTTCAATCAATGGGCCCATTTCTAATCAGTTATCAACATAATCATTTTCCAGCGGCAATTATAAAATTGAAGGGTTTTCTAGGCAAAACCCAGAATTCAAAAATTACAAAGATACATCAAGACATATTAATATAAAATGTAGGCACGCCGTAATTTGATAATTCCATTAAAAATTGCTAAAAAATTGCATTTACACACCTCTAAACAATTCATATTAAGAAACACAATAGATCTAAAATCCAGAAAGAATTTAAAAATCTTTTTCCCGCACAAATACATGGAAACCAAGAGATCAAGAGAATAAAATTGAAGTTTTTTTAGGGTTTGCTAAAATGTAGAGAAATCAGACCTTATATTAGCTTCAATATGATAGCCAAGCCCAAGTGGCCCAGGACAATGGCTCAGTCCAAAAAGCAAGTAAAGGTATGGGCTGGATCTGTGGCCCATGAAGGAGAAGCTCAGCTTGAGGTACAAAAAGGATCAGCTTGGAAGAATGGGGGCTTAGCTACTGATATTAGCAAGGAAGAAGGAGCAACACGTAAGACCCCAAAGCGCGTAAAGCCTCGTTGGCTGAGGGAGTTCGTTATAGCTGAGCAACGTTGAGTGATTCATAGATGGCCAAGCACCGTAACCGAATTCTGTTATCCTAATTGCTATTTTCCTTTTTCTTATTTGCTAAATACATTGTAAGGGTTGCTATATAAGCTTTTGTGTTGTAATTTGAGATTATGTTAAATGAAGAGAATTTTACCTTGAGGAGTTTAGTACTGACTCGAAGAGTGCGATTTATACTATTTTTGGTATTATTGGTGCTTTCATTGAGAGGGATGAGGAATGAGGAGATCGCTGAAATCATGAGGACCTTGGAGACGAGCTTCATTTAACATGCTGATACCCAGCTTGAGAAGTTCTCTTCACTGCTTGAGTAATACATGGTAAGGACGGAGGAGCGACTAACCTAGATGTCGCGAGACAAATTGTTTCGGGCCATCTACTATGCAAGCCGAACATTAAATGAAGCTCAATTGAATTACACAACAACTGAAAAGGAGCTACTTGCTGTGGTATTTGCCTGTGACAAGTTTCGGTCTTACCTAGTTGGTACAAAAGTGATAGTGTTCACCGACCATGCAGCGCTCCGTTATTTGTTTGGAAAGAAGGATGCTAAGCCTAGACTAATTCGTTGGATCTTGCTTCTTCAAGAATTTGATTTGGAAATTCGAGATAAGAAAGGAAGCGAAATGTGGTTGCTGATCATCTTTCTCGGTTAGAGCAAGAAGAAGTAAAGCCAGATTCAGCAATCCAAGAAGCATTCCCTGATGAGCAGTTGTTTGCATGTGAGACCAAGCTTCCTTGGTTTGCTGATATTGTAAACTACCTAGCGTGTAAAGTATTGCCACCAAATCTCACCTACCACCAACGCAAGAAGTTTCTACATGAAGTGAAATATTATCTTTGGGATGAACCTTTGTTATTCAAGAAATGCTCCGACCAAATCATCAGAAGATGTGTGCCAGAAGAAGAGATGCAATCCATTCTACATCACTGTCATTCTTCATCATATGGAGGACACTTTGGCGCAACACGAACAGCAGCCAAAATACTTCAAAGTGGTTTCTATTGGCCTTCTATTTTTCGTGACACCTACACGTTGGTAAAAACGTGTGACCGGTGCCAACGCATGGGAAACATTTCAAGGCGTCAAGAACTACCACTGAAAAACATTTTAGAGGTTGAGTTATTTGATGTTTGGGGGATCGATTTTATGGGTCCTTTTCCTCCATCTTTTGGCAATATCTACATCCTGCTAGCTATTGACTATGTTTCAAAGTGGGTAGAAGCAATTGCGACAACAAAGAACAATGCAAAGGTAGTGCTCAAATTCCTCCAAAAGAATATATTCACAAGATTTGGCACTCCTCGGGCGATTATTAGCGATGAAGGGACCCACTTTTGCAACAAGTTGTTTGACAACTTGCTTGCTAAATATGGTGTGAAGCACAAGATAGCACTTGCCTACCACCCACAAACGAATGGTCAAGCTGAAATCTCGAATCGGGAGATTAAGAACATCCTCGAAAAGACGGTCAACACCAATAGAAAGGATTGGGCACAGAAGATGGACGATGCATTGTGGGCGTACCGAACAGCCTTCAAAACACCTATCGGGATGTCTCCATACCGATTAGTGTTTGGTAAAGCATGTCATCTCCCTGTCGAGCTGGAGCATAAGGCATACTGGGCTGTCAAGAAATTCAATTTTGATTTAAAGGCAGCTGGGGAAAAGAGACTTCTTCAATTAAATGAGATGGATGAGTTCCGGAATGACGCCTACGAAAATGTAAAGATTTACAAGGAACAAACGAAGAAGTGGCACGATAAACAGATTCATAGGCTTGAGTTTACTCCAGGACAACAAGTTTTACTCTTCAACTCACGACTAAAAATCTTCCCAGGCAAGTTAAAGTCAAGATGGACAGGCCCGTATACAATTGACAAAGTTTCACCTTTCGGCGGAATAGACTTGAGGGACAAAATGGGTAATATATTTAGAGTAAATGGTCAACGATTGAAGCATTACTACGGAGAACAAATGGAGAGGAACTGTGGATTCATTCCTCTCGGAGACCCAAACTAATGAAGACTGAAAGTCTGGCTGTAGACTCTAAAACAAGCGCTTAAGGGAGGCAACCCAAATAATTTTCTTTCATTCGTTTATTCGTTTATTTTCGCATTCTATTCTCCTTCTTTTGAATAAAACTTGAGTAATGTGATTTCTGACGCAGGTATTTAGATGGAATACAGTGCTCAACATTGCGAACCACGTACCGTCACCGTAAAATCAGGGAAGTTCCTTTAACCCTTTTATTCCGTACTCTATAGATTCTCGTTTTTTTTTAAAAAAAAAATTTTGGCAGAGTACCAGACGCCATGGCGCCCAGCACTCTGAATAAAACCGGCAGAATACACGACGCCATGGCGTCCAAACTGGGCGCCACGGCACCCGTGCCTCTGAAATTTTTGGCAGAATACTGGACGCCACGGCGCCCAGCACACTGAAATTTTTTTTTAAAAACGTAGAGGAACCCGACCCAAAAATAACAAAAACAAAACCCCTCACCCTCTCTAACCCCCTCCCGCACTCAAGCCTCCCTCAAGCACTCACGGCTTCTCCCCCTCGAATCTTCTTCCATTCATCATCTCATCACACATCAACCACACAACTCGTGTAGAAGCACACCCCCACGACTCCCCCTTCCTTGTGTGATGTTTGAGGTAAGTAAAACCTCGAATTTTTTGACTTCCCTTAAAGCAACGGTTTGTGAAATTTTTTTTTGGGCAATCCCCTTTGTTAATTCATGGGTTAATGCTTACTATCACTAGATTGCTTGGTTGGGATTTACTTAAGGTGGTTAAAAGTTGAATAATGCATAAGAAAAATAGTTGCCTACAAGGTGTTTGTCAAAATGTTTAAGTGCACTCTTATTGTGTTTAACTTTGCCTATTACTTCTTCTTGCAGGCATAGCCACCAAAGCTATAATTGTTTGATTAGAAGTGTATAACTATGCCACCAAAGAAGAAATCCAAAGTTGTTGAATCCACTTCCACAGCCACCTACGATAGAAAAAGATTTGTAAGTGCTGGGGCAGCAGAACGGTTTAGGCATTCGGTAGTACACCGAAACTGCATTCCAGAAAGGGGTTTCGAAAAGTTTATGCTCGAAAAACTACAGAGCCTAGGATGGGAACAATTTGCAAAACAACCTGGAGCCTGCTATATTCCCCTCGTGAAAGAGTTCTATGCCAACGCAAAAGAACACGAGGACTTCAAGGTCTTTGTGCGAGGTCGTTGGGTGAAATTTGATAGTGCATCGATCAACCGCTTCTACAATACACGGGACATACCGGATGATGATTATTCAAGATTGCGGGACGAAGGAGTTGACCCCACTATTCTGATTGACACTTTGGCATATGACGGGACGGAATGGAAGCGTAGTGCAAATGATGTAACTCACTTCCCAGCCTCGGGATTAACAGTCCATAGTCGGGTGTGGCATCACTTCATAGTTGCAAAATTGATGCCGAGCAGCAATGTTAGTAAAGTAACTAGAGAACGAGCCACACTAAATTATGCAATTCAGAGAGGGCGCTCCATTGATGTCGGCAAAGTAATTCAGAATAGCATTCTGCGCATCCTAGCGGGATCAGCAACTAGTAGCTTGGGACACCCATCGCTCATACATGATCTTTGTGTCCAGAAGGGTGTGGCTATTCAAGAATCTGATGAAGTACTACACCCTAGGCAACCTCTGACGAAGGGACTTCGTGATAAAGTAGAGTTGCGTCAAAGCCGGGGTAGTTCATCCCACTCTGCTCAGCAAGCACCGCCTCCTATTCCCCCTCCACGGCCTGATGCCCATACTGGCGCTGTACTTCAGCAACTTGAGGCCATGGACCTTCGCATGGCTAATTGGCAGAACAACATGGATGAGCGACACACTGCTTGGCAACATGAAATGACTTCTCTCATGACCAATTGGCAGAGCGGTATACAGGGACAACTGGACCACCTACAATCCTCCATGTATGATCAATTTCGTTACCAAAATGAATACAACGCGGTCATGGCATCCACTTATCCCGATCACACATTTCCCTCGGCACCACCACTACCTTCACCACCCCACCCTTCAGCTCCACCGGGTGACGACGAGACCAGTTGATGTCCTCCATACGGTACTTATCCCTCCTTCCTTTCTTTCACATTGAGGACAATGTGCAAATTAAGTTTGGAGGTGTTAATTTTGCTTGTGTGTTTTGTATGTTTTCGTGTGTTTTTTGTGTGTTTCCTTAACGTTTGGATGTGTGTGCCCCTTTAAATGTTTTTGTGTTGATTCTAAAATTTAAAAAATAAAAAATAAATAAAAAAAAATTGTTTTTGCATTCTCGTATGAGTTGGATAACATTGTTGGCAATGATGCATATAATTGGAAACATAAATCGGTTATGTGCTATGAATGCGTTATACGTGTGAGTAAATTCTTACTTATCCTTGCAAGGCATGATGACTTAATTGCACGCGAGCCAAGTACACCATTGGACTAGAAGAGACTGATTCATAAATGTGGTAGATTGATCTAGCGACCCTAGAAACGATCCAAACAATCAATGAGCGCCACAATATCCTCAAACCAAATCTAGGATGTTTGGAACGGTTGAACTCTTGTGGGGAGACATAGATTTGATGTGGATTCCGTATGTACAAGTGTGGACTGTTTGAAACCAATAGGATGAAAATCAAGTGAAAACCTTAAGTTAAGGGTCTATTTTCGAGAATGAGTGTTTAATAAGGGGCATTGCACTAATCACTACAAAAGATCCCAATGAGGACAATTGAAAAGCATCTCTTCGTAGCCTTTATGACTCGAGTGAATAAGTCTGGAAGGGTTTAAAACCTGGTGCCCTAAAGTCATCTGATTTGGGAGTCACCGACCTAAAACTCGCTACATGGGTCATCTAGAAAGCTTAATGGAGGGATGAAAAAAAAAATGCAAGTGCATGAAACAGAAGACGCACCTATGAAGTGATTAAGCCTCGAATGCTTGTTTTAGAAAATTAGGCTTTTGATGATGGGTTAATAACTTGGTTGAGTCCGGGAGGTGAAAGTAGTAAGAAGGAGGACCCATGTTTGTCAACACGTTGAACCACAAGTAGTGAAACACGACCAAACTTGAGTGGTGTGAGAAGTTAGACAAAAAAAAAAAAAAAAAAAAAAAAAAAAAAAAAAACTTTAGAGTACACCTCGGAAAGTGAAAAGAAAACAAGTTTGGGGGTAAGCGAATCCCACGAGCGACGTGAGTAAATAATTGACTCTCGAGGTTGGGAATGAAATCAATCTATGATAGTACGGTGATGTATTTGACTCTTCACACACCTACACATTTGTCTCGCATGGGAAAGGTAAGTATTTGATTCTCACACTTTAGCCTTGAAGTAGTTAATCAACTGATATCATGCAGTCAATGCTGAGCCGCAAGACAATTTATCCAACTAAGTTATGCTTTTGTATCTTATTTGTGTGTTTAGTTTATCATGTTTTTCTTTTTCTTTTTCTTTTTTTTTTTTTGTTTGCTTGAGGACAAGCAAAGAACTAAGTTTGGGGGTGTTTGATGAGAATGATTTATTCAAAGAACAAACGCCGCTAGACCATAGTTTTCGGCTTGATCTCGGGCATTTGTGAGCATTTTGATGGGTATTCGTGTTGTTTTGTAGCATTGATAACTTGGGAGAATACGACATATTTTGAAGCTTTAAGTGAGGGTGACGATGGATCACAAAAAGGAGCATGGAAAGTTAGTGATGAAAAAGGAAGAAGAACTAATAAAGAAGTCTTGAAACCGTACAAAGGGAAACAAATCAGAACACTCGGCGCCACGGCGTGTAATGGTCACGCCACGGCGCCCAAACAGGCAAGAAAAAGGTTTCAAACAGAACGCTCCACGCCATGGCGCCCGTTATGTGCGCCACGGCGTCCAAAATGAAGGAAAAAAGAGGACCATGCAGAACGCTCGGCGCCACGGCGTGAGGTATGGGCGCCACGACGCCCAGCGAGATGGAAAGTCAGCAGAATACGCGGCGCCACGGCGCCGACTGTGCGAAAAAACCCGGAACTTACGTTTTTGAAATATTTTCTCGGCCCATTTGAATCCAAATCCGTCCAAACACTCTAGGGATATAAAAGCCGACATGAAGACCTAGTGAAGGATTTTTTTTTCAACTGGAGAAAAGGGAGAAGAGAGCAGACTTGAAGAGGAGATTCTTGGAGAATAACATAGGGATCTTAAAGAAGAAGAAAAGGAAGAAATCTGGGAATTCGTGGCTGTCGAAGGAGGCGTTTATCAACTTGGTTTCATCCAATTCTTCCCTAGAAAACTATGGTGAATTCGTTTTGGTTGATTTTAGTATTTAGCATGAACTAATTTCCATTTACTTCTAGGGATATGATGTAATCTGGATCTGAAATTATGTTTGATTGGTTATGCTAGATTGATTTAATTCTCGTCTATGTTTGTCTGAATTATTGTGGGTTTAATGCTTCTAATTAACTGGCCATTAATTAGATGATTTCAATCTTGTAATTTACTGTCGAAAGAGGGAATTATAGGGTAGATCTTGGATAATTCGGCATAGGTAAATATAGAGATCGAAAGACTTATATGAACTTATGTAGTGTAAAATCATTGATCTAATTGTTTTCTTGTTTAATTAGAATTGCGTATGCATATGTGATTTGATAAACAAGAATAACATTCAATTGACTGTCGAAAGAAGCGTTGGATGAATGGATGATTTGCTAACAAACAAGAGAGTTGAATTCAATTAGCTAACTGAAAAAGGCATAGTGAAGATCTAGGTGAGGTCGATTTCCCTAGAAGTCTATCTCGATTAATCTTCAAGAATAAGAAAACCCTTGTCGGTATTTAAACAATTTCCTTAGAATTGAAGTTACTTTAATTTGCAAATACACCAATCTTTGTGCCTCTCCTAAATAAAATTGAGATTAATATAATTTCGATACTTGACAAAGGTAAGATACCAATCCCTGAGGACGATACTTTTCTCATCACTTTATTATAAAACTTCGACACTGTGCACTTGCAGTTTAGCACCGATCAAAAGGAAAAACACACAAGGGAATGTGCATTCGATTCTTAAAACTTTGAGGGTCGAAGTGCCTCGGTTTAACGGGAAAAATGTGGAGAACTGGATTTACAAATCAACAAGTTCTTCCACCTTCCTCAAGTGGATCTGGCGACGCGGTTAGCTGTGGTGGCATTTCATTTGGACGGTGAACCTTCCATGTGGTACCAGTAGATGGAAAAGGATGATTCTCTGTCTAGTTGGGAAATTTTCCTTCATAAATTGTGAAAGAGGTTTGGGGCTTCAATCTACGATGATTCACTTGGCAGAATCGCCAAGTTTACACAGACAAGGAAGATGTCTCAGTACCGGGCTGAATTCGAAGGCCTCATGACCCGAATTACAGGTGTACCCGAATCTATGTTTCTCAATTTTTTTGTTTGGGGCTTGAAGCTAGAAATTCGAAGGAAAATCTTAATGGCTCAACCACGGGATTTGGCGGATGCTATGGCAAAGGCCCAGCTATTTGAGGACAAACATGATTACTTATGGGGACATCAGAGGGAAGATGGCTATCGGACCTTGGTGCCATCGCATAAGGGCGGGGTGTCGAACATGTCGACAAGATACAAACCGAGCAGCCAAGGAACGACCAGAGCTATAATTCATTAACAAATCAGAGGCTAGCAATTGGGCACACCCAAGCTTTCAATCAAACGCTTATCGCCTTCGGAACTCCAAGAGAAAAAAGAAAAAGGGCTCTGTTTCACCTGTGATGAGAAGTTCCACGTTAACCACAAATGTAAGAATCAGGTACTGTTGATGTGTGATAATAAAGAGGAGGAGGGAGAATCAGAGGACTCGGGATCAGAAAAAGACGACACAATAGAGGAAGAGGAACTAGAAGTAAGTCTCAATACCCTCTCAAACTCGGTGAACCCACAAATTTTTCGGATAATGGCTAAGCATGGTACAGAATCCTTGGAAGTACTCATAGATACTGGAAGTAATAATAATTTTATCCAAGAAGCTCTAGTAGAGAAATTGGGGCTGATTTGGGAGGAGACTAGGCGGTTTAGGTGTACATGGGCAATGGACATAATTTAGTATGCTGCAAAGATGTATAAAGGGGTGGAGTTGGTAATGCAGGGGCACCATTTTGAGGTAGAGTTGTACGTACTACCAATTTGGGGTCTGGATGTTGTCATTGGCATGCAATGGTTACAAACTTTAGGTCATTGTGTTCATAACCACAAAGAGTTAACTATGGAATTCCACTGGGAAGAAAGGACAGTTAAGTTGGTAGGCAATACCAAAGTCAGCGCTCGACAAGTTACATATTCCCAGTTTAGCACCTTGATACTTGAAAGGAAAGTCACTGGGGTTTATAGACTGACTACAACATTGGGAAAAAAAGAGGAAGGGACTACAAAGATGGATCATTTGGGGGATAAATTACCAGCAGTGGGAAGGGGACTCATTAGACAATTTCAGATGGTATTTGAAGAACCCAGGCAGCTACTACCCATTAGAAATGTTGACCATAGAATTCACTTGCAGCAAGAATCATCACCGGTCAATGTACGGCCATACCGGTATCCTTATTTCCAAAAGGATGTGATGGAAAAGCTGGTTTAGGAAATGCTAGAAAGTGGGCTCATACAGCATAGCAACAACCCTTATTCCTTACCAGTACCGCTGGTGAAAAATAAAGATGGCTCTTGGCGATTTTATGTGGACTATCACGTGTTAAATGGAATCACCATCAGAGACTTATTTTCAATACCTACCATTGATGAACTTCTAGATGAGCTAGAAGGCGCAGCCGTGTTTTCCAAGCTAGATCTTCGAGCTGGATATCATCAAATCCGAATGGATCGTCAAGATATACACAAGACAACATTTAGAACTCACGAGGGTCACTACGAGTTCGTTGTAATGCCTTTCGACCTATCGAATGCTCCATCCACCTTTCAAGCAGCCATGAACCAGTTGGTGTTGCAAAGCCTGGCCGGGAACAATTTTTTTGCGAAAGGGAGCAAATGTCAATTCTTTCAAAGTAGCATTGAGTACTTGGGGCACCTAGTTTCCAGTGGTGGTGTCAAGGTAGATCCCACTAAAATAGAGGCAATGATTGACGGGCCGCAACCATAGAACCTTAAGCAATTGCGAGGCTTCTTAGGACTCACTGGTTACTACCGCAGATTCGTCGCTCACTATGCGGCAATAGCAACCCCACTCACTAAACTATTTGAAAAGGTTAACTTCAGTTGGAAGGACGAAACAACAATAGCTTTTGACAGGCTGAAACAAGCCATGATAGCAACACCCGTACTTCGTTTGCCCGATTTCTCGAAGATTTTGTAGTAGAAACTGACGCATCCAACACGGAATAGGCGGGATTTTGATGTAAGACGGGCATTCATTGGCATATTTCAGCAAGAAACTTGGACCGCATGATGGGAGCATCAACATATGTATGGGAGTTAGTTACGAGCTGTTGTTGAGGCGGTGGCCAAATGGCGACAATACCTTCTTGGGCGACACTTGTCATTAGGATTGATCATAAGAGTTTGAAGGAGCTTCTTACTCAGGTGATTCAGACCCCAGAGCAGCAGCAATACCTTCGAAAGTTGATGGGTTATCAATTCACTATTGAGTATAAAGCTGGTAAGGAAAATTCAGCCGCACATACCTTATCTCGACGACAAGAAGTGCAGAATATTCAGCTCCGAGCAGCAATATCGACGAGCAGGTATGATTTCTTGTCCGAATTAAGGCGTGAAAACATGGAATGTTTGGAATTACAAGCACTGCATAAACATGTGCTCAACGGGGCTGTACAAGATCACCACTATAGTGTACGGGATGGCCTCTTACTATATAAGAGTCAGTTCATGATCAGCAAAAGTTCAAAATTGAAGAAAGTACTACCTCAAGAATTCCATGATACTCCCATGGACGGACACGCAAAAGTGGAAAGAACGTTTTTAGGCTCGACACAAACTTCTTTTGGGAGGGCATGCGGAGAGAGGTAAAGGAATTCATGGCAGTATGTGTCATTTACCAAACAGTGAAATACTCCCCCACGGCCCCCTATGGTCTACTTCAGCCGCTTGAGATTCCAGAGCGTGTGTGGAAAGATTTAGCTATGGACTTCATAGTTGGGCTGCCCAACTTCATGGAAACACCAACATTCTAATGGTTATTGACCGATTCACCAAATATACTCATTTTGGGGCCCTTCCTTCTCACTACACAGCCACAAAAGTTGCGGAGTTGTTATCTCACATGGTCATCAAATTACATGGAATGCCTCGCACGATTGTATCCGATCGCGACCCCATTTTCACAAGTACCTTCTGGAAAAAACTATTTGAATTGATGGGCACTAAACTAAAGATGAGCTCTTCTTACTACCCACAAACATACGGTCAAACTGAAATGACAAACAGATATGTAGAGCAGTACTTGAGAGCATTCACAGTCGAGAACCCCAAGCAATGGAGTCGATTTCTCTCCTGGGCCGAATATCATTACAATACGAGCCATCATTCAGCAATTGGCATGAACCCTTTTCAAGCAGTATATGGGAGGTTTCCACCGTCGATTCCAGCATATACACAAAGAGCTACAACCATTCAGGCAGTGGAGGAAGACTTATTGACACGTGATTTAATCTTACAAAATTTGAAAAAGAACCTAGAGCAAGCAGAGAATCGGATGAGACAACAAGCCAACAAGAAACGTCGAGACACTCAGTTCACAATAGGAGACTTGGTATTGGTGAAGCTGCAGCCTTACCAAAAAATCATTATCGCAAACCGGCTCAACTCCAAGCTCTGTCGTCGTTATTTTGGCCCATTCCAGATCGCTGCCCACACTGGACCAGTGGCATATACACTTGAGCTATCCCTTAGAAGTAGAATTCATCCTACCTATCATGTTTCCTTGTTGAAAGCCTTCAAAGGGGACAAACCAGCCACAAGCTACCCTTTACCTGAGTTCAGTCACGCCAATAAGCCGCTACTCATTCCTATTGCTGTATTGGCTGGCTGCGTCATCCAAGGGCAGAACACATCAATGAAACAGGTACTAGTATAGTGGTCTCACAGTACGCCAGAAGATTCCACATGGGAGGACCTCCATGCTTTTGGCAAGATATACAATTTACCTAACCTTGAGGACAAGGTCATTTTTTTAGGGAGGGGGAAGTGAGAGCCAAGCCTAAGTGGCCCTGGACAATAGCTCAATCTAAAAGAAAGTAAAGGTATGGGCTGGACCTATGGTCCATGAAGGAGAAGCCCAGCTTGAGGTACAAAAAGGATCAGCTTGGAAAAATGGGGGCTTAGCTACTAATATCACCAAGGAAGAATGAGCAACACGTGAGACCCGAAAGCGCGTAAAGCCTTGTTGGCGGAGGGAGTTCGTTATGGCTGAGCAACATTGAGCGATTCACGGATGGCCAAGCACCGTAACCCAATTTTGTTATCCCAATTGCTATTTTCCTTTTTCTTATTTGCTGAATAAATTGTAAAAGTTTCTATATAAGCTTTTGGGTTGTAATTTGGGATTATGTTAAATGAAGAGAATTTTATCTTGAGGAGTTTAGCACGAACTCGAAGAGTGCGATTTCTACCATTTTTGGTATTACAATATCGTCCATTACAACCATCTTTATATGTCAACTTTTATTTTTTGCTATCCAACTTAAACACCTTTTTAAAAATTATGGTTTGTAAAATTTCTGCCCTGTACAAAAAGAAAGAACAAACAAACAACAAATGGGAAAATATAATTAAGCAAGCAATTTTAGATCAAGAGTAGAAGGAAAGGAAGGTGACGGGTGAAGTCGTGAAGAGATGGAGTCGTGAAGTCGTGGAGAGGTGGAGAGTTGCTTGGTGAAGAAGAAACGGATGGGAAAAATGAAACGGGAAAGAAGTATTTTAATTTAGGGCAAAATATTTTCTCTCTTTTCCAACGGTCATATGCACGTTACAAAAGAGTTAGTTTTCGCAACATGCATGAACGTTGTAAAATATTTAGTTTTTGTAACATTCACCCAAATGCTGCAAAAGGTGTAAGTTTTCGCAAGAGGCAAAGAACGTTGCAAAAAATGCGAAATATATAAACTTTTCGAAAAGTTTAGTGAACGTTGCAAAAAGCAACATTAGCAATATGCATTTAAAAAATGTTGCCAAAACTCAATTATTAACACCAATGGCAACATTTACTTATGAGAATGTTGCCTTTTGCATGTTGCAAAATGCCATTTTTGGTATAGTGTCTCTATCACATAAAGAATAAGAGAACATACAGCGACCGAGAATTTTAAATTATTATCTTGAAAAATGTGTCGCTAAGTTTTAACCCTGAATTTTAAAATGAAAGCGTGTTCGTCTAGCCGTTATAAAACCAATTTAAATCTATTTAAATAGGGTCCAATCTCGAATATTTTTAAGGTATCAAATTCCTTATCGTTTTAAATCTGAATTTTAATAATATTAAGTACGATATATTATTAATTAGAGTCCAAATTTTGATTTCTTTCGGCCCAATTCACTTAAGCCTAATTAGGAAAATCCCTACAACCCAATTTTTCTGGCCCATTTAAGCCCTAGGGATTTGTGCCCTAAATTTTACTGTTCCTATAACACTCAATCCTCTCCCCCCCCCCCCCTCACCACCTCACGTAGCCAACAGCAGCTTGGGTAAGAAAATATTTCCCATTTTCTCTCCTTAATGCAGTGTACATTTCAAAATCACGTTGATGCTAGAACCTCCATTTCTAGCATCAACAACATCACATGTTATGCTAGAAAAACCAATTTCTAGCATCAACACCACCACCTCCTTAGCTCACCACCCACCAACCTCACTATTTTTACCCAATCCAACCACCATTCGAACCACCTGCAATCCACCAAGAAATTGAGCAAGCAACACCACCCTCACTGATTTCACACAACCTGCAAGCAGTGACTCAACCTCAAACCCACAGTTGAGCCACCACAAGAACACACCGCCCACCTGCCATTCCCGTTTCGAACACCACACATACCACGAAATCGGCATCCTCCATTTCGCCCCAAACTCAACATCCGACCACCACTAAAACCAAGAAATAAGAAAAACCAGAAACTTACCTCATCTCGCCGGATTTCCACCGGAAATACCCAAGAAATTGGGACTCCTAGCTTCGAGTTACTCTCGGTCAACACCCAAAAGAAGACCCTCCCAATCATCTCCACCCACCCACCAGCGCCACCACACGACGGTGGCGCTGGCACGCAGAATCGGAGGAAGGGGCCGTAGCTGCTCCCTCTCTCTCCCTCTCGCCTGTGCGATTGTGAGGAGAGAGAGTGAGATATATATATATATATATATATATATATATATATTTTGTACATATTTTGATTTTTGAAAATTATTCCTTCAGCCCCAAGTTTTAAAAGTCGTTTATTCAGTCCCAAAGTTCTGTTTTAAAGAAAACAGTCCCTAAAGTTTTTGTTTTCTCACATTAGTCTCTAGTTGCTGCAAAAGTTTATTTCAGTCCTAAAATGTTTATTTTCAGTTTCACTCTATTCCAATTAAGTCTCTATTTTAGAAAAGTTTAATTTCAGCCCTTAAACTTTTATTTTCAGTTTTAATAAATTTCCAATTAAGTCCCTAAACTTTATTTTATCATTTTAATACTTTATAATTTCAAAATACTAATTCAAAACTTATTTTTTATTTTGGCTTAGACAAAACTTACGGACGATAGAGCTTGATGTTACTTCCCGCTCCACTTTTTACGTGACTCGAGATAGATTGAGGTAGACTCGCCCCCATAAATTAGTTTAAATTATAATTGCATATATTATGTGACTTTATGAGATTTATATGCTTTAATGCATAAGACCAGAATCTCTTATGAGATAGATTATGTTGTTATGCCTGTCATAACTTATATGCTTAATTGCATGAGAAGAAAGAGAATCTCTTATGAGATAAGATGATGTTATGCATAACTTACTTGTTTAAATGCATGAGACGAGACTACTCACACCCTATGATTTTAAAGAACCTATGATCTTTCAAAGAAAATAAGCTTATGATGATGTCACTGTATAATTGCTTAGTTATGTGTTCAATTATTCTGTAAATTAATTTCTAGCGATGAGTCTACTGAATATTTCTTCGAAATGCTCATTCCATTATTTTAACAATATTTGCAGATTTTGGAGACGGTTGAGTTTGATGGACAGTGGTGGCATGAATGAATAAGTGTAGTTAATTGTTGAGATTTAAACACTATGAACTTACTTTGTCTTTTCAGTTATTTTGAAAACTTGAGTTTAAAGTTAAATCAATTTTTCTTAAGTTAATTCAAATGCGTTTTATTGCCGTTAAAGTTCACAAATTTTAAATATGATTTTTTTAAAAGTAGTTATTTCCGCCAAACTTTTCAGTTAAATTAGGGCAAAAGACGATGATGTGGAACTCCGAGTTCACGGAACTCGGGGCGTTACAACTTGGTATAAGAGCCAGTCTGCGTTTCTGTAGACTAGCAAATAAAAAAAAAAAAAGATAGAAGTTATGAAGTTTAAACTTCGATCAGTCAACTCCGAAGGTAAAGAAGTTATGAAGTTTAATGTTCTTTTAATTCGGATACCTATTTTGATGATTTATGAGACTTAGAAAAAAGAAAGAAAAAGAAAGATAGTGTATCCGAATTAGAAATAAAGAAAGACGAGTTTGAGCATAATTTGAAAGAGTATTTTTAATTTTTACGTCCTCATAATTTTAACTAGGAGAGATGAATAACCCCGCCTAATTGGACTTTGTATAATTGATTTAGGACATGACACCCATTCGTAGAAATGCACTCAGTGATGCAGAACAAGGCATTAGGGAATATGACCGCTTCAGGCCTGAACTTGATTGTACAATTGCCCAACATGTAGAGCAGATGAATGTCGTACGTGAGCGCGCCATACAGCATGGCTACGTGACCAGTAATCGCAGGTCGATCCGTCACTTACTCTCGACTTTTCGAAGCGACTATGCGGAGGTAGCTCATAGCATATATGTAGATGCTCTAGTGTCTCCTAATGTGGAAATTGAGTATGACACCTTCTGCACGAGATTTGTAGCATATTGGCCCATGTACTTTGAGTACCGCTTTGGGGTTGTACCAGAAGAAGACCCAGAAGAAGAAGAACCTGAGGAAGACGCTGATCCAGCGCTAGGAGGTTCTTGGACGCTGAATCAGGTGTAACCGAAGGAGAATAGAGAGATAGAAATTAGAGTAAACTCAACATTTTATTGTTAAAAAAAAATGTTCGGCATACATGCCTTCCTACTCATGTACCTTCATTAAAAGAAGTCGATTTTTAAATAAAATGATGCTTGTTTTCCAATTTCCATTTTTAGAGTTATCTTTTATCGTCTTTGTTGTTGTTACACTTAATTCAACCTTTACGAACTCCTTTTAAAATTTATGAAGGTTATGGCACCACCAACTCAAAATGACATCATCAAGGAATTACTTAACGCAGTGCAAGAGATGAGGCAAGCTCCACCGTCGATTAACTCCACAGTATCAGCGATAGAACAGTTCAGGAGATACCGCCCACCAACATTTGATGGCGGAGATAGTCCACTAGCAGTGGAAGAATGGCTTCATGCCATCGAGAAGATATTCAGGTACATATCTTGCCTGAGGATAAGAAGGTAATCTGTGGAGAGTTTATGTTAATCGGAAGAGCTGGTTTTTGGTGGGAATCTGCATCACGGACAAGGAGTGAAGAGTAGCTAGCAGCTCTGACTTGGAACGAATTTAAGGCTGAGATCAGGGATAAATTTTTCCCACGTGGCCTCAGAGATCACAAGGAGTCTGAGTTTCCGCGTTTGGTACAGGGTGAAATAGATATAACTGAATATGAGAGGAAGTTCGAGGAACTGTCACGTTATGCTCCACATCTGGTAGAGACTGAGTTCAAAAAGGTACGACGTTTTGAGAGGGGTCTACACCTTGATGTCCGAAAGATTGTCAGTTCACATGAACTGCCAACTTACGGGGATGTTGTGAAGAAGGCTCAAGCAGTAGGAACCAAGGCAATTATAATGAACAGAGATATCAGGGAAAGAGAGTGGCAAGGTCCAAATCGCAATCAGAATCAGAATCGGAATCAAGCATTTATCAAGAGGCTGAATCCAGGACCAACAGAGAGACAGATGACCAATTTTACTCCACCCTACCCTAAGTGCCAGAGGTCGCATAAAGGAGAGTGTCTTTTTGGAAAAGGTGTCTGCTACAAGTGTGGCCAGCCGGGTCACTTTGCATCGGATTATCGTGCCCCATCCGCCCAGGGTTCCAATCAGAAGACGAACCTGGACCAGAACATAAAAGGGAAAGCAAGAGTATGTGCTATGGATGCAGCTAAGGATTCTAACGTGATTGCAGGTATACTAGTTATTCTGGTATTCTTGTGCATGTCTTAATTATTCTCCATACTGTATTTCCTTTCCCATTTTGAGCATGATAATATGATAACACGTATACTATCTATTTCTAGTATTCCCGTATATGTTCTAATAGACTCGGGAGCCACGCATTCATTTATAGTTGAAGTATGTTTAGGAAGGCTGAACTTAATAGGAGAAGAAACCGGTAGTACTCTCGAGGTTAGTTTACCGTCAGGAGGAACTATCGATACCAATAAGATAGTCAAAGCAGTACAAATAGATTTTGATGGCCAAGTTTCGGAGGCAGACTTGAATATTATCCGAATGAAAGAATTCGATATTATTTTGGGTATGGATTGGCTCAGCACCAACCGTGCCACAATTATGTGCCACGAGAAAGAGGTTATTTTTCGGAAAGATGGTGAAGAAGTATTCAGGTTTTACGGGACGAAGATCAAAGCATTTCCTCGCCTTATCTCGACTTTACAAGCGGAGAAGCTATTAGCCAAGGATGATTGTCATGGCTATTTGGTTAGTCTTCAAGACAAACCCGTAGAGGAGATTACTCTGGATTCAGTGCCAGTAGTATGCAAGTACAGGGATGTCTTTCCAGACGATTTACCCGATACTCCGCCAGATAGGCAAGTGGAATTTTTCATTGATTTGGTACCAGGAGCTGCCCCTGTTTCTAAAGCTCCAGACCGTATGGCGCCGAAAGAGTTGCAAGAACTAAAGGTGTAGTTGGAGGAATTGCTAGAGAAGGGTTTCATCAGGCCAAGTATATCTCCATGGGGAGCACCTGTTCTATTTGTAAAGAAGAATGATGAAAGCATGAGGATGTGCATCGACTATCGAGAACTTAACAAGTTGACGATAAAGAATAAGTATCCCCTTCCCAGGATCAAAGACTTGTTCGACCAGTTGAAAGGTACATCTATCTTCTCCAAGATTGATTTGAGATTTGGTTACCATCAGCTAAAGGTTTCGTCAACTGACGTACCAAAGACAACGTTCAGGACACGATATGGGCATTATGAGTTCACAGTAATGTCTTTCGGCCTCACGAACACACCTGCAATATTTATGGACTTGATGAACAGAGTTTTCCATCAGTATCTTGATAAATTCGTTATTGTTTTTATCGATGACATACTGATCTACTCCAGAAATTCTGCACAACATGAAGAACATTTGAGGATTATGTTGGAAACACTGAGAGTAGAAAAGTTGTACGCCAAATTCAAGAAATGTGAATTTTAGCTTGAGCGAATAGGTTTCTTGGGTCACATTATTACATCTAAAAGCATCGAGGTTGATCCCTCTAAAGTTGAAACTATAACGAATTGGCCAACACCTGCAAATGTTGGAGATGTGAGAAGCGTTCTTGGATTAGCTAGATATTATCGACGATTCATAGAGGGTTTCTCTAAAATAGCAGGTCCTATGACTCAGTTGACCAAGAATGGAGTTAAGTTTCAGTGGACAGAACCATTTGAACAAAGCTTTCAGGAACTTAAGATCAGACTTGTCTCAGCACCAGTGCTGACTATACCAGACGGGTCTGATGGTTTCGTTATTTACAGCGATACATCCAAACATGGTTTACATTTTGTATTGATGCAGAATGGTAAAGTGATAGCATATGCCTCAAGACAGTTGAAGCCACATGAAAAGAATTACCCGACGCATGATTTAGAGCTCGCAACAGTTGTGCACGCTCTTAAGATTTGGCGACACTATCGGTATGGGAGTAAATGTGAAATCTACACCAATCACAAGTGTCTCAAGTATTTCTTCACTCAGAAGGAACTGAACATTAGACAACGACAATGGCTAGAGCTAGTAAAAGATTATGACTGCACCATTCTTTACTACCCGGGTAAAGCAAATAAGGTTGCAAACGATTTGAGCAGAAAGAATGCTGGACAGTTATCAGCTTTGGGAATAATGCAAGAACAATTGATTCAAGATTTTTAGAATTTAAGAATCGAAGTGCAAGCCCCATCAGTCCAAGGATCTAATAGATTGGCAAATCTGATCGTTAAACCAGACTTGAGAGGTCGGATTGTAATAGCTCAAGTCGGAGATAAATTCTTGGAAAATATCAGATCCAAGGTTGGGACTGGCAAGAGAATAGGTTTCGAGATTATCGCTGATAAAGCGCTTATATTCAGAGGACGTCTCTGTGTGCCGAAGGATGAACATATCAAGAATGAGATTTTGACAGAAACCCATTCAGCACCATATGCATGCCACCCAGGAGGGACAAAGATGTATCGTGATTTGCGCAATACCTTTTGGTGGAGAAACATGAAAGGTTGCATTGCAAAGTTTGTCTCTCGATGTATGACGTGTCAGCAGGTCAAGGCTGAGCATCAGAGACCATCCAGGTTGTTAAATCCCTTGGATATACCATAATGGAAATGGGAGAAAATTTCAATGAATTTTGTGACAGGTTACCAAAATCAGTAAGAGGTCACGACGCTATTTGGGTTATTGTAGACCGATTTACGAAGTCAGCTCATTTCCTACCAATCAGAATGACTCTCAATATGGATCAATTAGCCCAATTGTATGTTAGAGAGATCGCTCGACTTCATGGAGTACCAGCTTCCATTGTCTCCGATAGAGATCCGAGATTTACTTCGAGATTTTGGAAGAGTTTACATGTCGCGATGGGTACTAAATTAAATTTTAGTACAGCTTACCATCACCAGACAGATGGACAGTCCGAACGCACTATTCAGACACTAGAAGATATGCTTAGAGCTTGTGTGCTAGACTTGAGTGGTAGTTGGGAGACTCATCTTCCATTAGTGGAGTTTGCCTACAATAACAGTTTTCAGGCTACTATTGGTATGGCACCATATGAGGCACCATATGGGCGACGTTGTCGATCACCAGTCTATTGGGATGAAGTAGGCGAGAGATGAATTTTAGGTCCAGAATTGATTGAGATGACAGTTGAGGCTATTGAGAAGATCAGACTACAGATCAAAGCCGCCCAAGATAGACAGAAAAGCTATGCCGATCAAAAGAGAAAAGACTTGGAGTTTAAGATTGGAGAGAAAATATTCTTGAAGGCAGCTCCTATGAAAGGTACTATCCATTTCGGCTAGAGAGGGAAGCTAAGACCTCGTTTTATCGGACCATTTGAAATCTTAGAAAAAATAGGTAACGTGGTTTATTGTTAGGCGTTACCACCCGAGCTCTCGGCTGTACACAATGTTTTTCACGTTTCTTTATTGAGGAAATATATCCACGATCCGAGTCATGTAGTAAATATTCAGACTATTTCGATTCAGAAGAATCTGTCTTATGAGGAGACCCTTATATGCATTGTGGAGAGAAAAGTTCATGTCTTAAGAAACAAAGAGATTTATTTAGTCAAAGTCCAATGGGGTGGACAGGATAGCGATGAAGCTACCTGGGAAAAGGAGGATGAGATTCTGGCTAAATATCCAGATATCATAGATCAAGTAAGTTTAAATTTCGAGGACGAAATTAATTCAAGGGGTAGGATTGTAGCGATCGAGAATTTTAAATTATTATCTTGAAAAACGTGTCGCTAAATTTAAACTCCAAATTTTAAAATGAAAGCGTGTTCGTCTAGCCATTATAAAACCAATTTAAATACATTCAAATCGGGTCCAATCTCGAATATTTTTAAGGTATCAAATTCTTTATCATTTTAAATCCGAATTTTAATAATATTAAGTACGATATATTATTAATTAGAGTCCAAATTTTGATTTCTTTCGGCCCAATTCACTTAAGCCCAATTAGGAAAATCCCTATAGCCCAATTTTTCTGGCCCATTTAAGCCTTAGGGATTTGTGCTCTAAATTTTACTGTTCCTATAACACTCAATCCTCCCCCCCCCCCCCTCACCACCTCACGTAGCCAACAGCAGCTTGGGTAAGAAAATATTTCCCATTTTCTCTCCTCAATGCAGTGTAGATTTCAAAATCACGTTGATGCTAGAACCTCCATTTCTAACATCAACAACATCACATGTTATGCTAGAAAAACCAATTTCTAGCATCAACACCACCACCTCCTTAGCTCACCACCCACCAACCTCACTATTTTTACCCAATCCAGCCACCATTCGAACCACGTGCAATCCACCAAGAAATCGAGCAAGCAACACTACCCTCACTGATTTCATACAACCTGCAAGCAGTGACTCAACCTCCAACCCACAGTTGAGCCACCACAAGAACACACCGCCCACCGGCCATTCCCATTTCGAACACCACACACACCACCAAATCGGCAGCCTCCATTTCGCCCCAAACTCAACATCAGACCACCATCAAAACCAAGAAATAAGAAAAACCAGAAACTTACCTCATCTCGCCGGATTTCCACCGAAAATGCCCAAGAAATTGGGACTCCTAGCTTCGAGTTACTCTTGGTCAACACCCAAAAGAAGACCCCTCCAATCACCTCCACCCACCCACCGGCGCCACCACACGATGGTGGCCCTGGCACGCCGAATCGAAGAAAGGGGCTTCGCCCCTTCCCCGTCATTGCTCCCTCTCTCTCCCTCTCGCCTGTGCGATTGTAAGGAGAGAGAGTGTGAGATATATATATATTTTGTATATATTTTGATTTTTAAAAATTATTCCTTAAGCCCCAAATTTTAAAGTCGTCTATTTCAGTCCCAAAGTTCTGTTTTAAAGAAAATAGTCCCTAAAGTTTCTGTTTTCTCACAGTTAGTCCCTAGTCGCTGCAAAAGTTTATTGCAGTCCTAAAATGCTTGTTTTCAGTTTCACTCTATTCCAATTAAGTCCCTATTTTAGAAAAGTGTAATTTCAGCCCTTAAACTTTTATTTTCAATTTTAATAAATTCACAATTAAGTCCCTAAACTTTATTTTATCATTTTAAAACTTTAGAATTTCAAAATACTAATTCAAAACTTATTTTCTATTTTTGCTTAGACGAAACGTACGGACGATAGAGCTTGAAGTTACTTCCCGCTCCACTTTTTACGTGACTCGAGATAGATTGAGGTAGACTCGCCCCCATAAATTAGTTTAAATTATAATTGCATGTATTATGTGACTTTATGTGATTTATATGCTTTAATGCATAAGACGAGAATCTCTTATGAGATAGATTATATTGTTATGCTTGTCATAACTTATATGCTTAATTGCATGAGAAGAAAGAGAATCTCTTATGAGATAAGATGATGTTATACATAACTTACTTGCTTAAATGCATGAGACGAGACTACCCACACCCTATGATTTTAAAGAGCCTATGATCTTTCAAAGAAAATAAGCCTATGATGATGTCACTATATAATTGCATAGTTATGTGTTCAATTATTCTGTAAATTAATTTCTGGCTATGAGTCTACTGAGTATTTCTTCGAAATGCTCATTCCATTATTTTAACAATATTTGCAGATTTTGGATACGGTCGAGTTTGATGGGCAGTGGTGGCATGAATGAATAAATGTAATTAATTGTTGAGATTTAAACATTATGAACTTACTTTGTTTTTTCAGTTATTTTGAAAACTTGAGTTTAAAGTTAAATCAATTTTTCTTAAGTTAATTCAAATGCGTTTTATTGCCGTTAAAGTTCACAAATTTTAAATGTGATTTTTTTTTTTTAAAGTTAGTAATTTCTGCCAAATTTTTCAGTTAAATTAGGGCAAAAGACGATAATGTGGCACTCCGGGTTCGCAGAACTCGGGGCGTTACAGAACAGTAGTTTCTAATTGAAACTGTCAAAGTAAAACTCCCTAGTCTTTCAGTTTAGTAAGCAATTTATTTTATAGTGTTGCATTACTTTCCTCTGTTAGCATCATTATATCAAACTCTACGAAGCATTCTTTACTTTGTTAGTATATCTTTCAAAAAAACTGAATAACTTGAAATTTGTAATATTGTATCAATGAACAGGGTATTATTGTTGAGCTTCTTAAGAACACCCAGGAATTTCTCAAAATTTAGGTTTTGCTTGTTCTTCTAAGGCCTCCAAAAAAAAGGTATAGGATAACGTCAGCCTCAAGGGACTTGGTGCCTTAGCAATAGATTTCTGTAATTTGGAAAATTAATTAGGGTTATATATAAGACCCCATCACCCTCCATAGTAATCATCTAAATATACCTTGTATAAAATAGATATATTTACCAAACAATTGCATGGTATTCGCAACCTGAATTTTGCAAAATTACTTGTTTAAATTTTAAATAATGAGTATTGTCGCTAGAATAAAGTGGTTTATGAGTCCGAGTCTATCGCTTGAGGAACGCTTACTTTTAATTACACAATAGTTTATTTAATTCTAACAATGTAACATGTACTAAGATTTTGATTTTGAAATAAAGAAATTAAATAAAAATTCTACAAAAATAACAAATCTAAAAATTAAGAAAATTTGGGAGGATAAATACTTTGATTTCACTTAACCATCGCCTAATTAATTTCTCCACAAGCACATTAAAAAATAACTCATTTAGCCCGTGTTTGCAGAGTCCTTTAATTCAAGCATTTTTGTTTGTTTGTTTTTTCAACCACATATTCTTTAATAAAATAGTATTACACGTAAATCCAAAATATTTCCTTTACTTTTTACTGCAAATTCTTAAAAAAATCACTATTATAAAATGCATTTTTTCCCTAATTATAATGGAGCTCAAACAGGGGCTTAGTATGTGTTCATGAAAATCTCTTTCGAATTAAACCACCGCAAGTGTACGGTTCGTTACAAGTAATAAAGTGGAATTTTGAGTTCCGAATATCGTCCCACGGAGATTAAGTAGTTTAATATTATTTATCTTGACATTAACTGAAACAAAAATAAATGTGCGTTTTTCTAAAGAAAATATGACTGAATAAAATACGTATGAGATTATGAATGACTTAACTAAATTGAATGCAAATGATGATTGATGCAGAATTTATATATTTGATAAATGATGAAAGCATTAGGATCACGAATCCCTATGCAATAATCTGTTTAATCTTTAGTTCCACTATTTGACAACACGATTGAATAAATGAAGAATCAATGTTCTGATTATATTCAACAATCTCTCTCGAGCAATGCTAAACATATTCTATTATGCTATCCGACTATATTTCTATGATGAATGTCAACATACAAGAATGCATGAGCTTTTATGAACACTTAAAGATTCAAACAAAGCATAGCGATATATTTATATCCCCTGTCGGACCATATGATTTATACTATGTCGATCCTATTTTCGTTCTTTTGAATGCATAAAATAAGCCGCCACATTTACATAATTAACGTACACAATAATTATATGGAAAAAGTACGTATAAACTATTAAAATATCCAATAACATGTTTCTAATATCAAATATATAAAACTAAAGATCAAAAGTTCATATCACATGGTTCATCGATCTCCTAATACAAAAGAAACTAGCCTAACATGCTAAAAGGAAGAAAACAAAACAATAGTTGAAGAAACGTCATCACCCGAGTCAATCTTGAATGAATTCCTTGAATTGTATGATGGTTCTTCACGTTGTTGCCGCATGTTTTGTTCCCAAAATCACATTTTTTTTGCTCCAAAACTGTGTAGTCCTCTTTCTGGACGTGTTTTAGGGTTATATGGAACCCAACTGATTTGTTTCCATAAGCTTAACTCGGATAAGGAAACTGGAAATTTTGCCTCCGAAACATACCATGCGATCGCATGGTTAAGTGGTTTTGCTCTTGTGAATTTCTGATGACCACCATGCGACCACATGGTGGTTTATACCATACGATCACATGGTATAAACAATTCCATTTTCTTGTCGTTTTGATCCTTGAACTTTGTTCTTTCTCATTTTGACCTTTTTTCTTCATTCTCCTCATTCTAACATCCCATTATTTCACTAATTTGTAACTTAGCTCATTTTCATGCTCGATTAAGCCTTTGGGACAACTTTTGGATAATTTTACTTTGGTCCCTGAACTTTCATTTTCTTCCATTTTGATCATTTTTCGCTTGTTTTCTCATACTTCTCGTTATATCCATCGATATTGTCCTGCAAACACAATTGTCCATATTTTGTGGCCTAAATAAGTGCGCAAAATGCACTTATCAAACCCCTCAAACTTGAACTATTGTTTGTCCTCGAACAAGATGGTGACTTAATTCTAAACAAAACATGGTTTCGTAACCTGCCGAGTCTTGGGATTAAAATTCAGTAATCAACATAGTGAACAATTTCAATAGTATAGAATCAAATCAACCTTCACTTATTACATGCATAACTTGACGTGTGTGTGTCATGTAAACATACCAAGCTTATGTTGGGTTCAAATTACAACTCGTAGTGGTCAAGTCTTTCCTTTCCTCACTCGATAGATATACACCCCAAACTTATTATTTTTGCTCATTTTACCCGGGGTGTATTCTAGAGTTGAGATCTGGTCAACTTAAATCCTTACCCTCTCTTAGTTTGGATAGATCTCGCAATCACAAGTTCACACTTCAACAAGCATGGGTTCTCCTATTTCTTTGATTGGTTCAACCCTAAGACTAAACTAAGTTACTTGCCTTGCATCAAAGGTATAATTATTTTCAACCAAATGTCCTAGGGCTATTTTCTCACTCTATTTTTTTTTTTTTTGGACATATTCTCATTTACTTTTTATATAACCTCTATAGCGAGCTATAGGTTGATGACTCCCAAATCAGTTGATTTTATGGCACCAAATTTTTATTCACCCTTACAGACATACTTGCTCAAGTTAATATGACCTATGTAGCGAACTATAAGCCGATGACTCCCAAATCAGTTGATTTAGGGCATCAAGTTTTTATTCACCATTACAGGCTTACTTGATTGAGTCATAAAAGCTTTGGAAAGAATGTTTCTCTCACACAGATTAATGTCATGTCCCTAATTTTTCTTGACATTTTAGTATAAAAAATCAACCTCTAACTTAAGACTTTCACCTCATCTTCGTCTCTTGGTCTAAGTCAATCTACACAACATAATTTCTTGCATAGAACCCCTACTCATCTCAATGTTCTCCCACAATAGCTAACTCATCTCCAGACTACTAAAATAATGGATTATCGATAAGTAATATAGAGGTTTTTCCGGTTCAACCTATTATGTTCAAATCTTCTATAAATAATGAAACCAATCACCATCTTATTATGATAAACATGAGAGTTGTACGTAAAAAGTGTCAAGCTTCCACATAGAAAAGTATCAGTCAATCTAAACATGCACAAATTCCATTATTCATAGTTCATACCAATTCTAACATTCACATCATTGTCGGCAATGCTATTAAACTCACACAAGTACACAAAACAAAACAAATGAACAACTAAAATGCAAATGAACAATTCATTTTTTTAACAAACACAGAAAAAGCAGTAAATCACACAATAACATTGATGAATAATGAAAAATAATGCAAAATCTACCACTTTTGTCATACAAATTCTACCACCCCAAACTTATACAGAGCATTGTACTCGATATGTATAGTGTAAGATTAAATACAGAATTTGAATGACAAATCTTGTACAAAAAAATGTGGGGATAGGAAAACTCCACTGATCAAAATGGGGGAGTTGGTGAAGATGGTGAAAGAAAACTGGTCCAATTGTGCTATCGTCTGGTGGTGGAGACAGTCCTGTAAGAATCTGCCTCATCATCTCTGACTGCTCCTGAAGTAAAGCGGACTATCCTCTCATCATCTCTAACTACTCTTGAAGTACGGCGGACTGCCCTTACCTCAGTCTCAAGACTACCTAGGTGATCCCACATCTCATCAGCCCGTAGCTGGATACCATCCACCCGACCTGCATACATACTAATCGGCCATTTATCATATACACTGCTCTACAAGCTGCCAATGACTCTCTGCTGGTCGTGGATTCAAAATTTTGTGTGTTCTGCAAGTCTCGTCGCACAGTTTGCATGTCGGTGCTCAAAGAGTCAAAGGCCTGCTGGAAGCTCTGAATATCCTAGCTAGAACCAGTCATGGTGGTGAAAATCTACCTCAACAGCTGTGTATCAACACTAGTAGATGGTGGTGGTGGTGGCAGTGTTGCTGCCTAAGGCATGTCAACATCCTCAACGGTCTCTTGTCCAGGACAGCTTGCTGTTGTTGTCTCTACTTCTGGGCTAGTTTTTCCCGGTGCCTCACCCGAGCTCACTCCTGAGCCTCCCATATAGTATGCTTGATAAATGGGCTCGATTGCACTGGAAGCTCCTCGAATGGGATAGTAATGCCTACAGCTATGCAAATGTCACTGATCAAACTCGGAAATATTAGTGAGCAGCGTCGACTCCCTAAGTACCCAGTATAAGTATCTGATTATAAATGAATGTGGCAAGATTAATCTTGTGGCACATGAATAGTCGTAGAATGGCTATGGATGGTGTGAGCTCAATCTGATGCCACAAACAGTCTGTAGTACCCTGCATTTTTACGCCCCAATAATACCTCAGCCACTTCAGGCCAAAGAAATTTCCTAGGATGGGGTCTACATTGTCCCAAGAGAGCTGATAGTAATTATGTATCACCTCGGGTAAGAACATGATCCATTTCTCCCGGGCTTATGTCTGGTGTAGATGCTCTGAACTCGGTGTCAATTTCACTATAAAGGCGAATTTGTGACTTAAAAACCCAAATTGAGCCTAAATTGTCAAATTTCTCAAAGTTATGCAAGTTGGACCAAGGACTTTCATCTCCAGGAATCGTCAAGAAAAGTGGAAATTTCCCCGAGCAATGTCCTGGCATATGAAAGTACTCATGTTACTCTAGTGCAAATTCAAAACTTAGGTCATTTAAACATCGTTTGGATATGATAACTGATGGGCAAAGTAGGTGAAGTGAAGTGCCATGTGCCTAGATATGATGTGCCTATGTGTGCCACATTTAGGTTTGGTGTTCTTCCATATAATTGTCAATAAATTTCGACACAATAAGCAATTTAAAGTTCATAGCGACTAGGAGAAATTTGAGATTCACAATAATGCACAAAAATGTTCACCTAGGCAAGTCATCAAACAGATTGCAAGCAATAGATTTTCTTGAAGGGTTCCAAAGCATTGGATATTGAATCAAACCAAATTTATTTTTTTTTATCACACAACAATTACACATCAACAACCAACAATCTACCTATCTTAAACTCCTTCAATTGAACCAACTAAAACTTCAAATAACTTAGAGGAGAAGTAAAGAGATTACCTTCAAGTCTTGAGGGAGATAAATTGAATGTAGGGTTGAACTCGTGTGTGCGGGATGGAAAGATAAACCCATTGTGAATTTGTACGTTGTTGATGCTTCATGTGCGTGGAGTCGAAGGATGAACTCGAGAGACACAGTGAGAGAAGATGGGCAGCCGTGAGATGAGTTTTGTGAGTGGTGTGTTTAGTGGTTTAAAAATGGCCTGGTTGTCTTAAAATTAACTCTATGTGACCGTATAGAGTAACTCCATATGATCGCATGGAGTAAGGTTTCTGTAGCCAGTTTGGCTCGGTAATGGTCATGCAGTCGCATGGACTACCAGAAAATGGCAATTTGCCTATTTTAAAAAATTTCAACTCTCGACACATCCCGACACACGAAACCTCGATTCTCGTGCTAGACAAGTTATTTGCATAGGTTGAATGTTTGTGGTACGAAAAACTTGGAAAATGTACTCAATACGACATAAACTCGATTTTGGCCAAATTTCTACAACATCTCGATTTTTCGCTCTCAAGATGTGTGATTTTCACACTTAACCACCAAAACATTATTTTTCGTGCCTAGAAAGGTAAATTGAGTGTAATGAGTGTATGCAATGTGAAAAAAATTTAAAAATGCATTCAACTTTTCAAAAACTTGTTTTTTGTTTAATTTTCTCCAATGTCCTGTTTTTTCATCTATGATTCCACCTGCCCAACCATCGCCCCCAAAACTTATCAAAACATATTTTAAACTATATAGGGTGTGTGTATGTCATGACATCATCTTCAAAACAACTTTTAATCCTGAAAGTACTTGTGATTCGTGCATAACACATTCAAAACTTGTGCGAACCATGCATAGAATCTTTGTGAACTAACTACGTGAACGATGACCTAAAACTACCAAACTTGCACAAAATCATGAAAAATTTCTAAGATAATGCAAAAGGCGAAATAAATAAAATGGAAGAAATGTTGGGTTGCCTCCCAACCAGCGCTAGGTTATAGTCGATAGCTCGACTTTACTGTATGGTCTTCATTCTGGTGCCTTGAGGTAGATGGTGGACTTTTTCTTGGAAAAATGTTTCAACCGTTGTCCATTGACCTTTAATGTCCCCTTGCTTTCATAAGTTATTTTCACAGCTCCATGTGGAAACACCTGTTTAATTGTCTATGGACTAGACCATCTAGACTGTAGCTTTCTTGGGAACAACTTGAGTCAAGAATTGTACAGCAGCACCAGTTGCCCAACTTCAAGCTTCCTTCATTGAATATGCAGGTCATGCCACTTTTTGGTTCGTTCCTTATACAGTTTTGCATTTTCATTATGCTTCCAAGCGAAACTCATCCACAGCTGGAGCAACCGCTTCTCACCGGCTATCTTCATGTCAAAATTCAGATTCTTCACTGTCTAGTAGGCTCGATGCTCTAATTTAACTGGCAAGTGACACGGCTTCCCAAAATTGAGCGATAGGAAGAAATTCTTATCGATGTTTTGAAGGCAATTTTGTAGGCCCACAAGGCGTCATCAAGCTTTTTAGACCAATTTTTTCAGGATGGATTCACTGTCACCTCAAGTATCCACTTAAGTTCCCAATTCGATACTTCAACTTGCCCGCTGGTCTAAGGATGATATGGTATGGCTATGCGTTGTTGAACACCATATTTAGCCAATAATGCCTCAAAGTGATGATTGCAGACGTGTTTACCCTCGTCACTTATGATGGCTCGAGGTGTGCCATATCGTGTGAATATGTACTTCTTCAAGAATCCAATTACCACCTTAGCATCATTGGTTGGTAGTGTCACTGCTTCCACCTACTTTGATAGATAATCCACTGCAACCAAAATGTACTGATTTGAGAACGAAGGTGAGAATGGTCCCATGAAATCAATCTCCTACACATTAAAAAATTCAACCTCAAGAATGCTGTTAAGAGGCATCTCATTCCTCCTCGAGATGTTTCCAGTTCTTTGGCACCTATCACACATTTTTACAAATACAAAAGCGTCTCGAAACAAGGAAGGCCAATAGAATCCTAATTGTAAGACCTTAGCTGTTGTCTTGGATACCCCAAAATGCCCCGTATACATTGATGAGTGACACTGTTCCAATATTATGGGTACCTCCTCTTCAAGAACACATCGACTACTTATCTAATCTGCTACTCGCCTGTAGAGTATGGGATCTTCCCAAAAGTAGTACTTCAATTTAACGAAGAACTTCTTTCTTTGATAACTTGAATAATCTGATGGAACGATGGATCTGGCTACATAGTTAACTATGTTAGCATACTAAGGTGTCTCTTCCACACTAAAAATCAGCTCATCTAGAAAGACCTCATTAATTTCCATGAATTATGTCTGCTTGCTAGGCTCAAGTCGAGATAAGTGGTCAGCTACCACATTTTCACTTCCCTTTTTATCTCTGATCTATATATCAAATTCTTGCAGTAGTAATACCCAACGAATAAGTCTTAGCTTGGCGTCCTTCTTCATCATTAGATACTTGATGGCAATGTGATCTATGTAGACTATGACCTTCGATCCCACTAGATACTATCAAAATTTTTCGAAGGCGTAGACCACAGCAAGAAGCTCTTTCTCTGTAGGGGCATAATTAAGCTAAAAGTTATTCAAGGTCTTGTTTGCATAGTAGATCACATGAAATGTCTTGCTCTGGCGTTGTCCCAATACAGCTCCTATTGCATAATCATTGGCATCATACAAACTAAACGGTAAGCTCCAATCTACTGTGATGATCATAGGTGCTAAAATCAACTTCTCTTTCAAATTGTTAAAGGCCGTCAGGCATTAATCTATAAATTCGAATGTGGCATATTTCAACAGCAAACTGCATAGTGGTTTTATGATCTTTGAGAAATCTTTTATGAATCTTCGGTAGAACCCGTCATGCCTAAAGAAACTACGAACACCCTTTACTAATGTTGGTGGCGGTAGATTTTTAATTACCTGAATTTTTGCTCTGTCCACCTCAATCCCCTTTGATGAAATCCTGTGTCCTAACACAATGCCATCATGTACCATGAAGTGACATTTTTCCTGGTTCAACACCAAGTTTGTCTCTGTGCAACGCTGTAAAACTATGCTCAGATGCTCCAAGCATTCATCGAACGAAGATCCAAAAATTGAAAAATTATCCACGAACACCTCGATGAACTTCTCAACCATATTAGAGAAGATTTCCATCATGCAATGCTAAAAAGTGGCAGGGACGTTACACAAATTGAAAGGTATCCTACGGTATGCAAAGGTGCGATAGGGACATGTGAAAGTGATACTGGAATCTGATTGTACCTGAATTCCCATCCAGAAAATAATAGTGAGAGTGCCCTGCCAATCTCTCCAGCATCTGATCAATGAATGGAAGTGGAAAGTAATCCTTTTGAGTAGCATCATTAAGTTTACGATAGTCTATGCAAACTCTCCATCAAGTTCCTGTTCTAGTAGGGATCAATTCATTTTTCTCGTTCTTTGCCACTGTGATACCTCTCTTTTTTTTGTACAACATGTACTGGACTGATCCATGCGCTGTCGGATATTGGGTAGATGATACCTGCATCAAGTAACTTCAACACTTTTGCCCTTACCACTTCTTTTATGTTTGGATTCAATCGCCGCTGACCATCAACACTAGGCTAAAATTTTTATCCATAAGTATCTTATGCATGCATAGTGACAGGATGATCCCCTTTATATCTGCAATAGACCATCCAATGGCTGTCTTATTATCCCTGAGCACCCGAAGTAGCCTCTCTTCCTTCTCCATCTCGCTGACAGAGTTTGAAACGATAACTAGAAGTGTAGAAGACTCCCCTAAGTAAGCATATCGAAGATGAGATGGCAGTTGCTTGAGTTCTAACTTAGGAGGCTGCTGAATAGATGGTATTGCCTTTGTAGTTCCAGATCCCAGCTCCTTGAAGTAATGTCTATACATGTATGTTAGATTAGATTCCAAAAGCCTTGCACATGCATTAATCTCAAGTGAATCAGTATTGGTAGATTGAGAATGTACAGTGCAGGCCTCATATGCGTCATTTGGATTATGCAAATGAAAAGTGTCTTGAACCACTCTGTCAATCATAGCAATCTGAAAGGAGCTATCTGATTCAGTCGGGAATCTCATTGCCTTGAACACATTGAAAGAGATTTGTTCATCCCCAAGTCTCAATATAAGCTGACCCTTTTGAACATCAATTATGGCTCTTCCAGTTGTTAGGAAATGTCGTCCCAATATGAGAGGAACATCCTTGTCTTCTTCCATGTCTAGAATGAGAAAATTTACTGAAAATATGAATTTCTCCACCTTTATCAACACATCTTCAATGATCCCTCGTGAATGTGTAAGGGATTGATCTGCTAGCTGTAGAGTCACCGTAGTTGCTTTCGCTTCTCCTAAGCCAAGTTTCCTGGAAATAGAGAGTGACATTAAATTAATACTTGCATCTAAATCACGCAATGCTTTATCAAAGTGACAATTTCCAATGGTACAAGGAACATTAAAACTCATTGGATCTTTCAATTTTGGAGGTAGTTTTTTTCTGAGTTATGGCGATGTACTCCTCAGTAAGCATCAATGTTTCGTTTTCGTCCAGTTTGCATTTGTTAAAGTGGATATCCTTGAGGAACTTTGCGTAGCTCGGCATTTGAATTAGTGCATTAGCAAATGGAATGTTGATGTGAAGTTTCTTAAAGACCTCAAGAAATTTGTTGTATTGCTGATTCAGTTTATGCGTTTTCAACCATTGAGGGAATGGAATAGGAGGCTCGTAAAGATTGATAGGAGCAGTTGCCTTAACCCGTGGTATACCTGAACTCTTCTTTGCAGTTTATTCAGTTGTTTGTTTAGTCTATTCCACTTGCTCCTCATCTAAAGTAGGCACTATTTCCTTATTAGTGACCGGCCTTTTGACATATATCTCTGGTAATTGCACATCGCTTCTAGTTGTGATTGCTTTTTCATGTTCCCTTGGATTGATCTCAATGTTGCTTGGTAGGGTTCCTGGTGCCCTATTTGTCATGGAGAGTGTCATCTGTCCCATTTGAGTCTCCAATTTTTTTATTGCAGCACTTTGATCTTGGAGAATTGCTTCTGTCTTCTTCATAAACTAATTGTTGGCTTCTATGTACTGATTAATTTTTTCCATGAACTTTCCAAACATTTTCTCTAAAGGAGGATTTTTCTCCTGCTGTTGAAATTGACCATGTGGCCTGTTCTGATTTTGATTACTCCATGAGAAGTTTGGGTGCTTTCTCCACCCCCGGATTAAAGGTTTCAGAATATGGGTTGTTCTGCTGACATTGACCCCAATGTACATAATCCATCTGCTCTACTCCCTGTGTGAGAATTGGACAAGTTGAAATAGTATGATCAGCTCTACATTCTTCACAACTTGGTTTCTTGACATTTGCTGCATTGGCGGACTGTGATATGCTTTCAACCTTATGGAATAAAGAGTTAATTTTTGCAAATAAGGCTGAATAGGTATCCACCTCGTATACACTTGGTGCCTTCTTTTGAACAGCTCTCTTAGATGCCTACATGGCTGAAGTAGTAGCTACAGTTTCAAACAGCTTCAGTTGACAACAAACCATTTGACGACGAATCCACCATGCTCTAGAAGGATGGAAGTAGCCCCGCATAGAAATATTGAATCTGAAATCCCTTCATGTGGACAATTCCACAGCATATTCTTGAATATGTTCCAGGCTTAATCAAATAACTCTGATTCACCTTAACAAAAGACAGGGATATCATGCTTCAACTTGGCTATCTTAGTGGGTGGAAAGAACTTCTGAGCAAGGTCGTTCCATGTGGTGATGCTAGCAATTGGTTGAGAATCCAGTCATTCAATTGCTTTGTCACGCAATGTGTATGGAAACAGCCTCAATCTAATGGCATCATCTGAGATACCTTGATACCTGAAGTGTTGGCACATCTCTAAGAATCGAGAGACGTATGTATATGGGTTTTCCACAGCTCTCTCGTAAAATTGGTGCCCATTCTAAAATAAGTATATCACGCTGGTCTTCAGTTGGAAATTTGGCTGCCCAAATGGTGGATACACAATACTGGATTGACTTTGAATGATTTGGGGGATCATGAAATCCCTTATAAACATGTTTCTTTCGTCCATTTCGTCCTCTTCATTAACTGGAATGATTGGGTTATTCCGTTTGTATGTCATTTGTTGTTATTGTGCTATTCTGGCTTCTCTTTGCAATTGATGAAAGGTGCGTTCGATCTCTGGATTAACTGGAATCAATTCTCCTGCAGTTGATCTTAGCATGCAAACCTGAAGTAGCACGAATTGCACAGAAGTAGTGAAAAGAACGAAATTCAACAATTTAACTAACAAAATAAAAACTAAAGACTAAAATGAATAATGTTTGAATTAGTGTCAAAATAACTAAACTCAATCCCCGGTAGTGACACCAAAAACTTGTTCACGAAAATATCTTTCGAATTAAAACCACCGCAAGTGTACGGTTCGTTACATGTAATAAAATAGAATTTTAAGTTCTGAATATCGTCTCATGGAGATTGAGTAGTTTAATATTATTTATCTCAACCTTAACCGAAACAAAAATGAATTTGTGAGTTTTTCTAAAGAAAATATAACTGAATAAAATACATATGATATTAGGAATGACTTAACTAAATTGAATGTAAATGATGATTGATGTAGAATTTATGTATTTGATAAATGATGAAAGCACTAGGATCACGAATTCCCATGCAATAATCTGTTTAATCCTTAGTTCCACAATTTGACAACACGATTGAATAAATGAAAAATCAATGTTCTAATTATATTCAACAATCTCTCTCGAGCAATACTAAACCTATTCTAATACGCGATCTGACTATATTTCTATGATGAATTCCAATATAGAAGAATGCATGAGCTTTTATGAACATTTAAAGTTTCACACAAGGCATAACGGTATATTTCTATCCCTTATCGGACCCTATGATGATTTATACTATACCGAGTCTATTTTCCTTCTTTCGAATGCATAAAATAAATCACCACATTCATACAAGTAACGTGCACAATAATTATATGAAAAAAGTACGTATAAACCATTTAAATATCCAATGACGTGTTTGTAATATCAAATATATAAAACTAAAGATCAAAACTTCATATCACATGGTTCATCGATCTCCTAGTACAAAAGAAACTAATCTAACATGCTAAAAGGAAGAAAACAAAACAATAGTTTAAGAAACCTCGTCACCCAAGTCAATCTTAAATGAATTCCTTGGATTGCGTGATTTTTTTCACGTTGTTGCCTCGTGTTTTTCTCCCAAAATCACCTTCTTCTTTTTTGCGCCAAAACTACGTAGTCCCCTTTCTGGACGTGTTTTAGGGTTATATGGAACTCAATTGATTTGTTTCCATAAGAATTTAACTTAGATAACGAAACTGAAAATTTCACCTCCGAAACATACCATAAGACCGCATGGTTTAGGGGTTTTGCTCTTGTGAATTTCTGATGACCACCATGCGGTCGCATGGTGGTTTATACCATGTGATCGTATGGTATAAATATTTTTCATTTTCTTGTCATTTTGGTCCTTGAACTTTGTTCTTTCTCATTTTGACCTCTTTTCTTCATTCTCCTCATTCTAACATCCCATAATTTCACCCATTTGTAACGTAGCTCGTTTTCATGCTCGATTCAGCCTTCGGGTCAACTTTTGGATAATTGCACTTTGGTCCCTGAACTTTCATTTTCTTCCATTTTGATGTTTTTTCGCTCGTTTTCACATACTTTTTGTTATATCCATCGATATCATCCTGTAAACACAATTTATACAGAATTAAGCCATATTTCCACCTACTTATCAATAATTGTTCATATTTTGTGGCATAAATAAGTGCGCAAAACGCACTTATTAGTATGTTAGACCAAAATTTAATATTTTAACTAATTACCTTTCTCAAGCGAAATTAGTCCGAATCAATTGGGTTAATCTACTATATCTTTATATCGATTAAAACTCAATTAATTGCATTAACTCTTTATGAAAATAGTTCAATGGGTCACATAGATATCGGAGTATATATCTATCTCTTATAAAAATCTAGGGTATTTACTACTTGGTCTAAAATGCACATTATTTTCTCATACTTTATACAAATCACTAAACACAATCATTTTTTGACCAAATAATTGAAAAGTATTAAATGCAATAGTAAATGCACATGAAAACAAGTACTTTAAAATTAAAGAACAAATATTAAAATTAATAAAGCTAGGTTAAGCTACATCATAAATTCCAACACGAAGAACTTGACTATTTTTTTTTTATAAATGATAAAAAGAAGAAGATTTATAGAACTACATTACAAGTTAGAGAGAATAATGGATCAAATACAAGACAAAAGATAAAATCCATCTTTTGTTGGATTCTTGAAGATTTCTATGGCTTGGTCATGATGTTTACCCAAACTCTCTCAACTTTTCTTGATTTTTCTCCTCCTTGTGCTCTAGTTCTTCCCCAATTTTTCCTTCTGTTTGGTGTGTTTAACAGGTGTGTAATGATTTTTTTTCATTAAATACAAGAAATGAAGTATTTAAATGCCCTAAAAAAAGCCTAAACATTAACCAAAAATCCCCAAAAGAATTACAAATTTACACACTAAAACCTAGGTTTTCCATCAACTGAGAGCAGGCATGCATACACCGCCTTCACTGGCTACGTCCCATGTTCCATCACCTATTCCGCTTTTTCTTCGTCATTTGAATTTCTTGTTGGTTATAAGATGTTTTGGCTTAGTATTATTAGTTACATGTTATTTGGTCATTAATGTCGAAGTATATTCATTTTGCAGGACAATGATATTTAAGAACACCCAAAACTACACTGGACAAGGGGACGACGTGATCAAAGGGACCATCTAGCTCTTGCACTGTCTTGCCATTTTAGCCACTACCTTCGACTTCACTAGGGAAGCCTTCAGTTTCCTTTCTTTGCCCTTCTTTTTGCATACTTTGTGCTATATTTTCATACATTGAGGGTAATGCACGTTTTAAGTTTGGCGTGCGATGTTATCATTAATTATGTGTGTTTTATTACTTTTGCATGTTTGTTGTATGTTGTATATATATATATATATATATATATATATATATATATATTATTGTGTGCTTGTGTCATTTAGATGACCTTGCCAGCAATGATGTGTAAATTGGAATTATGTGTTAGACTAGGAATGGTTGAAGTATTACATGTTGAGATTGATTAATGCTTTTTAGGTGAAACTTGATTTTATTGCTCATGAGGCTTTTATTTTATTTTTATTTTTATTTTTATTTTTATTATTTGCATCATGAATGAGTGTTTTGGTTCATAGGCTGGAACAGGTTGAAAGTAGTGATATTTAGTTGCTAAAATCAAGAAAAGCCACTACTACATACATCCCTAATCCACTTTAGGGATAGTTTGGAGGTGGATGAACTAGTGTAGGAAAACATTGATATGATTAGGAATTCCATGTGTGAAATTATTGTGTGGATTGTCTATGACCAATAGGATGAAGATTAGGTGAAAAGATAGTTAGGGATCGGTTTATGAAATAAGTGTTTAATGAAGGGTATTGTACTAATCATAGTATGAAATAAGGGGAAAAAAAATTGCCATGTTACGAAGCTACCTTGAAAGATCCCAATGAGAGCACCCATTAAAAAACCCAAAAAGAAAGTTCAAAAAGGAATTGAAGCACAGCCTATTTGAAAAGCAAGTGCATGAAATAGAAGACACACTAAATATTTTTGATTAGGCCCCGAACACTTGTTTGTGAAAAACTAAACCTTTGATAAGAGATAATTAACATAACTGAGTCTTAGAGGTTGAAGCGGTCAACGTGTAGAGAATCCTTAGTTGTTGAAGTGTTAACTTGTCACTAGTGGTATCTATCCAAATTGGAGAAGGTGAGAATTACGATCATCTAAAATTTAACCTAGGATCAAACATTGGAAAAATAAATGAAAATAATAAGTTTGGGGATGTATCCCACAAGTGAAGAAACGAGACATTTGACCATTGGGGTCAGGAAATTGAACTAAGCATGAGTTTATGATGTTTTATACAAGTCTTCACACACATATGTCGAGTTTTACATTGAATAGGTAGAGATTAATTCTTCTATGTGAATTTGAAACTTTTCTTTGTATTGACACAGAAATTTCAATCCTGAGACCATCGGCATGTTATCGAACCAATTATGTTTTGAGTTAGGATATAGTTTGTTTGAGGACAAACAAATATTCATGTTTGGGAGTGTTTGCTAAGTGTATTTTGTACACTTATTTGGGCCTTTAAGTTAGAGTATTTATTGTTTATTTGGATGAATTATGGTTTAATTCTATGTGCAATGTATTTGTAAGGTACAAATTGACCAAACTCGACGAAATTGGAGAAAAAATGACTTCAATTTGCTTAATTGTAAGGATTCAAAGTTCGAGGACTAAAGTGTAAATACTCAAAAATTATGTCGGATCTCATGATGAAGATTCAAGAGTGCTACGGGTCAATTGGATGATAAAAAAAGTCAAATGGATTAAATATATTCAAAATGTTATCACATTTCAATTTCCAAACGAAAAAGTTGTGCTTCAAGTTTTTAGCCTCTGATTGAGACCCATATTTAGCATAGTAAACGTTCGAATTATATTTCTAGAAGAATTGTAGCCGTTTGAGTTTGCTTTTCAATGCACTTTGAATCGCCTTAGTTGGATAGAGATAAAGAAAGTTATAATAAAAATACTAATGGCTGCTCATAGACAATGTCGCGCACACTTGACATCTTTGCTAGACTACTTGAAGCTCAAAATGCCTTTAGAGGGTGTGTCTCACTAACAACTATGCGCGCGTCTAGTTCACATTGAAAGAAAATTTTATTTCCTTTTCTTTTGTTTGGCAAGTGTTAGATTGGTATCTTTTTGCATTCTATATAATCTAAGCTTGGTCCGGAACGTGAAAAACATTATTTTTATCATTGAAGAAGTCTAGCAAGAGGCAAACAAGGGATTTTACAACAAGATTCCTAGCTCCAATTGAAGATTGAAGTGCAAGAAATCAAGCTTTTAAGTTCTACATCTATGTTTATGTTTCGGGGGATGCCTTTTCATATCTTTTTGTTTAATTTTAATATAATAATGCTACGCTAAACTTTTTATGTATTAAATGAATGATGAAACCTAATGATGTCATTTTCAATTCAAAGATTAAGTATTTTAGTAATTCTTGTGTTCTTGATCATTTATGTATACTTATTTCACTGTTTGCATGCTTGATCAATATTTAGATAATTAGTTGTTTATTTAGAATAAATTTAATATATCTTGGAAACGAATATTCGATATTAATGGATTATCGATTGTCATGAATACTCGAAGCACTAAATTACATTATTCAATAATAGGAAATATAAGTCAATAGGTGAATTTTGATATCCAAAACATTTATCTCATTATTTGATAGAAAACCCAAATTATAACATGGATATATGAAACATTAATTCTCAACGAAATACACAAATCTATTTTCTCCTATTTTATCTCAAGTTTATAACAGTTAACAAAATTTTGGGGAATGGAGGTATCATTTCGTTCAAGCACGTTATTTTGAAAACATTTAACTATATGTATTATTGATCGTAACATCCGCATGACAATTTTATTAGATACTGTCACTGTTATGTACTTTACATTGGTGCTGCTTGATGTTCTGCTCGATAACATCAACTTGAGAGTTATTTTGTAAATAACTAGCTTTTATACTTGAGACTATCGAGTCATTATTCTAGCTGCTAGGATTTTAACGTTTATCCATGATAAAATCCATAAACTCATGTTTCTAAACCCTGGATTAAATTAAACAATCTTTTGATAAGTTTAATCGCCACAAGAGTGGACATAGACAATCAAGATCAGAGATTTTGGAAATATATGAACAGACTAGTAAGGTTCTGCTGAAACAAATCAATCAACACTCACTATACAGACTTGTCAATTCATAAATGTTCCTCCAGGCAAGCTCGGTTGCCCTTGTGATGAAACTTGTCCCTGAGATAATAGCTGTGATCGTCCCCCACCTTGAATATAAGCTTGATTCATACCTGTACCCACCATTGGCTGCTGCACATTCTGCTGCTGTTGTTGTTGTTGCTGTTGCTGTAGCTGCGGCAGCATCTGCTGCTGCTGCTGTAGCTGGGGCAATTGTTGCTGCTGCTGCTGGGGCATTTGCTGTTGCTGTTGTAATTGCGGCATTTGCTGCTGCTGTTGCTGTTGTGGAATTTGCTGCTGCATAAGAGGCTGTTGTTGCTGTTGACTCGGTATCTGTGGCTTAAATACAACCATATCCTGAAAACCAGAAGGAATAATCATTAACTCAGCAGGCTTCAGTCCTTGACAATGAGATCAAATAGAAAACAAGTGCAAAGCTATTCGCTGTCTACATCATTAGAAAAGTAAAAGCAAACTTGAAAAATCTTACACCGGGGAAAAGCATTCCAATCAAACGACAAGCCTTATCAGAAACTGAGAGCAGCAATGTCTGCGATGGTAACTGTATAACTGCACACTGAAAATTTCCAAATGAAAAACGTGAGAAATTTGAGTCAGGCTATCAATATCACAGTAGTGGAATACAATCATTCTTCATCAAGAAAAGTTCCTAGGAAATAAGTTAAAAAAAAATAGAGATGGAGTGTATTATATAGCCCTTGCGCACTCATTCTGAACCTAGCCTCACCCTAGTGAAAGGAGTTGATGACGTCCATCTCCAAAACTTTTTCTGTTGTTAGTTGACTGTGCAACGAGTATTCCACATGAAATACTTCCTTGTTTTCAAGTTGTTAAAGCAACAAAACTCGCCCAATTTTGTTTGTTGTTTCTGTATCAGCAGACTCGAATGATTTGGTTGATTTAAATCTCAAGGATCGATTAGAGCTTGTTTCTACAAGTCTGACCCCTACCAAAGGGTGATTAGCAAAATACGAAAAATGAGGGACCAATTTGGCTGATCTGAGAACTTCTGAAAAATCAGTAGAATCTAGAGATGTCAACGAGTCGAGCTGAGCCAACTCGGGCTCGATGGTGCGGGCTTTTTTTCGAGCCGAGCCTTGGCAGAAAAATGAGGCTCAACCCGAGCCCGGGCTGGCCTTTTTTTTTTCCCCTCGAGCTCGCGGGCCAGCTTGGACTCTGCCCGACGCCTTAAAATGGGGCTCAGCCCGAGCCTCGAGCCAACGAGCCAAATTGTCATCCCTAAAGGAATCAAATGAAAACAAATATAAGTGTTTGGTGGCATGGATTATGACTCCCTTAAACAAGGACTCATTGATCACTTTAAGAAACACCGACTGCAAGTGGGTCCAAAATTGAGAGAAAAAGTGTAAGTCTTGGTGCACTGTTTCAGGGACCTCCGATACTTCTCAAGGGCCAGAAAAATCTCCTTCAATCAACTAAGTTCTGAATGTCAGAAACAAGACTCAAGATATCATTGTGAGTGATCTCTACATCAACATGACATTTCTCACGAGCCACGTGATGAAGATATCTTGGCCATCTTAGATAGAGTACCTACAACCTATGGATATAATTCACAAGACGATGCCTGCAACTTCAGCTAGACCACAACACGCAAGAGGCACATGGAAGGTTCTTTATTTTATCATGTACTTCACATGGTGGGATAAGCGTCATAGTATGTTCCTCGGCATTTTAGTTCTCACTTGCTGGAGGTTAGGTCTATAACCCCCATCTTAAGTTGTTTTCTGCTCTTATTTCCATTATGAATAAAAAACACCACCACGAAAGTTTTCATTTAAAAAAAAAAAAAGACTCGAATGATTTGGTTGACTATCTCCAGTGTCATCTCTCTTAATCCCACCCCCGAATCTTTGGTTCTTGTAGCCACATTTAATGAGCTCCTCGAGCTTCCGCATTGATGCAAAAAGGAGGACTACAACTACTTATGGAATGCTAAGAACTCCAATACAGTTGAGTGAAGACATGAAGGAAGGTCCAAAGGGGGTTTGAAGAAAAACAAACATGTTTTGTAAGAGCCTCGGCAATGGGGATCGCTTCCTTTTCGCCAGGTTTCATCCAATTTGTTGTGGGAGGGAAGAGGATAAATAAGATAAAGGAGAATTGCCTTGTTCTGGTATGAAGTCACCATCACTGAGTGATTTCTTTCTTCAAGATTCAGGAAATAATTTTCTTTTCATACATTAAAGATGCGGTCCAGATTGTCAATGTTCCTTCCTAGTTTCACCAAGGGATTGATTCTGTATAAATTAAGAGCCAACACCCCTTCTCGAATAACATATAGTTTGAGAATTCATTCAGAAGGCAACAGCTCGTTGCATTGATGTATGGATCCAGAACTTTCAGTATAAAACTTTGACTATATAAGGAAAATCATCAGGTCTCTCTTTGGGTACAAAGTAAGCACTTTAATGTATTGTTGCATAACTATTTTGCCCAGATTTTGTTATTTGAAATGGTGCATACAGCAGAAGCTTATTCTCCAGAAATTCTGGAGATAGGACCTGCTTAGTCCGAGATAAAACACGGGAATGCTTTATTCAATATAATGGAAAAAATTGTGAGTTCACGACAGAGAAATTCAGTCAGTTCAATGGTCTTCTTGACAGCCCGAGGTGTAAAAATCCTGCTTACAGTCTAAACTAAACTACAGAACAAGCAAGAGTTACAGTGCAATTTTTCTAGCTTTCTAGACTGGGTAAAAGTTAACCAAGATTTGCATGGAAACAATAAAAAAATTGCCTTTCTTTCAAATAAATTGTAGTTTGCATAAAGAGGGCCAAGAATAATTTGATCTTTTATTAACGATCTGAGTGCCGGATAATTCACACAGTGCCGTTCTCCTGCAGACCATTTATAGTTATCAAAGTAAAATCTCCTTCCTGAATCCCAACGAGACATGAAAGAGGCTAGACTTCTCCAACTCCAAAGAAGAAAATGATTACATTAAAATAAATTTGCTCAATTAATTTTTCTAAGAATTCTGGAAATACAGTATTGGACCTTTACTGAAATGGAAAAAAGGAAGCAACTAAATCAAAGAAGAAACCATAAACCAAAGCCAGCTTACTCCATGCAGTAAATCTTTTAAGAGAAATGCTATTGAAAGAACCTACAGCCTTGGACCAAAAGGAAGCCAGAAAGACAATACAAACCCACACAATAACCCATACTCGAATTTCTTAAACATAAATGTACTTGCTACTACTTAATCCAGCTTTCATACATTTGTTTTAGCATAAAAGTAGAAATCCAGATTTCAGAGACATCAGAGCCTAACAGCTCTAAGATGTATATCCAAAGTGAGAGCAGGACTTACATGATCATATGGACAGCAAATAGCCTTGTTCAGGAATATCAGGTGGATATAGTTAAGTAGTTCTTCATAGTCCAACAACCACATAAATTACTATTTATACAAAGAATTCAAGTTCACAAGCCTTTCATCTCATGAATTTTTTTTCTTCAAGTTCTTTAACATAACTACTAGATTTAGAAGGGATTCATATCGTGCTTCTTCTCATTATTCTCATCAAGCTTTTAACAAGTCATATCGAGTAATCAAGGTCAGCATTGAGAAAACTTACAAGCTTCTTTTCTTGCAGCTGCCCGAGAAACCCATGCTGATTCATTGCACGAAAAACTAGAAAATCAGCCTTTCCAACATACTGCCTATCATCATATCAAGATAAGTTGACATTTTAGGCAAGTATAATACAAGAGAAAACGATTTTTTTTAAAAAGTGAGTACATCTAATAAGCGGGATTTACTTGTTATTCATGTGGTCCTGGGATATCAACCGAACTATTTGCATTGTTGGTGGCCAATTTGCAGCAAGCCTGTGAAAGGGTCATAATTAGCCAATGGAAAAAAATGTTATTCTAGTGGTCCTGAACTACCACCTAAAATATTACGAAAGGAAAAAATAACGCTCCCTAAGAAATAAATAAATAAAGTAATTATACCAGAAATTATCTTGTGATTTGATGCCAGCAATAACATACATCAGCATTATGTCAAAGTATCACAAAGTTGAATCACCACTAATATGTTCCTAAAAGTTAAAAGCACTCAATAAATTTAATTTCTATTTAATTTGCCTTAGGTCATGGTTTTCCAGAGATATTTTCAGAGTCAAATTTTGACCGGATTTGGTCTAAAATGAACTCAAGGAGTCAAAACTCAAACTCAGGCTCAAGAACTCAAGCTACAACTGAAGTTAAAATTGAAGGCTGTTGGGCATGGAATAGCGAAAATTCCTTGAAGCCTAACCTACCTACAGGATACTCCACCAGTAGCTCATCATCCGTCCTAGGACCGCCTTTTTGGTCGAGTACTCTCTTTTCTTTGTCTAATTCCGTCTTACCAAACAAGACTGACTTCTGACCATCCCACGAAGGCTTGTGAGGCTGAACCAAGTACGAAGAATGAATCTATATGCGTATGGAAGTTGCTGGCCGGCAGCCGCTCAACTGTTCAAGCGCAATGCTTGGTTCCGATTCGACAAAGGTCGAATGCCTGGTCAAAAGTCCAGTACAGTAGGTAGCAGGCATGTTCGTTTAACCCTTCATTCCATCCAGCCTACTCCTTCCATCTTTTTAATTTTTTTTTTCAGATACATTTTTTTAATATATTTCCCAGCTTTTACCTTGAAAACTTCATGGTTCATTCTTTAAGAATTACAGGGAAGCGCCCTTCGAGGTACGAGGGCTGCCTTCCTCTTCTGATTCACCACCGATATACCCTTAGGAACCTTCGATTTTAACTTCAGTTGTAGCTTGAGTTCTTCCACGACTTCTCACGATTTGATGGCATTCTCTTACTGAAATATTTAGTTACTCATGGTGAGAAGTACAAGGTCAAAGCTCTTTTGAGGAACCCACCAAATTGAAGTGGTAAATATAAATCATATTGGTGCGCCTCTTACCAATTATTCAGAAATATCATCTACGCTCTTCCTTGATTTGAAGGTCTGAACACTCACTCTTTACCCAAGTTTAGCCTCCAGTTTAGATTATAGTTGTCAAACATACAAGTCATTGATTTTATGCACGATATATACTTTATTTGATTTCTATTCATTGTGGAATCTACACTTCAAGCTCTATTGTTTAATCTTCTCTCTTTCTTCCTTTTCCATATACTCTCACAACACCAGTAGCTCATTCAGTTTGAGTCATTTTCTAGCAGGCTGAAAGGCATATTCAATCCTCGTAGCTTTATGTAGAAATTTCCAGTAGAACATTCTATACTGCCTTCTGGTTATGTTAAGTATTCAATATCTCCTCGTGCTTTTAGTCATATTGACTTTGGTCCCCAATTTCAATTGCCAAAAGTGCAATACCTACGTGAAAATGTGAAGTTTACTAGGCATTTTTGTTGTCATGACCCATTTTCATTCTCAAGAACAATTTCATCTCTATATGGATGTGGATTTCCTTAAGAACACCTAACGAAAAAATAAAGTTACAGTTCGTACAAAAAGCCCACTGTAGAAGGAACCCTTAATCTTCCTGTTTTTACCAGGTTTAAAAGCTAGAAAATAAGTAGTTACCAGGCTGGAGTTAGGCGACAGATATGCTACATAATAGATGGGAAGTTCAAAATGATAGGTCGAAAACCATTTGAGACAAATGTTTCTTTGATGACAAAGTTTGGCTAAATGATCTCCCCGTTAGGGATACTTAGAGTGTGTTTGATAGAGATTATTGGGGAATAATGAATTTTGAAATAGTGATATGATGGGAAATGTGTGGTTGAAAAAGAAGGAAAAATTATTGATGTGATGGAAAATATTATTTTATTGAACAATATGTGGTTGAAAATTAGTAGAAGAATGAGAATGAAAATGTGGATCAAACGGGGCCTTAGCATTATATAGATGAATATTACATACGTACGTGGTGATATAATACAATTTATGGTAAACTGAAATCACCACCTAAATCACACACACACACACACATATCTTTGTGATTATCGAAATCTTCGTAATCTCAATCTTATTAATACCCCCCCCTCCCTCCCTCCCTCCCTCCCTCCCTCCCTTCCTTCTTTTAATTGATGCTGGACAATCAAAAAGTATTAATTTGCCGACAAGGAACTAATGATGTTGTCGCGTCATTGCCTTAGAACATCAGTAATCTGAACTTCGGTGGTGATAAGTGGAAGAGAAATAATGCGACCATTATAAGTCTCACGGATAGAGTGACAATCTATTTCAATATGTTAAGTGCGCTCATGAAACATAAAATTAGCAACAATTTAAATGGCACTAGTGTTGTCCGCATTAAGTGGAGTGGGCTCAAGCTAAGGGCAACCAAGCTCCACAAGAAGACCTCGTAGCCAAGCAATCTCAAAACACGTAGATGACATAGCACGATACTCAAATTCATTGGAAGATTTAGAGACACGATCTTGTTTCTTGATTTAGAGACACACCAACTTGTAATCGAGCGACAAGTATCCGCACACCCAGCCCCAATCTGCATCATTGTATCCTATTAATTCAAGAGAAGAATTGGCAAGAAAGAAAAGACCTATCGGGCGTACCTAACAAGTATCGAATAATGTGACAAGCCGTAGCAAGATGGAAATGCCATGGAGCATGCATAAATTAACAGACTTGTTCCACTAACTAGCGATATAGAGAGGGATCAGGAAGATAACCCTCCTCCTTGCGGTACTTTAAATTCGCCTCCGAAGAAGTATCAACCGAACGACCATCCTGAAATCCAGCTAAAGTAATCAACTCCTCCATATACTTATGCTGATGTAGGTAAGTTCCGGCTAGACTTAAAAGCACCTCAAGACCTAAGAAATAGTGCAAGGCACCCAAATCCTTCATATGGAAAGAATCTTTCAGTTGGTTTTGAAATCAAGATATCAATCCAAAGTCAATCCCGGTAATAATAATATCGTCAACATAGACCAAAAGAAGCACAATACCCACTTTGGTGACAGAGATGAAGAGAGACAAATCGTATTTGCTCTGGGTAAATGAGTAACCCAAGAGAGTAGAATGAAACTTGTCAAATCAAGCACGAAAAGTCTACTTCAACCCATAAAGCGAACGCTTTAGTTTACATACATTGGAAGATGGCAACAAAAAAAGGCCTGCAGGGGGTGTCATAAAAATATCTTCCTTAAGGTCACCATTTAAGAAAGCATTCTTGACATCCATCTGTCACAATAACCATCCCCTAAAGGAGGCAGCTATGGCCAGAACAATCCGAACCGTTGTCATTTTGGCAACAGAAGCAAAAGTCTACTCATAATCCAACATATATTCTTAACGATTCCGAAGATCCACCAACCGAGCTTTATAGGGCTCTAGTGATCCATCATACCAAGAGGGAAAGAAACAATGTCCCATGTGTGATTCTCCTGAAGAACTTGAAGTTCCTCTTGCATAGCTTTCTCTCAACAAGGTTGGGTAGCAGTTCGAAAACAAGAAATATGAACTAGGAAATGAGATAAGGTTGTAAAGAAACCATATCAATCAGGAGGATGGGTAATGTGAGTGGATCACCAAAGAACAGCAGAGTCTGGAATGAAATTGGGATCGGGATTGGGATCGAGAAGGGGCAGTAGGTCTGGAGGCCGTCGTCTCTAATATACCACACCTGTTTTAAAACGCTATATAGGACCATAGCCTTCTCAAAGCTAATGACAGGAACTAAATCACAAGATGAGGTATGTTGGAATAAATACCAATTCTCACAGAAAACCACATTGCGAGAGAAAATGATTAGCAATAGCTTATCTAAGAGCTCGTTTTGTTGTCTTTGAAAGTACCACGAAACTATCTTGACAAACTCTTCTATAAGACATGGGAAAAGTCTGATCCTCTGTCTTTTGCTATAGATAGATCTCAAAGGCATCATAACAAATAAAACCTTTCTGAACAATGTTGTAACCCTGAAAGCACATCGAGCGAATTGAGCACCAAGCTTATGAAATTCAAGGGGAGGCAAATGGACAAAGAAAATACAACCAAAAGTATGCAACGTGTCATAGCTAGGACGTTTACCATACAGGTGAAAATAAGGTAAGTAAAAATCCAAAATGCTAAGCTGGAAGTCAATTAATTATTTATACAACTATGGAGAGGGTAGGCAATTTGGGTGGAGCAATTAAGGTGGAACTAAAGATTCAAGAGCAAAACTCTGACAACATCCAATAAGTGACAATTCTTTCTTTCCGTCACTCCATTCTGCTGAGTATATCGACAAGAGCATTGAGAGAAAATACCCTTTTGTTGTATGAAGGTTTGACACTGATGAGACATATATTCCCTACCGTTTTTAGGCCTTAAAATTCGAATATTGGAAGAGAACTGTGTCTCAATGTAAGCTATAAAAGTCTGAACAATGGTATCAATCTCACTTTTAGAGTGCAAAAAATATATCCAAGTTTAACGACTGAAATCATCAACAAAATGTCACAGAGTACTTATAACAAGCTTGCGAAGTGACACATACCACGCTCCAAACGTCACTATGAATAATCTCAAAACATTTATCAGCACGACTACCATGAGTTGGAAATGAAAGAGCCTTTTTCCAAGTTTAGAAGTATCACAATTGAAAGACGTATTGGAAAAATCATACTTGTCTTTATTATCCAAAAAATTACATTTCAACAAATTAGATAAAATTAAAGTATTGGGATAACCCAATCGTTTATGCCAAATTTCATGTTTAAATTCATCACCATTATAGGCTAAAGACATAGCAGTAAGAATAGCAAATTGTAGTTATCTTCGACTTTAGGCTCTTCGCAATCACCTTCCCCGATCCCTGATCATGCACAAGACAGCCAACATGAGAGAAACACACATCAAAGTTATTATCAACTAATTGACCAACCGAAATCAAATTAGTAGATAAGCCCGAGGATACAAAAACATTATTAATAGAGGACCCAATACCACCAACAGCAGTAATCGAAAGAGTACTCCCATTAGCAATCTAAATGTGTTGTGTACCAATATAGCTCTAAATGTTATGCAAGGAGTCAGAACTGTCTGTTATATGATTTGATGCCCCTGAATCAACAACTAAGGAGAATAAACAACTTGATCCTTGCCTTGTAAGCCTGAGGCGGAGAAGGCAAAAAGAATCATCAGCTGAACTATTTCTGGGGTAAGAACAAGTTGACTGGTGCTAGCCTGTGACAGTGCTGGAGAAGTACCTTGAGGCTTGAGCATCAGCTTTAGCTTCCCGATATTTAGGTCACGTAGGATAGTCTTTGATGATATGCCCCAGTTGTTTACGGCAATTGCAGACTTTCTAAGGACAGTTATGAGCAATATGCGTGTAACCTTTGCAGCAAAAACAATGAAATTTACCCTTTCCCTGTCCTTAGGTAGCATATTCAAAACGGAGACCATATCAGATAAGGAAAAATCAACTACAATAGTAGTTTGGGTAGTAAGTCGTTGCTCCTCATGCAAAAGTTCACCGAGACCCACATCCAAAGAAGGAATCAGATCACGATTCAATTAACCCGCTCGAACCACTTCAAATTCGGGTTGTAATTTCATAAGAAACTGATCTCTATTGCTAACCTCTTGTAGTGCTAATAAGGTCGTCGCAGGAGCCTTAGCATGAATTATACTTGAGTACTCACTCCATAAGTTCAAAAAACCATAATAATATTGCTCAATAGTAAGATTACCCTAAGTGTAGTTAGCAATCTCTAAATCTAATTGAAATCATCACCCATTATTGTCTTGATAATAAATTCACTACAAGTATTCCCACATCTCCTTAGCAGTAGTGAAAAAGCGTAAATTATTCACCATATAGGCCTCCATACACCACAAAATCCAAGAAATAATACGAGCATCATTCGTTTCCCATGTATTGGGATCTTTAGTATGTTCAGGTGCTTTAAAGGACCCATCAATATGACCTTAAAGCTCCTTCCCTGTTAAGAACATCTTGAATTCAAATTACCATGTAGAATTATTCTTCCCCGTGAGCCTAACACAAAAGGCGTCAACCGACATAACTTCTTAATGTAAGGAAATCACAAATTATAGCCCAAACAAAAGCAACCCACAAAAGGAACCAGATTACAGCCCTAAATAAATTGTCACCCAAAATCAGCCCACAAAAAATTCAGGTCCACTCGAAATAATATTCCTCAAATAACACAACCCACATGTTAGGCCCAGATCACAAAACCGACCGAAGCTTCAAATGCCCACAGAGACGTGAACCCACAAAAATTCGAGCAGATCACCTTAGACACACTAGGAATTACGTCGAGCCCACACACGAGGATGCTAGAATCGCGTCGATCACACACAGAGGATGCCAGAAAATTGTGTCGATCATCCAAGGAACATCAAGAATCACGCCGATCACACACGAACGTCGAAAATTGCATCGATCACTCACAGGGACGCGAAAGAGTCTCAGATAGAACTCTGACCACCAAGAACCAAATCACGCTAAAGACAGTGACGTCGGCCAGAGACCGATCGACCTAGAATTCTGCAAGGAGGTACCAGGAAGCAAGAAAACTGCTTCATCAAAGTTGTCGACACCAAAGGTAGAGAAAATTGAACAAAAGTTGAAGATTCAACGATTGATTCTATAGGTAATGGCTTTGATACCAGAAAAAGTTTGGCTAAATGATCTTCCCGTTAAGGATACTTTGCATTATGTAGATGAATATTACATACGTACATGGTAATATGATACAATTTATGGTAAACTTAAATCACCACCTAAAATACAACCGTAATCTTTGTGATTATCAAAATCTTCGTAATCTCAATCTCATTGACATTTGATAGCAAAATGATAAAAAATGAGGATTGTTTAAGATGTGATGCAGGATAATATGCAAAGAATTGTGCAATCAATGGATCTGGAATATTCAAATAATTGGTCAACATTCTTTTGCTACCGAAGTAGCTATTCAATTGTTCTTAAAAATTTCCCTCATTTTGTCATAAATACTTTCTTTTGCAATAAAAATCAATTGGACGAGAAGTACCCTTTTAGATGTCATTATATGCATGAGAAGGAAGCAGAAAATAAGAGTGGCTAAATGGGAAGGTTTCAAATAGGGAATGTTGACTAATAAATCTATGGTTCTTTCCTCACTAACTATAGTTCTTTCATGAGAAAATTGTCACTTAAAAGGGTGGCCTTTTTCTGTGCTACCAGTATTGATGCATGTAAAAATAAAGGCCGGTCACACATGGACATGAGAGTGGGCCTTCCATTTCCTGTTCATGAATCATGTTGAATTATTATCTCAAAACCTATTGGTATTAAATAGAAAAAGGATATTTAACATTGTGAAATATATTCTCTAACAATAATAATTTATGCGCATTGGCTATAACCTCAAGGCATTTTCGAGCATGTTTAAAGAATTAAAAGGATTTCACTAGATCATTTTAGAAAGAGGCAAGCTGAAGTCTATGGTTATTTTCTCTATTCAGTTTGATCCTGAAGACATACTACAGTGAAATCCACGTTTCTACGACAAAGCACATTATGGAAGCTATAACTTCCTCACAGGAAAACTAGTAGTTAGTACCTTTGAAAGATCGGCACAAAATCATTTTTCTCATTAGTATAAATTTGTATAATTTACCAAACATGCACTAGCAGCACAACTGAGAGGAATAATGGAACAAGGTGGAAAAATGAGAGAAGCATCAGAGAATATGCAGACTTACGTCTCGGAAGCTGATGCGCTCCTATACCCCTGGAACAAGTAAGCAGAATATGAGAATAGACGTAATGTGTGAATTTTCACACCAAGAAGATGTAACCAGACTGTAGCATGAATGATATGCCACAATGTAGGAGAAAGTTGAGGAGTGCCTTTTAAAGACAAAATGTCCATCAAATTACCCACTTTAGAAATGAAAACAAGAATATCTATAGCATTAAAATCCCTTCTTAGACATGTAACATACCTCCAGTCTCGTGATGAACACAGGCTGGCCTTGTCGCTGCCCAGATAAGTTACCCTAGACCATTTCATCATAAAAAAAGTTGAGGATGCTTAGCTATGTAATTAAATCAACGATATGTGGGTAACTTGCATAATATTTAACAGCACAAAGAAGAACACTTTATTAGAGATATTTTTCATTTAGTTTGTCCTCGAGTTATCTCTTCCTAAATCATTTACCAATTGATGGAGATTACATACTTTTCAACTTCATTTTCTTTCACGGCTTCAGAAATTATGGAAAGTCTCCTTCATAATGGAAATTGGTGTCATTTTCATTATAGTTCGGCAATGTCAGCAATACGAGTATGGAGAAATAAGAAATGAGCTAACTGGAGAAAATCTTTTTCAACTTTATCAGGCAACTATAGTAGCACAACAGTGAAGGCATAACATTGAACATGCGAATTGAGACCAGAGCTTCAATTCTACTATAGACCCAATAAATAATTTATTGTTTTATCTCAATGATGAGCAAATCAACATGAAACACAAGCTTAGCCTCCACAATGCAAGGTCAAAGCATTTGCATTTTTAACCTAGTTTTATTCAGCCATGACTTCACCATTTCAAGACATCCAGTTTTATAAGATTGTGGCTAGGCAGAGCATACATCCATTTTAAGAATGTATACCTCATTTTATGAGCATTTGCTTCTACTGCTTTATTGTTTTGATGCATAAATCACGGTAGCTGTCAGTGGATTATAATTTTTCCTTGCATATTCTTTCACCCACCTAAAAACTTCAATTGTGACATGATACCTCGAAACCCTTTCACTTCTCAATCTATCTTCAACATGCTGAGTAACATCTAGTAACTCCCTACTACTCTCCTCACTGTGATTAACTTTAACCACTGCACTATCATTAGAATATTCCTAAAGCTTTTATTTATAGAGCTCCAACTTGGTGGGAGTTGGTAAACAAAGAAAAATTTAGACTGTTGAGGATTTCCTTTCCATGGTCCACTAGCACACAACGTACACAAAAGGTTATGGAATAACGCAAGGTACTTACAGACATTAAATTGTATCCCAATACCTAATACTCCAGTTTGGATGAATCATCTGCATATTTTCCTGTCATGTTACTTTAAAGGTCCATAAAAATGCCCCTAATCCCACAATATAAACGTATATACCTTTCTTTGGGTCTCATCCAATATTAATCATTATAGACGGAGTTAAGCCCCATAAAATCCAACAGAAAACACTCATTCAAAAACATCTGCATACCCTGATGATAGCATTATTTCATCATCCACTTTGATACCTTCCCCTGATATTTTGGCCAAAAAGTAAAGAATGACGCAACCTATGATAAGTCTCCAAAATACAATGGGGACTGCAACGCCAAAAGTATCTTAACCCAGGGTATGGACATCGAGAGTGAAACCACCACAATTGGCTATTGTTATAATCATATCATATTAGTCAATAGTGAAAATTTGAAAATTATAAATACACTCTCAAATTGTTTAAAATTACCCCGGCAAACCATTAAAGCAATTTTTATGTATATATTCCTTAAGAAACTTCATGCAATAGTCCAACTGCATTTAGTTTTTGTGCAAATATGGTAATTACCTCCCAGACTTTAACATATTTTGATTGTGCAGAATTCACTGCACTTGAGGTCTGCTGAATCAGGGGCATGTTTGCTGCTGAATTATTGTTATTCACACCAACAGGCTGCATTCCTGGTTGTTGAGACATGCCTGGAGTAGGTATCATCGTGCCAGTTCCAGTTGGCATACTTGATGCACTAATGCCACTCATCAAGTTCTGGTTCATGCCTATTCCATTCTGTACCATTTGCGTGACTGGAACATTTCCTTGGCTCATCCCCAGTACTGGTTGACCCATATTAACATTTCCTTGGAGATTACTCAAAGGTTGCGACATGCCAATGTTAGGATTTCCAGGCATATTAGAAGCTACGGAGGTAAATGATGCAGGAGCCGAGTTTTGTGCAACTTGGCCAGTTCCTGTCATTGGCAACGACAGAGCAGCTGATGCAACACCTGGTGGCCCCGATGATATTACAGTTTGAGCAGGAGGAACTGAAGATACCATTCCACTGGATATCATGTTTGACAGCATAGGTGTTCCACCCATAGATGGAAGTCCAATAGAAGTTCCTCCAGCAAGGACTTGACGTGCTTGAGCAACATCATTCAGAATTCTCACATTTGCTGCTGCACCACCCGCTGGGCGTAAGGACTGAATCACATTACTGACAAGAGGTTTCATATCTTGCGCATTCTCATTGTTTGAAATCATTTCTTGAGATGTCGATATAGGTGAAGAAGTTGGTAAGCTTGTAACAGCTTGAGAAGCAGTGCGGGGAACAGAAGAAATGTTTGGAAAAGCAGGTCCAGCTATGGAGGTCATGGTGCTGGGCTCCTGAACAATTTAAGATGGGTCAACTTCCACACAATTGCTGAGTTGTGGAGACGGAAAGCAAAACCACCTAGATTTTCCTAAGATGAATGAACCAAAGATGAAAGTTATGCATCTTACCACTTTTACAATTGCAGGAGGGATATTTCCAACAGATATTGGTTGCCGGCCCATGACAGATCCATTTGCTGAGAAGGAAAAACTGCAATGTCAGCGGTTTCAATAAGCAGAAACGTCTTGCTGCATATCTTACATAAGCTTTTAGTTAACAGATAACATTTTTTATGTGCTATAAACACTTCAACATTTTTTCAAGTTCCATGTTGCCATAATTCTTTAAAAACCATCATACCATCAACTGATGCTGCACTCCAAACATTGCATGTTTTGAAAGTATTGGATAGTAATTTCCGTCCTTAGTAAACAACGGCAAGGTAATGTCACCGAAACCACGTAATCTATTATTTATACCAACAAAATACACATTTGACCAATGAAATCTCTTTTGGAAAGTGTATTAGGATGGGCAATTAAGGTAATATCTAACCCATCTCATTGTGTTCACAAATAATTAAGTGCAAATACTGATAAAGGTAGAGGATGAAAGAGGAACAGAAATTAAGCTTTCAACATGCAAAGTTACCTGCTGGAATAGAAGTTGAAGTTGGTCCAGAAATGGAAGGAACAGAAGCCGGCCCAGAAATGGAAGGGACAGAAGCCACATCCATTTTCACAGGGCTCTGATTTGATGCCAAATTTGTCACTCCAGAGCGACTTAAAGCAGCACGAGCCTCCATAAAGTCCTCCGAGATTAGAACAAGAAAATGGGGATTCTTAGTAGTGTCTACTGGCAGATCTGCAGCTCGTGGATTTCGTTTTCCCTTAATCAACACAAAATGATCAAATATTAGCATTCACAACAGCATATTGAAGGAAAAGATAGAATATCTTTTATTTGTCATCATAACCAAGGTCTGTCCTTGCTTTACAATCAGAGTATGTGGAAGGTGTCAAAAATGATTTTTTATTCCAAATTATAGAACACAATAGAAATTTCTAAGAAAAAATCGTCTCTGTAATGTAATCAAAGTTTTTTTCTGGTAAAGCAAGAAATTTACATTATTTTCCATGTGAGGAACAAAATTTTCAGTCAAGAACATGAAGACATAATGTGCTCTACTTATGCCCTGGGCAATAGGTGCTACTGGCTAGGCAAAAGTGTTATGATCCATCGACGAAGAAAAGGAACTCGAGCACAAATTAGGTAATTGAGAGATAGAGGTAGAATATTTCCCTTTTGCCATAAACTCTGAGCTTGTTGGCTATAGCTGAAACAGAAGACTAATCTTTCAAGAGACAGATCAGGAGAAGACAGAAAAAATGTAAAAGGACCCACTACTTTACATGAGAACAAGAAGACTCTTTAAGAGCTTCTACAATGATAATAAGAATTCAGCCATCTATTCTTTAATTTGATTCTAATGTGACTATTGCCACCCTAAAGCTAAAACAATAATGACTTATTGACCTTGTCTATCATTCTAAGTGTATTCCCCTCAGCTAAGATGTCTGAAAGGACAACAGGAAGCTCATGCAGTAAGATAAAATAATTGATAAAATTGACAAATAGTATATGGTAACAGAAAGATAACTCAAATGCATGGAGCCATGCACCTAATTTTAAGGATGCTCTTAGTCCCTAATGAGTGTTCTTTGTTTCACTTTGCATGATTATTTGGATAGGAATTGAAAAGAGAACATTGTTTTGGATTTTGTCCACATATCTGTCATAAAGTGAAAATGGTCAGGTATGAGTTTTCTGACCATGAATTAGTAAAAGTACAAGGGTTGTAATAAAAAAGGATGCTTGTAAAATAATAATTATAGAATACTTTAGAATTCTGGATATTACTTTAGGACATGTCAAAAATTTAAAGAAGATGCACAATTTAAAGGTGAGAGGTATAAAGAAAAGCCCTGTCTGCTAGAGTGTAATGATCAATATAGATGTGCCCATCATCCACTCTACCTAGATATCAAGGAATCTGTAGTTAAAATAGGCCAATTTACCACCCCTATCACCCAATCCCACTGCTTTAAGTATTTTATGCTATCTCTAGATGGGATCTCCAAAAGGACAGTCTTGTTTTGTCTTTATTATGCAAAATCAATATTAGGACCATCATCGACATTTATTACTTTTAATGATCAGACAACCATTTGTTGTCCTGCCTTCATCTTCAGTGAATGACTCAAACATAAACAACAAACAAGGAAGTAAGCAGTACATAATTCATCACTCTCCAAAACAGCTTTTTGAGTTGTAGAACTACCAATAGCCATTTCAAATATTGTTTCAAGAGCATTTTTGGTGTTTATCGTGCATGCCAGCATAATTGCTTCCACCATTTCATCTAGCACATATCAGTCAGCTAGCAACCTAACTGTGAATGTAAACTACTGGACCGATAGAAGTGAAAAGACTAACATGAATCTATTTCTGTACGGTAAACATCATTTCACCCTTCAATTTGACTTTTTCTTGATTGAACTCTACCTTTCTTGCGTAGTATATATCCTCACCTGATTGCTACAACTACAGAGTAGGCTACAATGCAAGTTCAATCCTCAACAGAAAACACTTCAAACCAAAAATTGACAGTTGGAGCAGAACAGGCTCTTATGTTAAAAGTTCTATTTTGAATAGAATTTTTCCCTCGATCTCATTGATAAAAAGGATGGTTGCCTTTCGAAAAGTATCCTGGATGGGGTGCCACCAATGCATAGGGAGATGATTAAGCCCCTGCTGGCCCCCATTTTTGTTTTTCCTCAAATTCATTTTTAACCATGTATTTCATGAGATCCACAACTTTTATCAACTTTTAAACCACACATTTCATCAACTTCTATCAAAGTATACTAAATATCTTATTTTCATCTAAACCAAACGGGGGCTAAATATGCTATTTATTAATAGAAGGGCTTCAAAGATTATACAATTTTACAGGAGATTAACCCCCCACAAAAGAAAATAGAATTATAAGAAATGCATCATAATACTTCCTGACATTTTTCTATCAAATTGAAGATCTATTTACCAAGGAAATGAAATAATAGCTAAAAAACTGTTCTCATGGAATATAAAAAGAGAGCATGAAGTGACAAATAGATTAAGGAAAATATCAAGATAGTAATTTATGCAAAACCAAGCAGAAGCAAATACTAAATACTAGCAGTGCCTTGATAAGTTTACAACCCGTGGGCCAACAACAAAAAAAGTAGAATATTTGGGGAAAATAGTAGAAAATGTTTATTGATAGTAATTGTTAGAATATATACAAGTTGACCTAACTACATCTTAGTCCCCAACTATAATAACACTACAAGTTGGTACTATGAAAAGCTATATATTTCAACTCTCCCCCTCAAGTTGGTGCATAGATATCACGCATACCCAACTTGGATAATATTGTATAGAATGGACTACTGGCAACTCCATGTGTCATTACGTCGGCCAGTTGTTCTACCCTTTTGATGTATGGAACCTCTATATTTTTTGAGTCGAGATTATCTTTGATGTAGTTTCTATCAAGTTCAACATGTTTTGTTCTATCATGTTGTACGGGGTTGTTTGCGATTTTAAAGGCAGCAGTGTTATCACAGAAAAGTAACATAGGTTTGTCTGGACCAAAGCCAAGTTCACTAAGTAGAAGTTTTAGCCATGTAAGCTCGGTAGTTGCATGATGCAATGCACGATATTCTGCCTCAGCACTGGATAATGAGACCACATTTTGTTTCTTACTCCTCCAAGTCACAAGATTACCCCCAACAAATGAAACATATCCTGATGTGGATTTTCTGTCCAATCTCGATCCAGCAAAATCAGAATCCGTATAGCCCATAATATCTAAATGTACAGAATGCCCTTGCCTGGGGAAGATTTCAGATATGCCAAAATCTGATTAACTGCACTCATATGTTGCTCACAGGGGTTATGCATGAATTGACTCACAACGCTAATTGCATATGACAAGTCAGGTCTCATGTGAGTTAGATAAATCAACTTCCCCACCAATCTCTGATATCTCTCTTTGCTTGTAGGAATCTGATCAGGATAGATAGATAGGCCATGGTTTACCTCAATAGGTGTGTCAACGGGGACATAGGCCGACATACCAGTTTCTGCTAGGAGGTCAATGACGTACTTGCGTTGGGATAGGATAAGTTCATGCTGAGATCGTGATACCTCAATGTCCAAGAAATACTTCAAGGTTCCTAAGTCCTTCATTTCAAACTCCTTTGTCAAATGGCTTCGGAGTTTCTCAATCTCACTAGGATTACTTCCTGTAACAATCATATCATCCACATACACAATGAGCATAGTAATATCATGACCATCTCTTTTATAAAATAGAGTATAATCAGCCAAGGCCTGTTTAAAACCATACTTTTTCATTGAACAACTCAATCTTTCAAACCACACCCTTGGTGATTGTTTTAGCCCATACAAAGCTTTTTTCAACTTACACACATTATCCCCTGGAGGAGTAAAACCAGGAGGAGGATCCATATACACTTCCTCTGTCAGATCACCGTGAAGGAATGCATTTTTAACATCAAATTGCCTCAATAGCCAATCAAGATTGACTCCTAGAGATAGGATGACTCTAACAGTATTCATCTTAGCTATTGGAGCAAACGTTTCCTGATAGTCAATTCCATACGTTTGTGTGTACCCTTTGACAACCAATCTAGCCTTATACTTGTCCACAACTCCATCTGCCCTGAATTTTAATGAGTACACCCACTTATATCCCACAGTTCTTTTTCCTGATGATAATAAGACCATTTTCCAAGTAGAGTTCTTCTGGAGAGCATTCATCTCTTCTACCATAGCAGATTTCCACTTAGGTTGATCAATAGCTCCCTGAAAGTGATTAGGTATAGACACAGAAGACAATTGGTCGGCAAATGTCAGGTTAATTTGAGATAAACGATGGTATGAGATATAATCAGTTATGGGAAAGATAGCATTGGAAGAAGATTTCGAAAAACCAAACCTATCAGGCTTATTATGGGCTCGAAGGGGATATCTCATATCCTAAGTATCAACAATATCTAAAGTTGGTGGATTAGAATCAGAAATAGAGCCAGGAGTAGAAGGAGTAAGCATAGTAGGTACCTTATTTTCAATCTCCGAAGAATCAGATGACACTGTAGTATCAACAAGGAGGTTATCCTGATCTAAAGAGGATAATATTGGAGTGCAAGTATTGTCGTCTAAGTTTCTCCTTGTATAACATTTTTGGAACAAACGAGGTGATCTATCATCCTCAACTCGAGTTTCATTTTTGGATTCAACTTGGGATTCCCCCTCTTTTCGAAAAATCCACTTTTTTTTCATCTAACCACTCTTATTCCTCTTCCTTACTACTAATCTCCCCCTAAAGAGGAACTAACGACGCATCATCAGAGAAAAAAGATTTTGACTTACAAAATTCCACATCCATAGAAACATAGTATTTTTCCGTAGGGGGATGAAAACATTTGTAGCCCTTCTAGGAGCTAGAGTAGCCAAGGAAGACACATTTCAGGGCCCGAGGATCAAATTTATCTCTGAGATGAGAATGCACGTGGACATAACACACACAACCAAAAATTTTTGGACAGATATTTAAAGCAGAGGGAATAGAGTGAAGCTTTGACAACATTTTTAAGGGAGTTTGAAAATTAATGATGCGAGCAGGCATCCGATTTATGAGAAAGACTGCAGTAATTACCGCTTCAGCCCAAAAACGTTTTGGAACGTGCATAGTAAAGCATAAGACCGAGCAACTTCAAGAATGAGTCGATTTTTTCGCTCCAGTAATTTTGACAGGAGTCCCATTTGCCACCCGAACAGACTGAACAAGTGTGGTTGTCAAGGAATCAAATGTAGAGGGATTACAGGTAAAATGATCAGTAGTTCCAGAATCTATAATCCAAAAATCAGATATTGTAGAAGTAGATTGCAACCCAAAACTACATTCTCCAGGAGATGATATTTCATGAATTAACGATGTAACCACTTTGTTATCAATCATTATCCTAAGTTGTTATTGAATAATGTAACAACTAACCGCACAGAAAAACAATAGCACAAAAGCCTAAAAACCAACTAGTGTATTCATGAGAGCAATTACATAGCCAGACAACTCAACAAACAAATAAAATCAGGCCTTTAATGAAATCCTCAGGACACTCATCATCTAGGAGTTGCCCAACAACTAATGGAGCATTTTCAGGATTGACCTTTTCTCACAAACGGTGGAAGCCAAATTCAAATTTGAATAAACCCAGCACCTATACATACACAATACATGCAGTTTCAGCAAAGAACCCAAAGAACAGCATGAACTGGACCAATGAAGAACAACCGAATGAAGCTGAAAAAGAAGTGACCTAATCAAAAGGCAGGCACGAGCTGGAAAGAACCACCCCAGAAACTGCACAAAATTCGACCAAGACAGAGAACAATCTCTTACTGAACATCAAGAACTAACCAAACAATAAGAAGAATCTGCCTTCCAAAACCCAGCTAAAGGAGACCACTAAAACTCAGAATAACTCTTAGCAGAGGAAGCTTTGAACCCAGCAGAAACCACAGCCTTGAACCAAAGCTGCTGGCCGAACTGAACTGGGTGAACAGAAACACAAACCGCAGTTGGAAGACCAGCAGTCGCGCACGGATGCAGATTCTGCCGGAAGGTGGTCGCCTATGGTCGCCCGCTAAAGTCTTGTGCGATAGGGTTCACTGGTGGCGCACAGATCGCGCACCTAGGGTTTGCTGGTCGCGCGCAGGGAGTCGTGCCGGAATCAGCAGCTGGCCGAAATCAGTAACTGTTGCAAAAGTTAGGGATCGATCGGGATCCTTAGCTCTGATACCAAGTAGAATATTTGGGGAAAATAGTAGAAAATGTTTATTGATAGAAATTGTTAAAATATATACAAGTTGACCTAACTACATCTTAGTCCCCAACTATAATAACACTACAAGTTGGTACTATGAAAAGCTATATATTTCAACTAAAAAGAGCACAAAATTTGAGATTTATTACCGCATTATAGATTGCTCTAATTTTTGGAAGCTGTTTCGGACAAATGACTGAAAGAGAAATTGCACACTGCAAGAAGGGGATTTTTTTAACTCAGTAAAATAAACATCTAAGAAGGTAAGCAATGGCAGAAGGATAGAAAAACTTTTTCAGTACCTGAGCAAATGATTTTGCTAATGTCTCTGCATCAGATAGATGACTCTCTGCTTGTGTTTCAATGCTATTGCTTTGGTCTAGGTTTTGCAGTTGTGGTCGATAAATTGGCGTTGGTAATGGATAAGGGTTACTTGCAGCAACAAGAATGCACTGTCTTAGCCCATCTACATTTTGAGTTTGATTTCCATTTGTGGCAGAGAACATCTGAACAATGCACCAAAATATTTTCAAACAAGAAAATATTATGTAAACAAAACGCACAAGTATGAAATTAATATGTACAGTAAAAGAAATAATTACAACTTTCTGCTTGATTTGATGAGGCACCAATATCATCACATATTTTCATTTATCTGAAAAAAAGACGGATGTTCTCAAGAATTTTAAGTTCACGTTACTGAAGTGATGAAGGATAGGACATGTTTTTTAAAGCAGTTTCGCACTAAGGCAGTCAATCAGGTACGTATGAAAAGGCAACATGGCACCAAATACCTAAAAGTGGAAGGTTTTTATAGCATAATGTTGTCACTTGTCACCCTAGAATACAAATTTACACGTTGGAAAATTGAATATATAAAATGGACTCTTAACTAACACCAAACTGAAACAAAAATTATTTGACTTTGAGGTGTCTCACAAATTGTTCCATTATAAAAGGCAATGGATAAAAAATGTGCAGAACAATAAGAAGACCAAAAAGGGTTCAACTATCAAAGTATTCCTACTCTTTAATACTGGCCTTTCTAGATTATTGAGAAAGATTGTGGTCCCCAAGCTCTGATACCCTATATAACTGACGGCAGAATATATTAAGTGGGAGAAAAAGGTGGTTCAAATTAATTGAAAAGAAAATAGGAAACGCAGAGAAATTTTGTCACATGCATAATGAATGGAACAAAAAATTCAAAGAGTACTATTTAACATAAGAATCAAATAGACAAGTTTACAAGAAGATGGGAATCACCACACACCATTAGAGCTTCAGCAAGTCCTTCTGAGATGGCAGCATCATCGAAACCACCACCTGAAAATGGTATAGCTGAAAGCCACTGAAAGAATATGTCAATTTCCTTAGTCCAACCACTCCGTCGCACTACGCAAGCTACATGAAAAATCATAATCAGAAGGAAAGCAGAAAAGGAAAACTACCTAATGTGGGTATAAGCCAAATTAAAGGTCCAAGATGGATAATTTTCATTGAAGTTGTAATATCTAGAGAAAAGACAACGAAGGAGAAGAGAAAGCCAATTAAAATAGTAGGTATAGCCATATAGCATAAGTCAATCTTCAAGACATCAGAGTTAAAATTTTATGACAAGCAAACAACTTTCACAAGCAAATTTTTCATTAGATGAAAGTAAGAAGCCTCAATACTTCACAGTTATCTGAGTGTTGAGTGTGTAGCATCAGAACAATTAAAGATCCTCCAGAAAGATCAATATAGAAGCAAAATTTAGTGGAAACAAGGAAAAAAATCAACTTTACTTATTTATTGTAGCTTCCAAACAGAAATCAACAGGATTCCAGAATGGAAAAGCTATCAGGATGACAAACAACAAGACAAAAAAATTTCAAAATTAATTCTGAAATCATCCAACAAAAATACATGGTAAAACCAGCAAAAGCTTAAGATACACTGGTGCATCAAACAATTTCTCTTTTTTATTTCAAGAGGAGGGAGGGCAAGAGTAAAATAAGGAATCTTTCTAAGACTTATGCCATCTGTTAAAACAGTCTCACTACAAAGAAAACCCATGAGCATAGCAATAATGATTAAAATACGCACCACTATAAGAACCATGAGCATTGAACATGACCAGAGAGAATGAAACACTGGAAGTAGATGGCTTCTGAAAATTTGATACAAAGGAAACATAAAGAGTTAGTGAATATATATATATATATATATACACACACGAAACAAGTAACTAAATTTGCATAATCAAAGTAAATGTTAATGATGATGGAGAACGAAGCATTATAACTTTCGAAAGTTAGAAATATTATACATATATACCTGACCAGTCAACTCATTTCCAACAAAACTCCTGCGCATATTTAACAAAAAAATAAAAATCAATAAATATTAAAGGCTGAAGATATTGTCCACAAAGAAAATGTAACTATATGTGTTACGTCAAGCCCTTGCATTGATTGCTTTATAAAACAGACCACCTCAGGAGGCATCATTTGTTACAATAATATACTTTCATTTTGTTAACCCGATGTTTAATAATATTTAACTTCGTCAATCTAAAGTAAATTATGCACCTTTTCTTAGGCCCTGTTTGATTCCCATTTTAATTCTCATTCTCATTCTTCTACTCATTTTCAACCACACATTCTTCAATAAAATAATATTTTCTATCACATCAATAACTTTTCCTTCTTTTTCAACCACACATTTTCCATCATATCACTATTTCAAAATTCATTTTTTCCAAATAATGCCTATCAAACACACTCTTAATAAGCTTCCCTCAAGCCAACAGAGGATATATATAGGGCTTTCTCTGTGTCAAACCTATGACAAAACCTGAATATAATATTCAAGTTCCTCACAAAGGCACTATTCCTCTTCAAACAACCGGGGGATTACTTATTCACTAAATGTTGAAGTAATAACATCATGTTTCTTTCCCAAAATACGAAGAAAAACATTAAAAAAAGAAATATATATGTGTGTGTGTGTGTGCGCGCGCGCGCTCATTCTTTAGGTGGAAACAGTAAATCTCCATGTCAGGGTCATAGTTTATATATTATTCTGCAAGAAAACAAATACATATAACACCAATCAGTGACAGACATAAATTAATTGAACAACAAATAGAATTCCATTTACTCATTAAGACTACCAAAAGGTTAGAGAAACAAATTCCCGTAAGCTATTGATTAATTCATGGATCAATTCGCCAAATAAACAAAAATGACCAATAACTGGCAGTCTATTCACTCATCAAGATCACTATTTCCCACTTTCATTGAAACGCGAAAACCCATTTCAAAATTCTAATACATTCCACCCAAAACAAGCACATCCCATAACAATTCGCCCCCATAATAAAACTTAACTTTTCATCAGGTCACGCAAATACACAAATAAATACCCATTGAAATCACAGTATGGGTGAATGAAATACCGAATCATCTTGTCGAGGTAATCGGAGAGAATGGTAAACCAGTAGGGTCCCATAGCAGCTGTTCCTTCAACGGCCACGATTAGCTGTTTCTGCGCCATTTACAGAAATTCTTGATCCAATCTTCAATTTCTTCTTTCTCTTGCTCTTGATTTTGTTCGAGTCACCGGTTATCTGCACGCCATCTCGAGTCCCAACTGAGTTTTCTTGCCATTTTCAGGCCTTTTATGGGGCAATTGTCAATGCTTATGGACCGGAACCTGGAGGCTTCCTCCTAAAGGATTCTTTTAAAATTGACTTAGTCAAAGGGCGAGGAAAATTATATTAACGCCCCATTCCCATTTTAATTCTCATTTTCATTTTTCTATTCATTTTTAACTATATATTTTTTAATAAAATAATATTTTTTATCACATCAATAACTTTTTCTTCTTTTTTAATCACACATTTCCTATCATATCACTATTTCAAAATTCATTTTTTCCAAATAATGCCTATCAAACACACTCTAAATGACTCGTCAAATTTCAGAAATTTCATAATGTCCTTTGATCGAATTTAATTTAAAAATAAATAAATATAAAGACAAAAAATCAAAAATATTCCTCCGCACTTCACTTTCACTTGATCGAAAGAGACAAAAAAAAAAAATCGTGCGAACCCTAATCAAGCCGACTGTCAATCAAACGAGGGAAGAGGTGAATTAAGAATAAACAACCTACTGTAGGAGCCAAATCTATTACAAGGTTAGTTTTTTTTTTTTTATTATTGCTAATGGTTTGATTTTGAATATTATGATTTAGATGAGTTTTGACTTTTTTTGTAGCTTATGGTTGATTATTTGTGTAGTTGATTTAGTATTTAGACTTAAATTAGGATGTATTGAGTTATTTGAAATTTGGAGCCGTCGAAAATGACGATTTTGCCGGAGAGAAGCTCGACCCGACTGTTAACAGTCGGGTCGAGGCCCGAAACAGTCGGCCCACTGTTAAAAAGTAGGCCGACTGTTTCGGCCCAATTTCTAAAAAATGGGCCGAACAATTAGGGCCCTATTTTATATTGGGCCCTTTTTTTCATAAATAATTTAATTATAATAGTTGAATTATTTATTTTTTTAATATTTTTGTATATAAAAAAATTGAAATATTGATAATTACGAAAATTAAAGAAATGTTTAATCGTTTGGAAAGTAATTAAATATTTTTTATATTTTTTATTTAATTTTAATAGATTTTTATTATAAATTTTTTATATATGTAATTAAATAAAGAATTTTGAAATTGATAATTACATATTATTTCTAATTTAATTGTAATTAAATATTTAAAATATAATTTAAAAAAGTAAAAATCGATAATTAAATATTAATTCAATAATATTTATATTCTTTAAATAATTTCAATAATTCCTTTATTCATTTAAATTAAGTAATAAATGTATTCTATCTATAATAATATTTTGTTTTTTGATTGTTTAAAATTTTTATTAATGCAATTAATTAAATAAATTTAAATTGATAATTATCAAAAAATTATCTTATTATTTATAATTTAATTGTAATTTTTTTTTACTTTATTTTTAAAATTAAAAATCTTTAATCAAAAAGAATTGTAATCAAATATTAAAAATATAATTTTAAAAATTAAAAATCGATAATTCATTATTAATTCCATAGTACTTATATTCTTTAAATAAGTTGAATAATTCCTTTATTCATTTAAATTAAGTAATCAATGTATTTTATGTATAATAATATTTTGTTTTTTGATTGTTTAAAATTTTTATTAATGTAATTAAATAAACAAATTTAAATTGATAATTACCAAAAAAAAATTATCTTATTATTTATAATTTAATTGTAATTTCTTTTTTACTTTATTTTTAAAATTAAAAAGAATTGTAATTAAATATTAAAAATATAATTTTAAAAATTAAAAATCGGTAATTAAATATTGATTCAATAATATTTATATTTTTTAATTAATTTTAATAATTCCTTTAATCATTTAAATTAAGTAATCAATGTATTCTATGTATAATAATATTTTTTTTGGTTGTTTAAAATTTTTATTAATGTAATTAAATAAATAAATTTAAATTGATAATTACCAAAAGAAATTATCTTATTATTTATAATTTAATTGTAATTTCTTTTTTACTTTATTTTTAAAATTAAAAATTTGTAATTAAAAAGAATTGTAATTAAATATTAAAAATATAATTTTAAAAATTAAAAATCGGTAATTAAATATTGATTCAATAATATTTATATTCTTTAATTAATTTTAATAATTCCTTTATTAATTTAAATTAAGTAATAAATATATTCTTTGTATAATTAAAATATTTTTTTTATTTTTTTAAATTTGTATTTATGTAATTAAATAAATAAATTTAAATTGATAATTACCAAAAAATACATATTATTTATAATTTAATTGTAATTTCTTTTTCTTTTATTTTTAAAATTACAAATATGTAATTAAATATTAAAAATATCATTTTTAAAATTAAAAATCGGTAATTAAATATTAATTCAATAATATTTATATTTTTTAATTAATTTTAATAATTCCTTTATTCATTTAAATTAAGTAATAAATATATTCTATATATAATTAAAAAAATTAAATTCTTTATTTAATTATATAAATATATTATAAATTATAAATAATAAAAATAAATTAAATATTATTTAATTAACATCGAAAATATTTAAAATGTTTAATAAATAAAAATTTAAAATTTGATAATGACTAAAATTAAATATTGGATTTTTAATAACAGAAACATTAAAAATCTTATTCATTTAATACATCGGCTTAAATGTCACGTAGGAGAATATGACTGTTACAATTTTGACGAGTATGCCCCACGGCTCTTCACCTACGCGGTTGATGAAACTCTCCGTAGATGATATTCTAGACGTACGTGAACGTCCAGGACCACGAGGTTGAATTTCTGGTGGTAACATAGTATTAAGGTGGATAATATTGTTGGGAACTTCTCACTCAACTTCATTAGGTAGAAGAAATATAATCTTTGCGTACGCTGCTCTCCAAGAGTCAGCCGCGTAATAAGGAGAGCATAATGTTCTCGCTACAAAGCTTCGATATATAGCTACTGCGACTGCATGCTTACATGGAAAACTCTCCAACTGAAATCGACTACAACTGCATTTATTATCAGTCAAGTCAATCATGTATGCCGTAGTATATGTACATTTCACAAAGCATCGTGACTCATCCAGTGGTTCCACATTCAACTTTCTCGCAACATTTGCAGATTTATAGAGTCTCTGCTCTTGAGCCGACGCTAGCACGCTCGAATAATTAAGTGATTCTACACGTCGATCGTGAAACCACTGCTGCAGCTTGTTACGAACGTTCTCAATCATTGCAAGGATGGGTAACTCTCGATCCTTCTTGAATAATGCATTGAGAGACTCTGCGTTGTTCGACGTCATCATGTTGTATCGACGGCCTGAAAAATGTGAACGAGCCCAATGTTCAATCCCCATTTTGGTTAGATACTCCCAAGTTTCGAATGATTTATTTCCTATTTCTTCCATGAACCTGTGACACTCTTCAACACTGTACGCTTCGGCCGCTCTTCTAAATAATGAAATGATGCATTTGCCCCGATACCTGGCCTTCAAGTTGTCTTGTATATGATACATGCAATAACCATGATATGCTCCGGGAAAAATTTCAGCGATACCATTTATCAAAGATTGTCCCCGATCAGTTATAAATGTAAGCTCTTCGACTTCCCCGATTACTTCCCTCAACTTTGTAAAAAACCAACGCATCGACAGATCATTCTCACTATCGACTATGTCGAATGCAAGAAGGTAAATTTGGATATTAACATCTTAACAGGTAGTAATAATCAACTTGCCTTCATATTCAGATTTCAGAGTTGTGTCATCGACTAGAATTATAGGTCACATGGCATTTCAAAATCCCCGAATGCATTGTCCAAGATCCATGAAAAAAAAATTTGAAGCAATTATCACCCTCCCTCTCAATAAAATATGCCGATTCAGGATTAGTTCTCTCCATGTTGTGGCAGTACCTGGCCAATTTAGCATAGCTCTCCTCAGCCAATCCCATTAAATCCTCAAATGAGCATTCTTTAGCCTTCCAGGTCTTTTGGTAGCTCAAGACCACTCCATAATCTCTATGGAAGTCGTTCCTAATGTCTGAAGGTTTGTAGATCGTCCATGGGTCCTGATACCTGTGCATTATCTGCCGACCATAAACTAAGTACGGGCTTGTCTATGATCATTTCGACAAATTCCCACTTCACAAGTATGTTCCCGTGTATACTTACGAACTATAATGCACTCGTTCGTGTCCATCTTTGTCGCTCCCAAACGCCAACTGCAATTTTCGTCGACGCAGGCGGTCGTCAACAACGACTTCGTTGACTTTTTCACTTTGAACTCAAAGTTGTGTTTCATTGTAAGTAGATGTAGAGATTTCTGCAAATCTTTCTTTGTTTGAAACAGCTGCGTGACATACAAATCATCATCATCAGGAACCACACGTGAAGAGTTAGAGGACGGTCCACTCTTTCCAACCCTTGAGGTCTCACACTGCTCATGTCTTTGACGGTAAGCAAACAAATCATCATTTGTAAATTCATTCTGATTCTCGTTGTCGTGAGCTACGGATAGAATTCTGTGCATAACGACGCAATCACGATGAGGAACATCTGTTTCTGGGATAGCCACATCATCCTCACGAGCTATCTCCACAATATTCCAAAAATCATTCCCTAATCACTTCCATCCGAATTACCTTCGATGACATCCTTTCTCACTAAAGTCACACAAAGAGGAGTCGTATGCTTTTGGTTCATAAGAAATAGATAATTAACTTCAACATCAGAATAAATCCTAATAGGTGACATGGAAATTGATTCGTGTTCATTGAATATAAATTTCAATTCCATATCGTACTGAGAGGGATCAACATTCAACTTGTTCTATAAATCACTATACAATTCTGCATATGAGGTACTTGATGTTATAGCAATCGCGATAATAGTGGGTCTTTCGCCTGTATATTTCCATACCTATCAATCTTTTTTATTTAGTTCGAAATCACCAAAGTGACAAACCGGGACTACATTCATATTTGCATGACGAAATATAATTTCTAGAAAAAATCAGTAGAAAAAAATAAAAAATAAAAAATAAAAAGTTAAACAGCCAACTGTTTCGGTCGGCTGTTACTTCTTTTCGTCTGAAATCTGCATTTTTCATCATATCTATTTTTTGGTCTGAAAGATACTGATGATTTTTTCTTCTTCATGCTTAAAAAAATTACAGAACTATATTTCCTCTACCTAATGAAGTTGAGTGGAAAGTTACCGACAACATTATCCATATTAATACTATGTTACCACCAGAAGTTCAACCGGGTGGTCCTGGACGTTCACGTACGTCTAGAATACCATCTACCGGAGAGTTTCATTAACCGCGTAGATACAACAGGTGCAGAGCCGTAGGGCATACTCGTCAAAATTGTAACAGTCATATTCCTCTAAGTGACATTTAAGTCGATTTATTAAATGAATAAAATTTTTAATGTTTCTGTTATTAAAAATTCAATATTTAATTTCAGTCATTATCAAATTTTAAATTCTTATTTATTAAACATTTTAAACATTTTTGATGTTAATTAAATAATATTCATATTCTTTAATTTATTTTTATTATTTATAATGTTTAATGTTTAATATATTTATATAATTAAATAAAGAATTTAATTTTTTAATTATATATAGAATATATTTATTATTTAATTAAAATGAATAAACGAATTATTAAAATTAATTAAAGAATTTAAATATTATTTAATTAATATTTAATTATCGATTTTTAATTTTAAAAATAAAAGAAAAAGAAATTACAATTAAATTATAAATAATATGTATTTTTTTGTAATTATCAATTTAAATTTATTTATTTAATTATATAAATACAAATTTTAAACAATAAAAAATATTTTAATTATATAAAGAATATATTTATTACTTAATTTAAATTAATAAAGGAATTATTAAAATTAATTAAAGAATATAAAATATTATGAAATTAATATTTAATTACCGATTTTTAATTTTAAAAATATTATTTTTACTATTTAATTACAAATATTATTTAATTACACTTTTAAAATTGACCTAGTCAACATTATATAATTCAATATTTATTTAATTTACTATTTAATTATAAATTTGTATTTATATAATTAAATAAAGAATTTAAAATTACATAATTAACATAAAAATTATAAATTATTACAATGTACATAAATAAATAAAAAGCGCACTTATATAATAGTTACAAAATTACAAAGAATAAATAAATAAATAAAATTTCGGATCGCAATAAAATTCTCGTAAATCAGCTGTTAGCTTATTTCTCTAGTTTTGAATCCATGATTGGTTGATAGAATTAACCTTATGAGTTATACTCAAAAACTCTATGTACTTTATCGTGTAAATGCCACAGTCACCACTGCAATTGAACAATAATGCGTTAGTTCGATTTCATGTACATAAAAATTAAGTTTTAAAGTTAAAAAAATAACAAACACTTACGATATGGTCTGTCTCGTCGTAGTTGTGTCCCGCACGATGACGAGTCTGTCCTGCACGAAAATTTCTACTACTCTAGCCATCCGGGGAACGATCACAGCCATCACCTCCAAGATCTGCTCGAGCTGACTCTGTGTCAAACACGAGTGATTGGTTCGCACAGACTGGAATGTACATATGTGTAAACCAGCCCATGGCCTCCCCCTGACCTTCGACGACATCCCGAAAATCCAATCGGCCAAATAATCCGGCACTACGTAGTCGCCACCCAGATGTCTGAATGACTCGTACTTAATGTCAATGGCCTAAAAGAACTTCATATTCAAGATGAGTTGCCCTGAGATGCAAAAGGACTTCGGGAGTCTCTCAACTCGGTCACGCAATATATCCATGGCGAGGTCAATGTGATGCATCAAGAAATACAGACAGTTACATCATCTAATAATTGTAAAATTATATACATATAATAAATAACAATATTACTAGTTCACTTACATCGTCAGTGAGCCAAGAGCCAGAAGTGGTGATGTCATGGAACCAGCTGTAGACGTTCTGATCGACTTTCCAGGGATCGTGCGGGTGACCCTGAACATAGGAACAGATAAAATCTTAAACAAATATATAATGAGTTAGTGTATCGTAATTCACTAAAACTAATACAATACTTACCCGTGCCTCCATTTTCTCCACTCCGTCTCGAACGCCTCCATTTGGCGTTATCAACCTCCCCAAACATGTTTGGGACGCCTCCATCAATAAATGTCCTCCTTTTGGCCTCAGCCGTGTAGGGAGAAACAACGTATTGTGACGACATCCTAGGCTTCTTGCCAACCACCTGCTCCGGCACGTCAACGAAACTTTTCTTACCCTCAGTCACGGCCAGTGTCATCTCACTCTCCCGCTCCTCAACTACCACCTCCTCTATCCTCCCCTACTCCGCCATCGGGGCTGCCTCCTCCGTCCTCCCTACCTCCACCACATCTCCAGTCCTCGTCTGAGGAAATAACCAACTCGAGAGGTCTTCACCTCCCCAGAACTGTAGGTGACCCCCCTCTTTGCCACGCTCTCTCCCTCTACCAGACATATCACATCGAAGCGATGTGACCTCCTTTTGAAGATCTGTAACGTGGCCACGCAGCACATAGATATCATGTGACAGAGAGTCGACTCTGTCGGTCATATCACGACTCTGATCCATCAACTCTCGGCGCAGATCAGCAATCTGTCTCATCAAGTCTCGTCGCAGTGCGCCGATCTCCCATGCGATAAATCCAGTCAACCGGGCATATAGATCATCGCCCTGACTGTGACCGTGTGTAGGAGATCCATGGGGGAACTGTCGGGATTAGAGTGACGGAAATGCAACGGGTAGAGGGGGCGACCATGCCATGGGCGAAGGTAACGCCCTCCGCGTAGGTGAAACCATCGACGGAGGGGGTGTCATAGGCGGAGATGATCCTCGATCAACTGGATCGCGCTCCTACAAAAATGTCAACATAAAAAATTAATAATTGCTAACTCATAGAAAATGTTGATCAATAAATTACCGTAAAGTCACATACCCTATCTCGGTCCAGGATCAAATCAGTCACTTAGTCGTTCTGGGTGCGGAATGTCTATTTCACGTACAAAACCCCGACTCTCCTCCTTCATCGACGGCGTCAACTCAGTTATTATTTCAAGTTGACATATTGACGTTTGAATTATTTTAACAAAAAGTAACGATTTTTTAAATTACATAAAATATAAATTATAAATTTACAATACTCACATTTGGGTCATCGAAGATAGCCGATAACTGTTTCCCAGATGGGCAGCTATCCTGTCGGAATAATCGCCAGTGATGCATCCTAGGCAACATGACTATAGTCGCTTTGCATAGCGGGTACCGAGAGGGGGGACAGTTTCATACGCCAAGATCTGCGACATATACAAATATTATGTATGAATTACGTATAATTTTTTTTCTTTACGTTGATTATGTTAAATATTTACCTGCACTGCTAGGGACAATCCATAGATATTGTACTTACGCACTGACCTCTTGGCCTTCGAGTGCGATTTGGTGAAGATGTGGACAGTGTCATCGAAACACCTCCGGCCCCACAGATAGTTGTTGAAGTCATCAATGTCATCGACGATCTCTAAGTGGATGAGATCGATCAAAGTCTTCTTATCGTGACACCGCATCACATTCTCCAGGATGTAGACCAATCCTAGTTTCAATCTATCTAGCATGTGGTCACATCTCCTAACTGCATTGATCAACTGCGATTGAAGCACCGTCCCCTGTCCCTCGAAGTGTGTCGATCAACCTGTTGCTTCTTCGAGTAATGTCATCTCCCGTCATTTGTAGCCCAGTTATCATAACAAAATCGACAGGAGAGAAACTGGCGACCCTGCTCTCGAGGTCGAAGTGGAAGGTACGCCGTCGACTGGACTCAGCAACCAACATAATAAGGCATCGATTATCTACCCCGAAAACTGCACCTCCCTTAAGTCACGTAGGGGCTAGATGAATGACTGTCGAAGCATATCTCTGTGTTGATCATCCAACAACTCCTTTACGATAGTAAAAGCATCGAAACTACTGTTCCAAGTAGCTTTCCCCGCCATCCGCCTCAACTTGTCGTCCAAATAATATTCCATCATACAAAAATTCGAAATGAGCCATGTTAGAACACTGTACAAGATATAATGAAATAATGTATAATAACATAACATTAAGCAATCTGAATGACAACTACTACCAACAAAGATATAGAATATGTTTAACATTTAATTTCAATTCTTTTTAATTACAGATTTTTAATGTTAAAAGTAAAAGAAAAAAGAAATTACAATTAAATTATAAATAATATGTATTTTTTGGTAATTATCAATTTAAATTTATTATTTAATTACATAAATAAAAATTTTAAACAATCAAAAAACAAAATATTATTATACATAGAATACATTGATTACTTAATTTAAATGAATAAATGAATTATTAAAATTAATTAAAGATTATAAATATTATTTAATTAATATTTAATTACCAATTTTTAATTTTTAAAATTACATTTTTAATATTTAATTACAATTCTTTTTAATCAGAGATTTTTAATTTTAAAAGTAACGTAAAAAAGAAATTATAATTAAATTATAAATAATAAGATAATGTTTTTGGTAATTATCAATTTAAATTTATTTATTTAATTACATAAATAAAAATTTTAAATAATCAAAAAAAAATATTATTATACATAGAATACATTGATTACTTAATTTAAATGAATAAAGAAATTATTAAAATTAATTAAAGAATATAAATATTATTGAATTAATATTTAATTGCCGATTTTTAATTTTAAAATTATATTTTTAATATTTAATGAAATTTTTTTTAATTACAGATTTTCAATATTAAAAGTAAAGTAAAAAAGAAATTACAATTAAATTATAAATAATAAGATAATTTTTTTTTTGGTAATTATCAATTTAAATTTATTTAATTAATTGCATTAATAAAAATTTTAAACAATAAAAAAACAAAATATTATTATACATAGAATACATTGATTACTTAATTTAAATGAATAAATGAATTATTGAAATTATTTAAAGAATATAAATATTATTGAATTAATATTTAATTTCCGATTTTTAATTTTTTAAATTATATTTTAAATATTTAGTTACAATTAAATTAGAACTAATATGTAATTATCAATTTCAAAATTCTTTATTTAATTACATATAAAAAAATTTTATAATAAGAATATATTAAAATTAAATAAAAAATATAAATAATAGTTAATTACTTTCGAAACGATTAAACATTTATTTAATTTTCGTAATTATCAATATTTCAATTTTTATATATATAAAAATATTAAAAAAATAAATTATTATAATTCAACTACTATAATTAAATTATTTCTGAAAAAATTAAAAATAGGGCTCTAATGGTTCGGCCCATTTTTAAAAAATTGGGCCGAAACAGTCGGCCTACTGTTAAAAAGTGGGCCGACTGTTTTAGACCCACTTTTTAACTGTGGGCCCAAAACAATCGGCGCACTGTGTAACAGTGGGCATTGTTTGGTCCATTGTTAAAAAGTGGTCCTAAAAACAGTTGGCCCACTTTTTAACAGTGGGCCGATTGTTTCGGGCCTCGACCCGACTGTTAACTGTTGGGTCGAGTTTCTCTCCAGCGAGAAACAGCGCAATTTCGTCGGAAAATCGTCATTTTCGGCGGCTCCAAACTCCAAATATCCTAATACATCATAATATAAGCCTAAATACTTAATCAACTACACAAATAATCAACCATAAGCTACAAAAAAAATCAAAACTCATCTAAACCATAATATTCAAAATCAAAACCATAAGCAATAATAATAAAAAAACTAACATTGTAATAAATTTGGCTCCTACGGTGGGTTGTCTATTATTGATTCACTTCTTCCCTTCTTTGATCGACGGCCGGCTCGATTGGGGTTCGCACAGTTTTTTTTTTCTCTTTCGGTCAAGTGAAAGTGAAGTGTAGAGGGGTATTTTTGGCTTTTTGTCTTTACATTTAATTTTTTTAAATTAAATCTAGTCAAAGGTCATTGTGAAATTTTTGAGATTTGGACGGGTCATTTACTATAATTTCCTCTTCCTTCTAAGGCGGAACGCTCCCCATTCAAGTATTCAACCGAGTCCTCAACCTTTTGTAGGTGTGGCGAGTATGTCCGAACCTATTAATAACTTTTGGATTTGATTCAGTTTTTTTTTTTTTTTTTGATGAAAATTAGATTTTTAGCAGATTTTAATAAATATTGATAAAATATATAATTGAAAAGTTGTGTGACATATAAAATATGTAGTTAAAATTAATTATTGACTTTGAAGTAGATTAAAATCTAAATTTTAATTTCTACAAAACAAGGGCTCAATAATTTTTGGATAAACATATATATATATATATATATATATATATATATATATATATATATATATATATACATACAAACACATTTGTACAAAATGTGTTACTCCCTCTCACAAAAAATATTGACCCCACGTGAATTCAAAAATATCAACTGTGTGATCTCTACCTTTATTGTGTGTACTGTATAAGAAATTTTGTACGTGTATCATGATCTATAATTTTTTTAGAGTGCTTAGTGATTGCAATTAAGCAATTATTTAGCATGATAGTTGAAAAGTCAGAAGTCAGTTTCAAAATTAAGCTATTTTAAAATTAGATTGATAATTTTGTATGAGTATTTTGCCTTATTAGTAAAGCATAAAAATGCACTTGGTTCGAGATAGTTTTATAAAGAACAATCATACTATGTTGCCCGAATTTTTTGACGTAATGGCTGACTGATACTCACAATAGAGGGGCTCACTTCTTTTTTAAATTTTTTTTATTTACGTGGGACCCACGTGCATATAGGAGGATGTCAGCCATTATGTCAAAAATATTCTGACAAAGGAGTTTAATTCTATGAAGAAATTCTTCTGCAAAAGTAAAAGAAGAAGCTACCGGAACTGGCTCTAAAATAGTAGCACTCATGTAATCAATAAATGGAAATGTGTATTTGAATGTTAAATGGTGACATGAACTCATCTAATACTGGATTAAAATAATAAAATTGTTCGAAAAGATTATTTTTTTTTTAAAAAATAAATTGTCTAACACTGATTTTAACTTTCCTTTCAAAATCGTAAGAGTAATCTTTCTCAGTTTCGTGTTCATTAAACATGTCATCATGCTTCATCCCATTCCCAATAACAAATTATTGTCATGTGGCCTTTTATTTCAATAAAATATATTTTTTTTTAATAAACTAGAGAGAGGTGTCCACAATTTTAAAAGGTTAAGATAAGAATATGGATATAATAAATAATAGTTTAGGGACAAAGAATGAAAGGTTGAGGATCCCTTTTTATTTATATGGCATTTGAATCTTTATTTATGTACGCTCATTTCAATTGTCATTATGTGCAACAAATACGGCAGTTAAATAGGCACTAAAGGTTTTATTTTCAATTAATACATTTTTAAGGTATGAAACATTCAGAGCATTAGCAGGGGTGGATGCAGCCAGTAAATAAATTGAGTGAGGACGGAATGACACCCGTGTTACGAATTTGTAATTCCTATATGGTGGAGATGAGGAGTTACAAGAAATTTTTCATATTTGAAGCTTTTTTTTTTCGTGTATATATAGAATCCGAGAAAGTCAAATATAAATAAATATTGGTGATTGTTACCTCAAAAAATTTAAAAGTGAACAGTCAAGTTTTTTACCAGAATTTTGGTAGGGTTTTCCCCCTTTTGGGGGAGGGGAGGGATTGGGTGTGAAAGCTTAGACCTTAAATTTTTATTTTATTTTATTTTTTTGGATTACGCCTCATTACTGGCGTCCCCACCTGTCCTGTCCTGGACTTTGGTGGAGGGATAAATCTCAAATTATGCCTCCAAATGTGCAGGGTGGAAGGCTGCTCTTTAATTCCCACTTACCAAGGGTCTCATCCATATTTCAGGATTCGAACCCTTACCCGACAGTTGCAAACGAGGCTAGATTTTTTTCACCTTCCCCTTTCACCACTTGAAGATATGCTCTAGGGGCAACCTGAAATTTTATTACCCTTTTAATTGTGCAAATGTCCCCATTTATTGGCCTTTTTAAAAACTTTTTGGTCATTTTTATGAGTTGACATCATCTCATAGTTAAGTCCACCTTTCAATTGTTGAGGTTTGTACTTTGTCAAGCAATTTATTGTGTACATGCATGTTTTATTGCAATGGAGTCCAGGTTGACCCATGTTCGAAGATGAGTTTGAGGCCTTTAGACCTTTTGATGGTTGGGGCCTTAAATCGTGTTTTTAGGCAAGTGTCATGGTTCCATGCTTTTCATTTCTAATATTGGTACTTTATCAATGAGGTATCCTTCATTCCAGTTGTGCCTTGGGGGGCCGAGGTGCGAATATTCAAAGATACTTGAGCATGCAATTGGCCCTTTTGTGGATGATATGGAATCCTCATGGATAATAATTACTTCAACACGTAACATTAGCCCCCCAAGTCCAAGTTTCATATTTATATGAAATGAAAGATTTTGATATTTAGTTGCTTGCTCCGAAATTTTGAATTGTTGAGTTTGGGCCATTGCACAACTTCTACTATTTTTTCAAAGTATTATACTAAGTGGAGCTCGAAGCAAAATAAACGGAATCATGTTGATATCAAGGCATCAGATGCTAGAAAAGAAATATGGTGCTTATATAATTGTGTTTCCTTCCAATCAAATATTCTTTCAATTATGATATTGTTTCCTAGAAATTTGATCTTGGAATCCAAGGCTATTTACAAGGGATGCTATTTCAATCCCAAGAATTCTTACCCGTCATATTCTTTAAATCTGAGGCCATTAATGAGGAGATGTTATTTAGATCCTTAACATTTTTTCCGTGCAGGTTAAAGAAGGTAAGTCCACTTTGGCTTCTTTGCTTTATTTTCAGGACTTTTATAGAATTCCTGAATAAGTTAATGGAGAAAGGATTAAATGAGACATTGACTCACTCATCATGTCTCCCAATAAAATAAAGTACATTTCCTCAATGAATTTGAGGATTTTTGCAACGCCTATATCCATAATTGGGTGACTATAATTGGTGTTGTTATCTCTCATTCGGGATCTAAATCGACAATGATTTCAGATGATTAAATTCCACAACTAATTATGGTAAATGCTAATGAAGATGAAGAAGATCTAGAGGAAGACCTAGAAGAAGAGTAAGAGTAAAACGAGTAGGGAATATGGAGATTTCTCGTTTATTCGGAAAAAAAAAAGAAGAAGTCAACCATATGATCAAGTCATGAATTATTTCAATTTGCCCTTTCATTCCAAGTATTCTGATATTGATATACAAATTAAATAAAAGATACTATTTCTTTTTTCAAGGAAAATGTCTCGAGCAAACTAGAACAACTTGATAAGGAACCTCCTGCAAGTGGTTCAAAATCTTGACACGCTGAATCAAAATCAAGCTCCATCTACACCACCAACTCCTACTACTCTTCCAATCCATGCCACGGTAGTTGAGTTACTTCGAAGGCATAAGCCACCTACCTTCGATGGAGCATCTGGTTCTAATGCGAACCCATTGATAACTCAAGAATAACTAAGCAAGAGGGGGTGAATTGGTTTTTGAAATTTTTTTGACCATTAGTCTCAAAACTATTTAATACACAAGATATAAATACGAAGTGCAATAAGAGAAATAAATATGCAAATTTGATAATTTGATTCAAGTATAGTCACTTAAGTTGATATAGCACAATGTAAATAGCAATTTAAAGTAAGGTGCAATAATGTAAAGATGACAAGCGAATTTAATGAGGTTCGATACACAATGTGTTCTATGTACTTGTTACCAATTTCTCCGTCACGAGTAAGGCCAAATGCACTATAGTGGTAACTTACAAACAATGAGTATCAATCCTTAAGTGACTTACAATAAGGAGCACTTATCTTTAAGTGACTTACAACAAGGAGCACGTATCTTAAACAACAAACGAGTTTTCACATAGCTCTTAAAAACACCAAAAATATAAATGATAATTTTACAATTGAAAGAACTCTCTTAACAAATGATATAATCAAGTCAAGTATTTAGAGAGTTAGGATAACACTTCAATAGATAGCAACTAATAAAGCTCAAGTGTTTATATTGTAAACTTTGATGAATAGTGGATAATAAAATAGTTTGTATCTTTGTATCAAATTTTCCAACATATGATCTCTGTTAACAAATAATGCAATTTAAGTATTAAGAGAGATTTATACTTCAATATAAGTGTTGGCAAAGAAAACCTTTATCAAGAATTGAACATTTGAAAATGGATGAGATTGAGAAGTTTCCTTGCAAAATAGTGTTCTTGATGAAATAGATGAAACTAGTTTGATCAATCAAAAGATTCTTTGTAATAAATGAAATAGAATATAAAATCAAGTAAGTTCAATGATTTTCAACAAATATGCTCTCTTAATTGTTCTTGTAAGTTGTTAAGATTGAATGCAACTATTTATAGATCAAGATGTTTGAAAATCAGCAACTTTCAGTTGAGCATATCGGGAATTTCGGTCGACCGAAAGATGAATATAGCCGTTTGAATATTTTGATCATTTGAATTTCGGTTGAGCATTTTTGTCATTTCGGTCGAATAAGATTTCGGTCGTCCGATGTATACTTCGGTCGATCAAAGTATGAGAATTTTGAAAATTAATTTTTATATTAAAATATTTATTTTTCAAAATCTATTTCATATTATGAATCAAAACTATTTTTATGCAAGTGATGAATTATGAAAATAATTTGAGCTTTATACACTTGGTAAAGATCGTTGGGTTGATACATTTACATATAAATTGAAGTTTCAAAAGAACTTCTAAACTCTAATCTTCAAAGTTATTGTTCTCTTCAAGTCTCTTTTGATCGCTTGTTCTTCAATGGATGACAATTTGAGCCTTTGAATGATTAAGATGATTTATACATAAAAAACTCAAGAAACAAGACTTGTTAGAAGCATAAATACCTTGTTTGTTATAATAAAAAAAAATGGAGCTATATTAAATCATAGGTGAACACCCATGTAGCAATAGTAGCTACCACCGATCTCCTCACCAGTCACCACCATCGATCTCCTCACCACCACCATCACCAATGTTGGCAACTACCCATTTTTAAACTTCAAACTCATTTCATAAAATCCGAAAATGTCTCCACCACCCAACTTCATGGGATTTCAACATTAAACTCAATGCATCCTCAAAAAATCCAAAAAGCTACTTCGAAGACTGTACACTCTAGGTCCAATCCACTAGCTATTAAGAAAATGGTAATTTGGTGGGAAAATGGGATCTAGTGGCTATTAAGAAACTTTGACCATTCAATGGTGAAACCATTTCTTGAAAGATAATGGAGAATTGAATCCTATTGGAGCCAAGCGAACCACAAGTAAATTTGTACGACCATGGGTAACCATTTAATTTGTACAATTAAGGTTCGTTGGCAGTTTGATATGGTGGGATTGAGGGGCTGGTTTGGTTGATTGTATTTCTGAATTGGGGTGATGGCAACTACCTTTGGACGATGGTGTCGACAATGTATGGGTGGTGGTGGTGGCAGGCCTTTGGGGTGAAGATGCCGACCGTTAGTGTAGGTGAAAATGGGGAAAAGTGGAGTGGGAGGAAGAAGACAAATTTTCGTGGGTCGACTCTTGCAAATTTAGAGATTCAAGTCAAAGCCATGGCATTTCTCACTGGCCTCCTGACTGAATGGTGGTGGCTTAAGAAATGCAAGTTAGCGATGGGGCTGGGGTAATGTAATAACCATAGGTTGGTGGTGACGATGATAGCGTGGCGAACGACTGTTTGTTTGTGGTGGTCATGGGTGATGGTGGCTATTTTTTTAGGTGGTGGTTTTCTGGTTCGTTTTGGGGATGATGTGAGGTGAGAGTGGCGGTGGTTAGGGAGAGGGGGGAAGAACACAATGATTTTTCTTTTCTTTTTTGGTTTTTCTAGTTTAGTTTATATAGTATAGACAAAAATGCCCTTACTTAAAATGATCAAAATTGATCAGGTTTTGACTTTTTTGGTCAACTAACGGTTAAATGGATGAATTCCATCCATTTAGACCCAAACTGCTAATTTATCAAAAGTTTGGGACCCTAGTGATACAAATCGAAGGTTAAGGTAAAGTCTGCAAAAAAAAAAAAAAAAAACAAAAAAAAACCAAAGGTGGGACCACAGTTGCAATTTTCCCATTTTTAAAAAATAAATTTAAAGCATTGATGAACAATATATTAACAATTAATTGTGGCTCAGTAACAACTCAAGAATTAAATAAAAAATTAAATTGGTCCAATCCAAAATTATTTTTACAAAGATATAACAGTAGCAATTCAAATAACTATCGAACTCCACTATTGTACCTGTAAAAATAATTACGAACCTAACTCTTACATATTTGACTCGATACATGCAGCGTGTACCGGGTTAAAACCCTAAATGGTCACTAAACTTTGCTTAATGATATCTAAAAGGTCACTAAACTTTGCTATTTGGTCTCCCATCCATCGCCAACGTCAACTTTAACTAACAGAATCAAGTCAGTGATGGATGGGAGACCAAATAGCAAAGTTCAATGACCGTCTAGGGGATTTTCGAAGTTTAGTGACCTTTTGAAGACCATAGACAAAGTTCAGTGACCATTTAGGTTTTAAGTTATAAAATTAAAATTTAAATGGAAACACGATAGTATTCCATAGAGAATCCAGCTAAATTGAGCTTGCGGTAGTTTTTGATGAAATGCTGGTTAGTATACATGTATATTTTTACAATTGAGTCATTGCTTTTATTTTTATTTTTTTCCAGTTGAATGCATTCTAAGGTGGAGTGAGACTAGTCAAATAATGAAAGCAATGAATTGCCCAAAGTGTCATGCTTTGGTTACTTCAATTGCTGTTGATAACTCTGCATGTCGACGTTTCACTGTTATCAATATAAGAATTTGGAGTTATAATGCTACTTTTGAGGTTTGGTGGATCTCCTTTTTTCCAATCTGTTATTTTTTTCTGCTTTTCTTTCTTTTCTTTTTTTTGAACGAGATCTGAAAAATTCATGAAAATATGGAAATACATTTAACGTAGTTCTTATGTTTATTTATATTAATTAAAAAAAAAACCTGTGTAATAATAGAAAATTCAGTTGGATTCTCTATGAAATACTATCATGCTTCCATTTTAATTTTAATCTCATAACTTCAATTTCCGTTACCACTTCATACTTGTCAGGAATCATCAGTTTTAACGCCTTTAAGGAGATTTTGGTTGATTTCGTTAATTTTGATGGTTAAGAGACTTAAAACCCTAAATGGTCACTGAACTTTGCCTATGGTCTCCAAAAGGTCACTGAACTTCGAAAATCTCCTAGACAGTCACTGAACTTTGCTATTTGGTCTCCCATCCATCACCGACTTGATTTTATTAGTTAAAGTTGACGTCAGTGATAGATGAGAGATCAAATAGCAAAGTTTAGTGATTATTTAGGAAATTTTCGAAGTTCAATGGCCTTTTGAAAATCATTAGACAAAGTTCAGTGATCATTTAATGTTTTAACCCGTGTACCTAGAGTACCCAATGTTGATGTGAGATTCGCATCAGATTTGTCGGATTTGCGTGCAATGTCTAGGGCCTATTTGCGCCTTTTCAGACATATAAACAATTCGAAATATTAATTATTTTTGCTGCTATTCTTGATCTTCGGTGGCCCAATCTCCAAATCTCCAATCAATTGCACAAAATCCTAAGTTGACCTCCAGATATTGAAGTTGAAAAGAAAAATAAATGAAGATAATTGAGTCAAAACCAATCTGTCTTATTATGTACTTGAAATAACAAATTACAATAAAAAACTACTACAAATAATCAGATCATATTTTAAAATATTTTCAATCATTCCATCATCATATGATAAATTATCTAGGATATTGGTCGACTAGAACATGCAATCCAGATTAAAAAACAACAAGCACATGAACGATTCAAGAATTGAAGATCATTAGTATTGTTCACGTGTATGTTATAATGAAAAATAAGACATTGAAATTTATCCATATTCGATAATCAATTCTTAATTTGGATCTGAATCACGAACTTTCAATTTTTTAGATCATGATCTTTCAGCTTTTATCGAGAACTTGATACTTCAAATCTCCAAGTTTTCTAAGGTATTACCCAAAGTCAAAACTACATTGCATGTGTTTACCTTCTTTTAATTCAACAAAAAACTAAATTCTAGACTAAAAGAATTAAGTAAAAATTAAGAAACTATTTTTACAAAAATTTCTCTTTCCCAAGACGTTATTCACATTTCATATGGAGAAAATTAGCTCTCTATGTGCCTAAATATAGGCACAAAAGTCTTGTCATAGTTCATGTCAAATTAGGCCTCAATTTGGTAAAATTTCACATGTAGTCCCTAAATTTTAATTCCAATTACGATCAAGTCCAATTTTTTTTTATATATTAATTGCAATCGAGTCCAAAACTTTTTGCAGCTATCATAGGGATCAATCCGATATATATTAGTTAAGTTTCAATAATTAAATCACGTCTAGTCAACCCTAAACCTTATAATCTAATTACTAGTCTTTAATTCTCTACTAAAAGGCAAAATATTGCATTTTCGAAGTATAATGATCACATAAGCTAATATATATATATCTGTAATACACTTTTCGATAGGGTTGGACATAGTCCGATCCAAAAAAATTTCTAGTATTTAGTAAATGGAACCGTCGGGTATTTAGGCACAAAAGTCTTGTCATAGTCGGGTTCGGTTCGGCTTGGTTCCGTACCATTATTAAATTTTTTAACATTTATAATAAAAATAATTAATGACATGTTCAATCTTAATTTTACAAATTGACGTAGTTCAATTTAATAACATATAAATAACAAGTTGTACAATAAGATTAATTTACAAATGTATACAAATATCAAAAAGCATATACTAATACTAAATCATCGGTGATCCATTCTATATCAATAATTTATTTGCTTCAAACATTCAAATCTACATAAAATAAAGAAATATAAATTAGAAGTCATAGAGATAAAAATACTTAAAAGTATTGTTAATACTTATCAACTATTTATTAATTGAAAATAATTTGTTAATTTGCTCATTTATTTAGAAAAAGTTAAATAATTTGATTTATATAATATAAAAAATAAAAAATTTAAAAAGATTCGGTTCTTGTTTGATTGTTCGATTTTTGGTCTAGAACTGAAAACCGAATCGAAACTTTCGATTCTAGATTCAGGTACCTGTTCGGGTATTTAATTTCAGAATAACCGCTCGATTCGGTTCGGTTCGATTTCGGTTCGGTTCGGGACTTTTATCCAACCCTACTTTTTGACCTATCATATGTATTTTATCCCCATTCGATATTTCGATAATTGGCTACAAAACAAATTATCATTTTGACCATATAATTATTTACACTAACTTAAATATCATTTTCTTCAAGTCATGTGAACTAATTATCGGTGTCTAAATTTATTCGTCGCTAAAGACTAAGTTCAAATTTATAATCATTCAACAAAAAGGTCATTAGTGACTCTACCAATATTTCAGGAGAATGGTTTCAATACAAATTCGTATTGTTAATTTTGCTCAATCTCAGGATCCTAACTCAACAAGATATTTGGTCAGTTAAATGAATTTCAAATATTAATGAATTAAATAAACATTAAACTCACAAAAAAATATATACAATCATGTCTAGAGATTTAGATGAAATACCTAACAATCACGTGGGGTTTAATTTTTCCCAAGTTCATCATATGAAATTAAATTTGACACGTGGTCCTTTTAATAGACTCCAAGTGTACTAGTGATATATTTAATTATTTCTGTAATAATGACAAATCACAAGCCAAAATAGTAAATTAGTCAAAACTACAATCTTCTAGTACAAGGAATCAACCCTTATACATTGATTGTGAATATAAACTCTTTATGATTAGAATAGAAGTTGTGTCACACCCTGTTTCTCAACGTAAGCATCTAACTTATATTTAGGTCTCGACGTGGTTTGGTTTGTGTTGATTTCGACTTCAACTCGAAATCAAAACCAATTTAGTTGGCTTAGGTGAATTTCAAATCAAACCAACATACTCTAACTCTTAAAATGAACCGAACCAAATCCAACTAGTTCGATTTGGTTTGGTTCAGTTAGTCGGTTTGGACTTATAGTTCAAATTAATTTTTTTTTAAAATTGTCCGAGTTTTAAGCTTACCTAGATTGTAATAACTAAAATAATTAAACAAAATTATATTACAAAAATCATTGACTAACAAATAAAATCAGGTTAATAGAGACAGATACAAAAAAAAAATTAAGAATTTTATTACTTTTTTATGCATTATACATCCTAACTGTCCGAGTAGGAAAAAAAAAGGCAAAGTATAACTTAATGAATTTGTGAAAGAAAATTCTCAATGTTATTACTTACTGGTAACATTATAGATTGAAGTCAACCAAGATATACTTATGATATTAGGATTTATCTTTTTATTTTTATTTTTCTTTAAAAAATGTAAACATGTAAATGAGTTGGATCAGTTTGGTTAACCAGCGGTTTGAGATTTCAAAACGTGACTGAATCGACCTATCATGATTTTGTTTTAAAAATATCAAACCAAATCAATTACCCGTATCAAACCGATCCGAGTCGGTTCTATTTGATTGGTTTGGTCAGTTTTTTTTTTTTTTTTTTTTTTTTTTTTTTTTTTTTTTTTTTTAAATTTGCCCAGGCCTACTATATTATCATATGTGATCATAGATATTATAATTTGCATTCTCTATAGGGACCTTTTTATCTCGTCATAAACAAAAAGCAAGAGATGAGTCCAATTGCACCTTAGCCTCTCTTTCTTTATATTTCGACTAAGTGACTTCATTTCTAAAATTTAAAAAATCAATATTATATTGAGGAGCTCTTTCTCTTTCTATTCTTTCTTCTTTTGCATTTGCTTCCTCAAGCCAGTTCAAAAGACAAATGTTATTTCACCTTAGCAACGCTATATTATATGGGCTCACAATCCAAAGAGAAACCAAAAACCAAACCCCTCTTTTATGATCTAAGATTAATTCACTTAGAGGGTGAAACTTTTAAGAAAATGGAAGAATTCACCCAAGATAATTTCAAAAACCCTAATCCACAAGAGGGAGAAAACCAGAGAACGAAGAGAAAATGACTTAATTTGTTGCATGTATGCATTCTAAGAAATGTGGGCCAGCGAAGAGTTTCAAGATGCCTCTGGAATAAAATCGGCTCTAAGGGTGTGCATGTGGTGTGACCGCACATGACTCCATAATTATAGGCTAATCATATAGATAATTAGTTAAATTTTTTGGTTAATTTAAATTTTTTTGTAAAAGACATTTTTTTGATCAAGTTAAAAGGGTCAAATTTTAGAGGAAAAGGTACAAAAAACTAATATAAAAAGGGAGCATTCTTTTAGATTTCGCATATGACTTCCAAAATTTTAAGATCGAATCCTATATGAAAAGTCATAAATGACCACCAATGCGTTCCGTGGCAATATTTGGTTAAGCCGTGACACAAATTCCTAGTCGTTTTCACGCACACGAAATGTTCACAAATGAACTTCAGTTAAAAGGCCATCAACATATGTTTGTAGCATACCCCACTAAGAAGGCCATTGGAATAAAAGTTTTATAAATAAAAAACTAAAAAATTAGCATTATTCGTTTGAGGATTCATGAATTGTCAAGTTTATCTTAAAAAACAATCTTTCAATTAACATGTTATCTTTAAGCTACTTTGGAATAATTATAATCCTTTACTCGATCAAGACGACCTTAAACTTGTTTATTGTGATCGAGTCACGTTGATGTGAACTCTTCCTCTTGTTTGCTTTCTACTTTTGTATACACGCAAAATTTCTTAAATCATTCAAGAAATCATTTTACTCTTTTTATTTTTATTTTTAAATCGTTGTTATTTATTAATACATATAGACATTAAACACGTGTGATTTGAGCCACAAATACAATCATATCTAAATTAGAAAAAAACCTTATTATGACTTATCAAAGATTGGCCAAAAAAGAAGGTTAGTTGGAAGAAAATTTCAAAATAATGAGAGGAGAGAGAGAGAGGTGGTCTTGATCTTATCGAAACATAAAGAAGCACTCTTCAAATATTCAAACCCCTCTATCCCAATTTCACACACAAATCACACTTGTCTCTCTCTAAATGCAGAAAACAACACGTGATTCAAAGATTCGGTTTTTACGCGACACCCCGGCCTGGATCCTCCCATAGTTATTAAAATCGCAATCCAAAGTAGAATAAATTTTTTCCCCCTTGTGAGCCAAGATTATTCCCTTTGGTGATTCTACTTGGATCCCTTTACTTTTATTCTTATTTGTATATATTGATGATTCTTTCAACTTGAATCCTTTTGATTTATTATTATTCTTATTTTTTAAATTTTGACGGTGAATAATGCAATACAGAGGAGAATATAAGAGAGAAACGTAAAGAAATAATTAAAGAAAATGATCATAAACTGCAATAGTCATAGTGATTGTTCTGATGAGAAAATGCAGAGATGTCAAGATTACATCCAAGCTTTAGAAGAAGAACGTCGCAAGATTAAAGTTTTTCACCGTGAACTTCCCATTTGTCTTGAGCTTGTCACTCAAGGTATAACCCTAATATTTATATAGGCACGTGCGTATTTATACACACGCACAACTACTAGGTTTTAAAGACACCCTTTTTTAGATTTTGTCTTATTTTATATACATATGTTGGATCCACTGTTTTTTTATGGCTCCATGCTTGCGGGATTTTGGTGTTTTCAGCAATCGAGACACAAAAGCAACAGTTATCAGGAAAAACAACAGAGTATGATTATAATGTGATATCTGAATGTTCTGAGCAGACATCTTGTGAAGGGCCAGTTCTTGAAGAGTTTATTCCTATAAAGAGAACCTTATCCACTTCTGTTGATGACGAACAAGAATTTAAGAGGTCGAAGAATAATACTAATGTTAGTAATAATGATAAAGTTTCAAAGAAATCGGACTGGCTTAGATCCGTCAAATTATGGAATCCAACCCCAGATCCACCCTCCAAAGAGGTAATTCTTGTATAATAATCTCGTGCAAAAGTTTATACTAATAAATTCTATGCATATTTATTTATTTAAATTTAGTGTTCTATTAATTTGATATTTTGTTTTGTCAATTTTGGGCTTCAGGATTCACCAAGAAAAGTGTCTGTGTTGGAGGTTAATAGAATTAGAAATGGTGGTGCATTTCATTCATTTCAGAAAGAGAAAAGTAGTGTAACTACTCCACAAGGGCCAACCAGAATGTCGGGGACGGTGGCTGCCACCAGTTCTGTGGAGGAGATAAGTGGCGGTGATGGTGGTGGAAATAACAAGGATGAGAAAGAAGGACAATTTCAAAGAAAAGCTAGGAGGAGTTGGTCACCTGAGCTACATAGAAAATTCTTGCAAGCCCTTCAGAGACTTGGTGGTTCACAGGGTATAGTTTATTATCAAATGAACTTTGACTAAGATAGATGTGACTTAAGTTTTGCATTGATTGTTCTGGTTCATCTGATTATACAGTTGCTACACCAAAACAAATTAGGGATTTGATGGAGGTTGATGGTCTAACTAATGATGAAGTAAAAAGCCATTTACAGGTTTGTTTAATCAAAATATTTTCCTTGTAAAAATTCTTTAAAATTGAGAATGGCCTAAATTGGCTGTGGAAGTTTTTACTTAACTGGGTGCTCTTGCCAAGTGAATATCGCTTATTTTGGCGATTATGAGTGGAGGTGTACAATTGATTTACGCTCTAATGAACATCTTTATGCTTTCATTGCAGAAATATAGATTACATAGGAGAAGACCAGGTCATTTGATTCTCAATAACAGCAGACAAGCAGCACAGTTTGCGGTGGTGGGAGGAGTCCGGGCGCCGCCACCTGAATATGATGCTGCAATGGCTACAAAAACCACAGCTGCCACTTGTAATCGAATCTTTGCACCAATTGCTTCACGACCACCACCATTACAAAGGCAGCAATATAAGCAATTCGACTCTGATGATCAAGCCAGTCATACTGGTGATAGAGCGCACTCTTCGTCCCCGGCTACCTCCTCTACACATACAATCACCAATTCACCAGCGTATTGATTTTTCTCCGTGCAGATTTGATACACAATATTAGATTGCATTAACAATAAATATGATAAGAAAAAAGTATAGTTTCTATTTCTTCTTGGGAAATACTACTATCTGATTTACCTTACCAAATTATGGTGGGGGTCGGCTGCTTTAATCATTCGGTATAACCATTGAGGAAAATATAGAGCCAATTTTGAGACTTTATTTATCTTCCATATTTATTAAACTTCCTATACTATTTGTTTTGAAGTTGATATCTTGGAGGAATGCATTTGAGAATGATAGTATAGGTCATTAAGTGTTGGTGGAACTTCCCATTTTGCTGGATATTACTATAATGAAGATAAACCCCCATTAAAATTGCAGCTCGCTAATTTGATTATCTGTCGACTGGCGGCAGATTCTACATTATTTCCTGTTAAAATCTTCTACCTGAGTATTAATAATAAGAAAAAAAATAAAATAAATAAGGGCTTGCTTATTTCTTAATAAAAAATATTTTAAACCCCTTATGGGGTGGCCGAGTTGGTGGAATAGGTGAGTGCGGAGGTCTTTGGTCATGAGTTCGATTCCCTTTACCAACACTTTCTCGGTCGAGCTTATCGCATCGGGCTTGCCTAGTATAGTTAACTTGACTGAGTGGTTTGCAGGCTATTGCGTCAGCCCGAGAGTTTACCAAAAAAAAAAAAGGGGCTTGCTTATTTCTTAATAGAAAATATTTTAATCTCGTATAATCAAAAGTATGAACAAGATAATGTCCCGTGTATGCTCCTTGTTTTTGTGGCAATTAATATATATGGTTTACACAATGTTGAATGGTGAAAATTTGAACTACTAGAAATATAGTTATATATATAAACTGAAATCCACATTTTTCTGAATAAACAAATAAATGTAGTTAATGTCAGTTAAGTATGATCGTCAATGATCAGCTGATATTTTTCCTACTTATGGAATCTAATATTCGTCCACCAAAAATTTCTGCTTAATTATAGATACAACGTGGGAGAATTTTTTATAGTTTTACTGCCTAGATCCACTCTTCGCGCATAATAATCTTGAGTTCTTAGTCATCTTCTCAGATACATACATATTTGTGTGTGTATATAAATATTCATTTGTGTGTTTGCGTAATAGATGAAAATATTACCTGATAAAATCCTACATTTTTACCAGGATATCTTATCTGGGAGGTTTTTCAAAATATTAATATTAATGTTAAAAAGTTTACTAAGAAAAAGAGAGAAGTATTTAGTCAGTAATTCACGGTTAAATGTTTTATCAAGGTTAACATTTCCAGGAAGACCATTGAAATAAATCTATTTAACTGAGCATACGACTGATTTTATTTATTTATTTATTATTAAATTTTTTTGTGGGGGAACGAAGGTGGGCTCATGACAACTCAATCTTTCATTGGAAAGATAAAGTTTACTTTCTTTGATTAAAGTATATATTCTGTCTATTAATTTCTATATTACTTCTCTTACAATTGTTTGAATACAAAACCCTAGTCCTCATATGTCTAGTAGAGGGAAATTCTATTTAACTCATTATATTTTATACATGTTGTTGACTCCAAAAAATATGCCTACAGATGTTGGTGCCCACTCATGCACACAAGAATAAATTTCGGCATGCTTTTGACAGAAGATTCAATCAGAGAGTTGTGGTGGTAATGAACGTGGAAGATGCTCTTTAACACATGACGAAAATGTTCAGACACTGACCAAGATGAAAGATGATAGGAAACAAGCACAACAATCACAATTGATTCCATCAATGTTGAAATAACCCAAACCCAAGTGATCTTTGTATCAAATGGACAAGGGACGAAATTAGGTTTTATGTTAAGTATATAAAGTTTGTGTATATATTTGTCAATCCTTTAAAATGTTACAAGAATTACTATTTATAGCATTCAGGCCAACGTGGTCATCGTTGGATCAGATCCACGTGACTTCATCTAATTAACTGAAATCCCACATCACTCTGTTATACATTAATTAAATTGACAACTTATATTGACAAGAGGTCAGCCGCCATACATTCTTAGACTGACAAATCTGATGCTTATTAATACAAACGTCACATCAATTATTCCTAAAGATACTCTTCAAATCCACCCAAAGGCAGTGAGTGCTTTGGACATTGAATAAGGGACTTCGGATACATTGATGTAAGGGTTCTTCAGATGCACTGATGTTCGAACAAAGGAGGAGACGCTTCAGGAAGACTACTTAAATGGGTCGTTGAGCTGAGTGAGTTTGAGATCATTTTCAAAACAATGACTATTGTTAAGGGGTAGACCTTAGTAGGTTTTGTAGTAGAACTCACTCCCATTCCAGAAATGAAAGAAGAAATGGAACTTGTCGAGTCCCCCTCCCACGTGGAGCATTTTTGTTGATGGGTCCTTAGGAGATGCTGGATCTGGAGCTGGGGTAGTGTTGGTTAGTCTAGAAGGATATAAGCTCAATTGTGTGTGAGATTTGGCTTCAAAGCTACCAATAACGTGGTTGAATATGAAGCCCTCTCGGCTGACCTCAAATTGGCCAAAGAGATATAGGTGGAAAGACTGCTCATCAATAGTGACTCTCAGTTAGTTGTTAGCCAAGGCAATGACAACTTCTCAACCAAAGATATAAGAACATGGTCGGTTATTTGAAATTGGTCATGGAGTTTTTTCCAACCTTTGAAAGGTTTGAGTTAATGCAAATCCCGCGTTCTGAAAAATCCCATGCCAATGCTCTTTCAAAGTTGGCAAGCAGTAAGGACTTCGAACTGCTTACTGTGGTTCCTATAGAGCATCTTCTGAGACCCTCCATTTCAAAAAGTGAAGAGTTGATGTGGGTAGAAGAAACTCCCTTATGGATGAGCTAATCATAGCTTTTATGAACGATCAAACCCTACCCTCTGACAAATGGGAGCACAAAAGCCTAGAAGATGGATCACACACTTCGTTTTCCAAGATGATGTACTATACAAATGATGTTACTCAAAACCTCTGCTTCGATGTATTGGTGGAGAAAAAGTCACTTATGTGCTCTAAGAGATACACGAAGGGATGTGTGGCAATCACCTTGGGGGATGGTCCCCAACAAAACATGTGTTGAGGTAAGGATATTACTAGCCAACCTTAAAAAATGACACCTAGCAATTTGCAAAGAGGTGTGACAAGTATCAACACTTCGTGACGGTTCAAAGACAACCTTCACAAGAGCTCACTGTTGTTACTAGCCTTTGGCCATTTGCCAAGTGGGAAATTGACCCCATTGGACCTCTACCGAAAGGGAAAAACAGTGCCAGTTTCGCAATTATCGCTATCGAATATATACAACTTCAGCATAACCTGGTTTATGTATCAGCCCTATTTGATTTACATACGCTAATTTTTATATAAATATTCGCAAATTATACTTGGGGGATTATTGTTATGGTGAGTTAAAAATAAATACCCCTACAATTTTTTTTCAAATATAACACAAAAGTCCATGTATTACATAAATGATCATACATAGACTTGAGGGGACTATTGTTACTCCTTGTATATGAAGTACTAAGTTGCAACCATGTGGATGCACTACATGCAGACATTTGGCCGTCAATCTAGTCAAAGCAAATAGTTGCTCTACAGCCAAAGCACTATCTCCATTTGGAGTCTTTTTGTTGAAATGCCTCCTCCTTTGTTCGAACCTCAGTGCATTTAAAGTTCCCTCACCTCAGTGCATCCGAAGTCCCCTCTTTAACGCCCGAAGCTCTCACTGCCTTTAGGGAAAATCTGTAGGGTATCTTTAGGAATGATTGATGTAACGTTTTTATTAATAAGCGTCAAATTTGCCAGCCCACGAATGTAGGTTGGTTGATCCCTTATCAATGTAAGTTGTCAATGTAACTAATGCATGATAGAGTGATGTAAGACTTCAGTTAATCAGATGAAGCCATGTGAACTGATCCAACGATGACCACGTCGAACTGAATATTATAAATAACAACTCTTGTAACATTATAAATAATTGACAAACATATACACAGACTTTATATACTTAACATAAAACTTAATTTCTTCCAATTTTTTTTCCATTTGGTACAAAGATTACTTGGTTTCCAACTTTAAATTTTGCAAATCTTCTCTGTTTTTAGCTTATGTTCTCCATTTCCTTATCAAATCATGAGTTTTACCTATTAACTCAGTACATAGCAAATTAAGTAAAAATTCGTCAAAAGAACTATAAAATATCATTATTTAATGCCTAAAGAAGTGGAAAATACACTTATCAAACCTCCAAACTTGAACATTTGTTTGTCCTTAAAATAAACCATAACCTAACTTGAAACAAACACATAAACATGCAAAATATTTGGCTCGATAACCTAACCTTTTATCTCAGGATTGAAATCATGACTTTAAATATATAAATAATTTTGAAATTACATTACCAAAATCAAATTCTACTTTTTTAATGTAAAGATGATGATATGTGTGTGTGTGGGTGTGTGAGATTCAAATTTGTCCTCTCATCACTCGTAACATTCACACACCTTCAAACTTATGTTTTTTACTCTCTACCTATTTGTGATCTAAGGTTGTATTTATATACTTAGGACTTGTTTGATTCCTATTTTTGCAATATACATTTTTCTCTCTCTCTCTTCTTATAACTATACATTTTTCAATAAAATAATATTACACGAAAATTCAAAACTTTTTCTTATTTTTTAATCATACATTCTCCATCAAAACACTATTCCAAAATACATTATTTCCAAAAAATGGGGCTCAAACATGCTCTTATCCTCAAGTCTCTAGTTTAGATAGGTTTCACTAATTGCAAATCAATACTTCAACAAACAATGACCCTTCAATTATTTTGATTGCTACAGTCTCTGACATTCAACTAGGCTAAAAGTCTCTTATCAAAAGTCAATTTTCTCAAGTAAGTATTTGGGGCTTAACCAAGGCACATGTAGCATCTTCTATTTCATGCTCATGCTTTTCAACTTTTCTATTTTTTCAGTTCAAGTCTATATCTTCTCTTATTTTGGCTGGAGGTTTATTAATGTTCAGGATTTTGAACTTTAATATGATTTCGGTGCATGGATCATGAATACGTAGTTTCTCCATCAATTCGTCCGACAAGCCTTGGTAGGGTGATATTACTTGAAACTACGATTGAAGTGGTCTCGTTTCCCTGCCACTTACATTTGTCAACTACGTGGACAAACTGTACTCCATATGAGACGATGAATCTCAGATTACTACTCATACTTGAAAATTTGGGATACCAATTATAAGCATTTAGCATATTAATATATAGGACCTTAATAGCATGGAAGCAACAACTACAAATAGATGGTACAAAACTGTAGCAAACCGGTGAGTATGACAATTGAATTATCTTTCCTAACATTTAAAAACTGTCGATACTGACATTTTAACTGTCAATTTTCACATTCTAGGCTGGCAGTTGAACTGTAAGACTAGACGATTGGCAATTGGACTACAATTTTCATAGTATGAAGCGTGTTCATTAATGCTCGACTACCAAATGACAAAATTTTCACAAACAACTTACAAATGGTTCATTAACTAAGGAATCTCAAACGAGATGTTATGGAGAATATTGTTATTCTAAGAAATTTACAAAAGCAATCCAAATTAATGAATAAAAATTTGAAAATAAATATGAGCATGTTGTATTTAACAATTTCATAGTAACAAGTTATAAGATAAAAACATTAAACAATTTTAAATTACTTTTCCAATTCACAAAAAGAAAAAAAAAAAAAAATCCCATTAAGTTGGTTTTATTTTAGAATAACGTAAATTGGACATTTTACTAAAAATAACCGTACATTGTATGTTTAAATTGAGCAGTGAATAATAAGTTAGCATATGATGCATTAATTCATATGTAGATGCATCACAACATAGTAATGCAATTTTTAATTGATCTACGTGATCCAACATACCCTTTTATAGGAAAGGTTGTTATGTCTATTGATCAAGCTAGAACTCTTATTAGACAAATCATATCTAACAAATGTGAAGATAAGCCTATATCGTTTTATTTAATCATCAAAATTATTGACGAAACCTATCTATAGGAGGTTCGTAGAGGACTTGATAACTTTTTCTAGATCTCTATTTACTTGAAACTAATTTAGTCATCTATAGGATGATCTCAAATATATATGCCATGATATATAGAATGATAATATTTCAAACAATAATTTATAGTATTCATAAGCAATAAATTAACAGTTAGTTGTAGCTCAAAAATCGAGTTAAGAATTAAATATAAAACTAGTTAGGCTCAAACCCAATATCTAATTTAAATCTTCAACCTAAAGAAATTTAAAGATCCAACAGTAGATATCCAAATCTATTGGAGTCCACCACTGTACATGCAAAAAATAATTTCGAACCCTACCCATCCACATCATACTTGACCTACGTGAACATGTACCCGAACCCGTCCAAGGTCAAATCGAATCTACATGACCCGTACGACATCGTGTATGTGCGAATTGTGAAAGGATCCGCGGATCTGCAAGTAATGTGCAGATTTGTCGGCACATTGCCCTTCGTTCAAATTAACATTTTTTTGCTATTCTTATCCTTAATCTTTGTCGACCCGATCTCCAAATCTCCACTCAATAGACAAGAATTCCAAAAAGAACTAGATGTAAAATTACAGCAATTATACATCCCAATCATAAAATTACAATCTTGAACTTGAAAAGAAGATTAAATATGGATATGTAGAGTCGTAATCCACAATCTTGTAACATACTAGAAATACTGAATACATTAAAAATTGCTCATAAATTATCGGTGTACAGGTTCAAATAATTTCAATCATTCAATCATATTGCAATAAATTATTCCTAAACATTGCTCAACTAGAACATGAAACTAAGAATCAAAATAACAATCTGTATTGCTTTAATGCTAATTGTTCAAATGCCGAACAAGAATTATTTAGAAAATAAAAAACCAATTCAAAAATTCAAGATTATTACTAGATGTTCATGTGTATATTAAATCAGAAAACTTATATTAGGAATTTACCCAAAATTGATAATCAATATCTCTATTCGATCAGAATTGCAAACTCAAAGCATTCTAGACCACAAACTTTCAAATTTTGGATTCAAGAATTTGATGCTTTCAACCTTTGAGCCTCATAAAGTAATTTCAAAATCAAGACTGCACTAGTGTAAGTGTTCCTTTTGAAAATTATAGTAAAAAATGAATTCTAGACTGGACGGACGAAGAAAAGATCATGAAAATAATTTCATAGTTTTTTTTCCCCCTCTTTTTGCTCATAGAATTTGGCCTATATATGGTTATATTTATATACACAAAATCATTCTCCTAGTCAATATCAAATTTGGTTTCAATTTGGTATAATTGTATTTATAGTTACAAAACTTTAATTATAATTAAGTCAAAAACGTTTCAAGTAATTGAAACTTAGTCCAAAACTTTTTCAAGCGACCATGGGTACACGATCAAACATATATTATCCAAGATCTAAAAATTAGATCATTCTACCCAATTCTAGACCATTCAATCTAATTTTTAGTCTTTATTTTTCACTAAAGGCAACACTTTCGGAATATATAAGATCAAAGTAGCATATATCTGCAATACTTTTCTTTGACCAACTGTATATGCATTTTGTCTACGTCCGATATATCATATTTAGGTATGGCCATAAATGATCATTTTCCTCTCTGTATATACTCGTTAGCTTAAGTTCCATTTTTTCAATAGTTTTATGAACTAATCACAGATGTCAATATAATCGTTTCTAAACACTTTCAACAAAAAATATTTAAGTAGTCGCTCTAGCCATTTTAAGGGCAACGATTGTCGAAAAGAAATTGTGTTTTCTATTTTGTTTTCTCTCTAGTTCCCAAATCATGAGATATTTGATCAATCAAATTGATATCACCAATTGGTAAATCAAGGAACTATCAAAGTCACAAAGAGATATGCACAACAATGTCTAGGGATTTCATGAAATACACGATGATTAAATGGAAATTAATTCTTTGCATCGCCGTGATATAAAATTAAACTCAACACATGATCTTTTCATTACTAGTGTTACATTTAACTATTTCTACAATAAGAATAAATTGCAAACTTGAATGATTAATCAGTCAAGACTATAATCTTACAGTACAAGGTGCCAACCCTTATACAATAATTGTGAATGAATTGTTTATGATCAAAATATAAATTGTCACATTATATTTCTCCATGTAAATACCCAACTTATATTATAACAAATGATTATTAACAGTTTAATTTGCATGCTCAATATTAAATGTTATGGGTCCAAAAGGACCCGACACATGTCAAGCAGGAGAAGCCCCACATATAGGCAAGCTGATTTGACGTGGGGGATCGAACTCATCGTACGAACTAAAGCGTCTTAAAAGAGCAGAATCGAATTCATCCACCTCTCTCAGCGAATGTAAAGGCCCGTACTCCGCGACCAGGAAGTTTCGCTGAACTGCCCCACCTCTCTCTAGCCAAAGTCTTTTTGTACGAAAGTTTCTCCAACATTAAATCTCTGATTGATTGATGAGACGTGTGACAGGGTTCAAACGGTCAATTCAGCCGCATAAGTTAGAACAATAAAGACCCGCCAACCTATTGACGGACAGATTGACGTTTAGGATGGAACATGGTGGAAAGATTCGAGGCCACGTGTCTCCTCATCCAACGGCTCTCCTCCTCCCACCCTTAGTATAAATACGACCTCCTTGACCCAGAAAAAAGAGTCGCATTCTTGCCAATTAAAAGAGCATAAGTTATTCTCCCCTTATATACACACTTTATTCATTTCATATTTTCTCTTCACGTCTCCGGTGATCACTTAACCACTGGTGACCCTACATTCAAACAGAAAACTGATTTGACCGTCGGAGTGCTCGCGACCGCCTCCATCCCCACCGGGAAAAGGGTCACGAGTGACTAACGACTTGCTACCGTGCGCAAAGAGAAGTGGACTAAAAGACTTATCTGTTGGCGGCTCTGAAATTCATTTTTTGAGGTCAACATCAAATATATACAATAATAAATAAAATTACAATTAATTTATTATAGCAAAATATATTATATGAATACACAACAAAATGTCAAGTTTATCTTAAAATACAGTCTTCCAATTAAAGTGTTATTTTATTCTTGACTAGACTTAGTTTAGAATATTCTCAATCCTTTACTTGACCAAGACCATCCTAAGCTTGACTTCATATTCGATCGAGCCTAGTTGCCGCGAATTCTTCCGCTTACTTTCTAGTTCTGTGTACATGCGAAGTCTTTTAAATCAATCCAAGAAATATTTTAACACTCCCCACCCCCCCCCCCCCCCCCGCCCCCCAAAAAAAAAATTCTTGTTAGTTATTAATAAATATAAACATTAAACACGTGTGATTTGAGTCACAATCATATCTATATTACAGAGAATTATTATGACTTATCAAAGATTGAGCTAAAATAGGTTAGTTGGGGAAAAATTTCAAAATAATGTAGGTAAAGAGAGGAAAGAGGTGGTTTTGATCTTATCTAAACATAAAGAAGCACTCTTCGAATATCCGAACCCCACTTTCCCAAGGCACAAAACAACTCATGAATCAAAGATTCGATTTTTACGTGATGTCCGACTTTGACCCTCCTAAAGTTATTAAGTTGCGATGCGGATCGTAATATTTTATGAGTCTTGAATCCCCAAAAAAATTGATGCAAATAGTATACAAAATCATATTGAACCACATGATTCTTACAATTCCAACTATTACATTGGCCCAGAGATTGGAAAAATAAAATAAAATCATTTGGGAAGCGTGATATCATGTAATTTGGGCTCAATTTATGTTTCAATTTTAAATTTTACTTTTATTTAAACTCAATTCAAAAGAGATTTACATTCAAGAGCCACTAAATGGAAATATTTCTACAAAGAAAAAATATTTATTTTCAGTATTTATATCAGGTTTTGAGTTATGTTTTATAACATATAATTTCTTCTTCTAATAATATACTGTTCCAATAGATGTATTCATGACCAAAAGTTCTTCATAATTTTTGGTCAAAGTTCCAATTTCATAGATTTTAGCTCTAATTATTTTAGTTGTTTATTACCAAACTCTTTCGTGGATCATTTATAAAGTATGTGAAAATTTTTTGATCACTTTTATTAATATACCTATGTTTGATAAAAGTTAATGAGATGTCTGATTAAAAGTTCTAAGCTTGTTATTGGCGTATAATTGTTAATTTATTGTTAGAACTTTTATTTTATTTTTACATTTATTTCTATATTCAGTAGAATCTTACTATTTACGATCCGATTCACAAGATTCCTCCATGAATCTGATCCAAAAATATGATTCTAACAGCCAATGATCCTCCCGCATTTCATCCTAGGCCAAAACACCATTAGACCTAACTATTTCTCTCTAAGTTTAAAACAAAAATGGTTCACATTAGTATATATTTTTTCTTGTGATCCAAGTTTATTCCCTTTGGTGATTCTATGTGGATCCCTTTATTCTTGTTTTTATTTGTATATATTGATGATTCTTTGTACCTGGATTGGATCCCTTTATTTTTGTTTTCATTCCGTCGGTGAATAATGCAATACAATAGAGAATATAAAAGAGAAAAGGTAAATAAATAAAGAAAATGATCATAAACTGCAATAGTCGTAGTGATTGTTCTGATGAGAATATTCAGAGATGTCAAGATTACATCCAAGCTTTAGAAGAAGAACGTCGCAAGATTCAAGTTTTTCACCGTGAACTCCCCATTTGTTTTGAGCTTGTCACTCAAGGTATAACCCTAATATTTATATAGGCACGTGCGTATATAAATACGCACAAATACTAGGTTTTAAAGACACCACGTTTTTTTAGATTTTGTCTTTTTTTATTTACTTATGTTGGATTTATTGTTTTTGATGGTTTCATGCTTGTGGGATTTTGGTATTTTCAGCAATTGAGGCACGAAAACAACAGTTATCAGGAAAAACAACAGAGTATGATTATAATGTGATATCTGAATGTTCCGAGGAGACATCAAGTGAAGGGCCAGTTCTGGAAGAGTTTATTCCTATAAAGAGAACCTTATCCACTTCTGTTGATGACGAACAAGAATTTAAGAGGTCAAAGAATAATTCTAATGCTAGTAAAAATAATAAAGTTTCAAAGAAATCGGACTGGCTTAGATCCGTTAAATTATGGAATCCAACCCCAGATCCACCCTCCAAAGAGGTAATTTTTGTATAATAATCTCGTGTAAATGTTTATACTAATAAATTCAATGCATATTTATTTATTTAAATTTAGTGTTCTATTAATTTGATGTCTTGTTTCGTCAATTTTGGGGTTCAGGATTCACCAAGAAAAGTGTCAGTGATGGAGGTAAATAGAAATAGCAGTGGTGGTGCATTTCATCCATTTCGGAAAGAGAAAAGTACTGTATCTACTCCACAAGGGCCAATCAGAATGTCGGTGCCTGTGGCTGCCACTAGTTCTGTGGAGGAGATAGGCGGCATCTGCGGTGGAAGTAACATGGACGAGAAGGAAGGACAGTTTCAAAGAAAACCTAGGAGGAGTTGGTCACCTGAGCTACATAGAAAATTCTTGCAAGCCCTTCAAAGACTTGGTGGTTCACAGGGTATAATTATTATCAAATGAAACTTTGACTAAAATAGATGTGACTGAAATTTGCATTGATTGTTCTGGTTTATCTGATTATACAGCTGCTACACCGAAACAAATTAGGGATTTGATGAAGGTTGAAGGTTTAACTAATGATGAAGTAAAAAGTCATTTACAGGTTTGTTTGATCAAAATATTTTCTCTGTTAAAACTCTTTACAATTGAGCATGGCCTAAACTGGCTGTGGAAGCTTTTTACTCTGAGGTGGTGCTCTTCCCAGTGAGTATCGCTTATTATCGGTGGTGGTATAAAATTGATTTACTCTCTAACGAAGATCTCTATGCTTTCGTTGCAGAAATATCGACTACATAGGACACGACCAGGTCATTTGATTCACAGACGAGCAGAGCAGTATTTGGTGATGGGAGGAATCTGGGCGCCGCCGCATGAATACGATGCTGCAATGGCTACAAACCACATCCGCCACTTGTAATCGAATCTATGCTCCAATTGCTTCACGGCCACCACTCCTACAAAGGCTGCAACCAGTCATACTGATGATAGAGTTCACTCTTGGTCGCCAGCTAACTCCTCTACACATACAACCACCAATTCACCAGGTTATTGATGGTGCATATTTGGTAGACCGCACTGACGCTATGATAAGAAAAATTATAGTTTCTATTTCTTCTTGGCAATACGCCAAGATTTGGTGGGATCGGCTGCTTTAATCATTAAGTATTGGTGGAAATTCCCAATTTGCTGGATATTACAATAATGAAGATCAATATAAAGAATAAACATGCCTTAAAATTGGAACTTGCTAATTTGATTATCTTTGCTATATCAACTTGCTGCAGATTCTACCTTAGTATTTAAGCAATTAATACGGTTTGCACATTGTTGAATGGGGAAAATTTGAAATATAGTTATATACATAAACTGAAATCCACTTTTTCCTGATCAAAAAAATAAAAAATAAAATAATAATAATAAATGAATGGATTAGACTATAGTTAATGTCAGTTAAGTATGATGGTCAATGATCAGCTGATATTTTTCAAACTTATGGAATCTAACATTTATCCACCAAAAATTTCTGCATAATTATAGATTGCACGTGGAAGAAATGTCAATATTTGTTACTGCCTAGATCCACTCTTCGCGCATAATAATCTTGAATTCTTAGCTATCTTCTACAGATAAATACATATGTATTAAATTTCCTGTGTGTGTGTGTGTTAAAGATTAAAATATTCAAAAAATCATATCTGAGGTTTTTAATTAATTATTTTTCAAAATGTTAATATTAGTGCTAAAAGTTTACTAAGAAAAAGAGAGAAATATTTAGTTAAACATTTGCACGAATCATAATTTTTTTTTTTTCACAGTTAACATTTCCAATAATACCATGAAGTAAGTCTATTTAATTGAGAATACTTCTGCAATATATATATATATATATATATATATATATATTTTTTTTTTTTTTTGGGTTTTTGGAAACGAAAGTGGGCTAATACTCATGGTAATTTTTATTTTCTTGGATTAAAGTATTTATGATGTAGGAGAATCATATTGTAATTAGAATAAAAGTTAGATAATTATTATAAGATGTTTAGTTGTAATAGGTTTTATCTTTTTATTCTAATATTTTGTTTACATTAATATTTTTTTCTTTATAAATTAGAATAGATTTTTCGATTTCTTTTATATTAGAATTTCTATTAGTTTCCTTATATGAATAGGATTTGGGAATAATTTTGCCTATAAATATAAAGGTATTGTACACTTTTTGATAACATAAATCATTATTCAATAAATAATAAAGCAATTTATTTCAATATTCTTCTTAATTAGTTTATTACGTAATTCTTATTACAAGAATTTTGTTATCATTTTCACACCAAATTAGTATCAGAACAAGGATATTACCTTAATCCGATGGCCGGTGAAGGTCCGCGTGGCAGTCAAAACTCCAAAAATGAACGGAGGATCAAAAATTTGAACAACAAATATAAATAATCAATGAAAACCCTTCACAACATCACACAAATGCTGACTACGTTGAGTCTTGAAAGGAATCTTGAGCCCATGGAGAAGCAAGTCGGCAAGAATTTGCAAACTTTAGCTGCAATGAATGCTGCTTGCTTCAACAAACTTAAAATATGGCAATAGGTGGCTAAAGAGTTTCCTCGAGTCCTAGTTAAGTTTATAAGTACGCAAGTTATCAAGGATTCTGCAAAGGTCTATCGAGAATATATAACGAAGTAAAATTTGAAACACAACAAGATTTTTATAACACGTTGCACCATCAGCAACAAAGTATGAAAAGTGATAATAAACCATGAGAGTAACAAGAACTTGGTATCCAAAGCATTGGTGAAAGCTTTCAATTTGAAGATCGAAAAAAATTCATCTTCCTATCAAGCTTCACATGTTAAAAGGGGGCAAGAAATTTAAAACATTGTGGTATGCAAAATTTCACTCTCTCTTGAAAAGTGATAAAAAGATGAGCGTGTTCCGTAGAGATTAAAATCGGATTAAAATTGAAAAACTAGTTGTTATTGTTGACTTTTATTAGACGAGTGGAACCCAATAACGACCATATTTTCAATTTTAATTGCATTTTAGTCTCTACCAATAACGGCCATATATAATGTGGGAGAGATGGAAGATTGTCCTATACTTTGGGGACAATCATAGTACTGTAATGCAGATGTCACTTACATAAGTTGAGATAACATATATATGTTTTGGTGGTATGATAAGAATATTGTTTTGGTGGCAAGTGACGAGCAATTTGAGAGTACTATTGTAAACAAAGAGAAAAAGATCTACAAGGCACATGATGAGGTTAAACAAGATGTAATTCAAGATAATCAAAATGTTACCGTCAGTGATACTACAACAGAAAAAGAAAAGCATGTGCAAGTTGAAATTTCACAACCTAATGATCCCTTGTACATGGAAATTAACAATGAAAATGACCGTAAGAATGAAAAACACTTCGGTGAAATTACAATTGAAAATCCCAAGATTGAGCCGCACTCCGATGATGAACTAGTTGAAGTTCAGAAGTTTCCAACGAGAGACGAGGGAATTAAACTTTTCAATCACGAAGAAATCAAAGATGACATGAGTGAAGATCACATGATTTCCTTTAGGAAGCAGGTAGAAGTATATTTGAAAAATCTTATCATCTTTGTACCAAATGATCCATTAGAGCTTAAACAATCTCTTGACAGGCTAGGGACTGCATGCACTAAACTTGCTAATACATATTATGAAAATGAAGGGGAAGAGTTAAATCACTTCTTGAAAGAAAAAACTTTGGCTCAAGAGTTACATATTCGTTATTATTTCAAAGTTGATGTATATGCAGAGTTTCATAGAGATTGGCTTAAAGCTCAGAAGATGTACGAGAAGGCCTGTCATGCACTGCGAGAGGTGGTTGGCATATCAACAAGATTGCCTCTAATCCAGAGTTTAAATGAGATTAAGAGCATTGTAAAAGGTTGCATTTTAAGATGTCAACATTATTGTTGTATGGTGGAAAATTTGTAGAAGCAATCACATGGTTCGACGGGTATATTAGTTACTATAGGAGGCTTAATGGAGCTCCTGAAGTTAATTTTCTTCACTGAGAATGGCTAAGCATGCAATATTAGTGTTTGCTCAGCTATTGGAGACATGCTTGGTGACTGTTCAAAATGTTTCAACTACAGTTTCTGTTCTTGCAGATAAACTAACTGAATGGGATTTTTATTCACCTTACTATTACCAATTATCAGCTCACTACCTGAAGGAAAAGAATTCATGTTTCGAATTCTCTATATCTATGTCAGAAGATGTTGCTGGATTGATGAAAGTGTAGAATATGTGGTAACTTCTATTTACACTAGTCAGTTTGCCAGATTACATGAGCATGAGGGCACATACACAATGCAAGCCTTAATAGATGAAGAATATAACGTTTATCATGCACATCAATAAATTGAAACTCTTTCAATATCAGTATTGACAGAAATTTTTGAGTATTTTCCTCTCGATTGGTTGATTTTCTTTTCTTCAACCAATCTCGAGGACGAGTTTTTTTTTTCAAGTGAGAGAGAATGATGTAGGACAATCCTATTGTAATTAGGATAAAAATTAAGAGTTTAGTTGTAATAGGTTTTATTTTTTATTCTAATATTTTGTTTAGAATAGGATTCCTTATCTTTATTAATTAGAATAGGTTTTGCAATTTCTTTTAGGTTAGGATTTTTATTAATTTCAATATTTTAGTTTCCTTATATTAATAGGATTAGGAAATAATCTTACCTATAAATACATACATATTGTACATTTTCTTTGATAACATCAATCATTATTCAATCAATAACAAAGCAAGTTATTCTAATATTCTTTTTAATTTATTACATAATTCTTATTGCAAGAATTTTATTATCGCTTCATATCTTCTGTCAATTAATTTCAATATTACTTCACTTACAATTGTTTGAATGCAAACATAGTTCTTATATGTATTAGTAGTAGGAAAATTCTATTTAATTTGTTATATTTTATACATGCATATTTGTGACACTTTGCTATTGAGTTGAATACAACCACGAAAAGCTAATCGATTAAACGTGACCATGATATGCTCATGAAGATTGACAAGAGGGTGAAAATAAAGGAGAATCGATAAATCACCATCTTTGTCTAGTGAAATGGAGAACACTGTCATGAGACAGAATCTATCACGCTGCATGTATTGTGACCACTAACGAGTATAGGCATATGGGTAAAAATGGATCATGCTTATCACCGATAACCTCATGCTCATTTTTTTTAATTTTTTTTTTTCAAATTGCGATCCATGTGTTGTGAAACAAAAACAAGCAATCATCCCATGGGATATCACTCAATACCTAGTGAGGAACGAATTATAAAAATGATGATCATATGCTCTCAGAAAGATTCGATTTACACGTTTATCTAGGCTTCAAACTTGTTAATTTGATGTTTTCAATTTGAGCGAATTCCTATTTAAATTATTTAAGTTGATGTACATGTTCTTTTTTAGGTAAAAATATCGACTTGTGGTGAATTGAGCAAAATAAAGTGATTTGGAGGATAATTTTGACAAAATGATGGAATTGTACAAGTGTCGGAAAGTATAGAGACTTAATGGAACAAAATTGAAAATCAATTTGAAGATTTTATAAATTTTGGGACCAAATTAAGTTATTTATAAAGCTGGAGACCAAAATGAATGAATTGAAAAGTTGAAGGACTAAAATGGAAGAAATTGAATGTTAAGGTACCAACTTGGACATGTTGAGAAGTTAGAGGATACAAATGTTGAGATAGAAAGTTGGAAAGCTGAAATTGAAAAAATGGAAAGCTCAAGGACCTGTTATGCAATTTTAAGTTAAAAGTAAAAAATGTAATAAAGCCAAGTGTTTGGCATATAGGCCAACATTCAAATGTTGACATGTAATCGAGGCCCAAATTAAGGAATTGGGGAATCAGTATACTGCGTTGACATTATATTTTCTTGCCGCAACTGGCCGAATTTTTGGATCTTTGAGACTATCAAAATTTTTAGATTGGGAGTGTTGTGTTGATAAGTGTATTTTACATGGATTTTAAACTTATGAAACATCGATTATTTAAGTAGATTTCTACTTACTTTAATGAACATATTACTTTTGTTGGTAAAAAAACACTGACTTGGATGTGAATTGAAAGAAAGAGAGTGATTTGGAGCTTAATTTAGACAAAATGATTGAAGTGCACGAATGGTGGAAAGCATGGGGACTCAATGTGACGAAATTGAAATGCAATTTACAAAATTTTATAAGTTTTAGAGACCAAAATGAACACTAATTTCGGGGATCAAAATGGATTAATTTTAACCACACATTTTATTGGTCCAACAACTTTTTAATCGCATTTTTTATCAATCTTTATCAAAAATTTAAAATTTACTAAAAATATGATTTTTAATCACCACCAGCAGTGGCGGAGCCAGCACTCGACGAGGAGGGCGGCCTTGCGTGCTGGCTCCGCCGAAATGTTAAGTACCGTCAGGTAGCATACGCCAGATGATAGCAGTGCAGTTTACTATGAGGTTATTGAATTTGTGTAAGTGTGCATTGCAAAACCTGAAAGACAATGGTTGGATACTTTATTGAGTACAATGATTGAGTTTTGTGTTGATAAACATATTTTAGTGCCCAATATGAAGGGTATTGTAATTGTGAAAGGTCAACCTAGGAGTGCAGATCACTAGGTGACTTATTATCATTATTTTTATGTTAATTTGTATTGTCATGTGATAGATTCATCTTGCAAGAATTGAATAATCGTTTTCCTAAAACGACTATTGAGTTCTTTACTTGCATTTCTTGTTTAAGTCCAAAAGATTCATTTGCAGCTTTTGATAAGGCTAAATTGCTATGTCTTGCTCAATTCTATCCTTTGGACTTCAATAGTAAAAAGTATTTATTACTTAGACCTCAATTTGACAAGTTTCTTATACTTGTAAGAATGAAAAAAACTTTCTTTAACCTCAATAGCATATTTGTGTAGCTCAGAAGTTGGTTGAAACTAAAAGTTCTTATTATTTTCCATTGGTTTATAGGTTCATCACCTTGATTTTGATATTACAAGAGTGACTTGCGTGACAAAATGGGAGGTGACTTGTTGAATGACAATTTGATGGTTTAAATGGAGAAATATATTTTTAAAAAACTTAAGAATGAGGCAATATTGCAACGTTTTCAAAATATGAGCTATCGTAGAATGCAGTTGTCTAAGTTTACAGTTACAAAGTAAGGTTTTATCGTGTATATATATATATATATATATATATATATATATTTGAGTTTTATTGAATTATATTTTCATATGTATATAATTTTTACGTTTTTTTGTGTTTACATATATATTGAATAACTTTAATATTATTTAATCAAATTTTAATAAACGATCGGATTATTACGATCGTTGATTGTTGACGGTCAATGATCAACGATCAACAGTCAAGCTCCACCCTAGCTTAACTTCAATGCTGGATTCACCTCTGACCACCAGACAAGGGTATAAATCACTAAAGAAAAGAATAAATTTTATTATTTCAATTTTGTATACAACATTATTTTCTCGTAATTAGCAATGACCTTGCTGTACATGTACTACATAAATTCAATGCATTAACACTTTTCAACTAATTAATTCATGTCTATGCAAATAGCACACTGATAAACACGTAATTAAACTCAATATTAAGTTTGATCTCTGAAGCAAAGTTGATAGGAATTCGTAATGTATACACAACTGTAAACCTAATTAAATAGTACAATTCTCACTCGTGGATTGAATATATATTTTTATTAAATGCTTAACTGGGTTGATTATTAGGGATTTGGTTTGAACATGTTTTTGTTTATTTTTGAATCAAATCGTTTCAATGATTAACGATTTAACTCAATTTGAATCAAAGTCAAACTATTCACACTCAATTGGAAAATACAAATCGAATATTTGAATAATATTTTTGAATTTTATGTCATTAATTTTAATTTTAATTTAAGTAGTGTCATTTAAATGTGGAAATGAGCTTGAATAAATGGTTACTCCTGAAATATATTTTATATCTAACTACATTCACATGCATCATTTTTGTGGAGTAGTAGATAATATTGTACAATTTTAAATTTAGAAAAAAAAATTATTGTATTTTTCGATTCCATATAGTGATACTACATAGTAAACGTAAAGAATTAAATTCTAGTCGACCTCGAATTAATGGCTAAAACATTATTGGAGGTAGCCCTATTTTAAGAAATATCAAACAATTCATCGAATTATAATACTATTTCATTAATACAATTGACAGGATTTACCTACAGGTATATTAAAATTAGATGGAATGCCACATAGGATAGAGTTCAACTACTCGTAGATATATAACATATGCATGTGAATGACGTTACTAAAGAATTTCCGAGTTGAGGAAATGATGTTCAAAATCACAAGTGGCATTTTACTATTCGTATGATTTTAATATTCAGATGCGGATCCTGCTAATTGAGTAAACGACATCTAACAAAGTGATTTGATATAAAACAAAATTAAAGTTTGAATCTTATTTACCCTATGTAACATTTTATAAATTTAGCTTATTGTGTCCAACAAGTCAAATTCACTTAATTCAAACTGATTTTAAATAATTTAAAGAAGCTATTTACAGCCTAATTGCTAAATAAAATAAAATGGACCAGGTGTCAAATATTATAATAAATTAGAGATAAATAATATTTATTAAATGTTGTCGAGAATTCCATAAGCAACAGCCATATCGACCATGTGACCATTCACGTGTGGCCTGAATCTCTTTTTCAGTACAACCACCGAATTTTTTATGCATGGAAAGTACAAGAAGCACAGCGTGGGACACTTCAAATTACCTGTCATAGTGATAATAAACTGTCAAACAAGAAAATTGAGGCCATTTTTTTTTTTTTTCCCAAAATATGTTTTGAAATAATATTTTAATAGAGAAAGTATGATTAAAAAATAAGAACAAATTTTAAATTTACATGTAATATTATTTTATTGAAAAATATATAATTAAAAATAAAATAAAAATATATTTTAAAAATAATGAGGACCAAACAAACCATAACCATAAGTTAATTAGTAATTAATGATATTTAACCTTGTTTGATAGTGATTAAAATTTTAATTTTAATCTAAATCAAAGTCAATAATTAACTTATATATTTAATGGAATTTACAGGTTTTCAAACATACATTTCATTAATTTTTATAAAAAAAATTGCTAAAAAATTGATATTAATTCCCACCAAACAGAACTTAATATTCTTGAACAAAGCCGTTCAATATAATAATGTATTTTGAAAGATCCACTAATCAGGTCTAGTCTCGATGAACACATTAAAATATATGTGTAAAGAATTGAAGTTTCATCACAAAAGACTAACCTATATACCATAATAGCTCAATATTCCTTATCAATTCATCATCTCAAATTTTCTACCCCTTTCAAGCGACAATTTATCTACTATCTTTCCCAAATGAAGAAAGATTACATGTTCTAACAATAACTAATTCTTCCACATCATTAAGGAAACCACCTTAAGAGCCAACCATGAATTTCTTTTTTTACCATAGTGATTTAAGTTTGGGGCCTAATTCTTATACTAATTTTAGAGAATTGAAGTTCCATAAAAAGGATAACATATTACGCGGACTAGTTCAATTCCACTATAAACCCATTATCAAACATGTCTCTAACCAATGTGTAATTTGTTCGCAATTTTCAATGGACCATGCTATGGCAACCCTTTGATTGATATGATGGATGATCCAACCCCACCACTCCCCTTACATGGTGGGCGGGGCCCGGGCATTTAATGGAGGTGGGACCCGACCTCCATGTGAAGAGAGTGGTGGGGTCGGATCATCCATCATGTCAACAAAAATGGTGAAATAGCTTAATTCATTTTCAATACTATGTGCTTGAATTGAAGCTCCCATAGCTTAAACATAAAAATGTAGTTATTTGGAGTCCACCAAGCCTCAATATAATTATCAAGAATTTAGCTTTACTATTGAGAACTTGTCGTGTCTAATCAATTTCTTTTTTCAATTCCTCTCCAAACTAGATTAAAATAAAGTGATTCAACATTATGTACTATCATTTATTGGTTTATCAATTATGCTTGTCAATGTCATGTGTGAGTGCATTATCACTTGAACGTGAATTTTATTGGCATCCTAAAGTAGCATGATTTTGTACTTGCTAATATAATAAAACACAATATTTTTTCATGTTACAACTTAGATCATGCAATTTTTTTATTGAACATTGAAGCTTTAGTCATATTATTGATTTAAGATATTTCTAAAATATCTGTGCTTTAAATAATGTTTCTTTTAACACAAAAACTTGTTTGACAAACGCCCTATTTGATGGCCTTTATTTAAAAAAAAAAAAAAAAAAAAAAGTTTTGAATATTTTATTTTATTTTATTTTATTTTTTTGTTTGAGGACGTGTGATTAAAAAGTAGGAAAGGTTTTAATTTTACGAGTAGAATATTTTATAGTGTGAATGTGTGATTTAAAACATATATGAGAAATAAATGAAAGTAAAATAAAGAAATGTAAATGAAATCAAACACAACAATAGTTAGGCAAACGGTGACAATCGAATTTAACATGTTACATGAATACATTCATAAGGATCTTCATATTTTCGTGTCGAACATATTTTAGATACACGTATACAATTAATAGTTTGCTTTATTTTCAATTAATTTTTTATTTAGCTGTGTTTGGTTACAAGTATAAAATTTGTATGGAAATAAAATAAATTATAAATAATTCAATTCCGTAGAACTTATTTGTATAAAAATTATTAATTAAACTTGTTTGATTGATTTAGTTTTCAACCTAGAAAATATTATACTTGTTCATTTTTATTATATGTAGATGATAAAGAGGGGAGAGAGAGAGAGAGAGAGAGAGAGAGAGAGAGAGAGAGAGAGAGAGTTACCTGAAAAAAAAAAAATTCATCACTCCCTAAATAAATTATTTACCTTGTTTCTTAGGAAAATATGGTCACATGACGTAAAATTGAAAAATATTTTCCATGAAAAAAATTTCAGTCAAACATTCCAAAATTAGAAATTTGGATGGAAAAATGAAATTTTTCATGAAAAATAAAACAAATTAAATACAATTTAATTGCAAGCATGAAACTTACATTAAATGAAAATAAATTATATGAAATTAAATTGTCTAGAACTCATTTGCATGAAAATTGTCAATTGCATGTATTTGGCAAGTAGATCGGCTTTAAAAAAGGATTTTTTTTTCCAAGTTATAAATTATAATTTAATCAATCACTTATAATTGGGTTTTGAGCTTTTAATACTTCAAACTTTTGCAACATCTATTATAAAAATATTTAATTAGCAGCTAGTCCTGAAATTTCCGTTTTCTTGGGTTCTTAATAATTTTTGGTGGAAATATAGGCACAGTAATTGGAGATTCACGTTTTTGAGCTGTTACGCTTTGGGCAATTAGTGTAATTATTATATATTATAAATATACTTTATCAAGACCCGTTGGATAAAATTTTCGTAAATAAATAATAATAATAATAACGAAATTAGAACTCATGTCTCTAAAAGTTTAAATTGAAATGAATAGTATTATGGTCTGTTTGATACATGCTCAATTCCAAGAAAAATGGAAAATAAATTTCACCTCCAGTCAATTTGGGTGTTTTGATTGCAGCAATTTTCTTGGCTAATCACTTTCTCAGCGGCAATTTCACGCGCCTCATTTCCCACAATTCGTTAAATTGCTTTTGCCACCTTTTGGGGGGCGGGGGGGAAAGCAATTCCAGGTTTTGCATTTTTTTTTCTCTTTCTTTTTTGGCGATAGAAAAAAATTCTAGACCTAATAATAAGAAAATTTATCCATTTAATTGACAATTTTATATAAAAAAAAAATTCGAACAAATAGTATTCGATATCACTTTTTAATAAAAAAAAATTTAAATTTTTTTTGGCAATTGGATCAAATTTTAGACTTAATGGTAGTAAAATTTATCACTTTAATTTATAATTTTCATGAAATACAAAGTCAAACGGATACCAAAAGTATTACATTTTTCAGATGAAAAATTATAACAATTAATTACAATTTCAAGTAAAACAAATTTTAGACAATTCAATTTCTTACAATTCTTTTTCTTTTCATCCAAATTTCACATTTACAATCAAACAGATTCTTAGTCAAAAACCATAAACTAAAGCCATAAAGCCCTTTAGTAATTTCCAAATAATTTGAGTTGGAAATTGATTTCCAATACAAAATATTGAAAAAAAAAAAATAAAAGATCAAAATCTTAAATTTGATTATCTTATAACTTTGAAATTTTCTCGTGGCATAGTTTATAAGCCAATTTCTAGCTATTGGCAAAATTTCCGAAACATAAATTTTATATTTTAGTGCGAAACTTTATTTTTTTTTCCTTGCTATCAATATCATAAACTATCAAAGAAGAAACATAATTATTTGAATATTATTTTCGACATACTTTTTTTTTTTTTTTTTTTTTTTTTTTCTATTTTTGAATAATTGAATACTCAATTATTAAATCTTATCTAATTCTATTGTTACCAATGATTTGTACATGTGTTCCCACACAAATACATAGGTTTGGCTACAAGATAAGATAAGATAATTCTTGTCCTCCAACTTTATTAAGGCTCTATTAGATTGTGACATTGTTGTCATTAAGCTTTACAAAAGCACTTTAGGATTTTTGAACCGAACATTCCTATAGTCAGACTAGCTGCATAGGTCGATGGATCCTACACTAAACTCACAGTTGTTACCGAGCTGGTGGGGTCCACCCTTGCATGTGAGGAAGCTATGCACCGTACTATACTTGTAGCTCTGCTCAAACTAAAAATGAAATGCTTGAAAAAGAAAGCATAGCAAATAAGATTCAAACACCTCAAATTAAGTACCTAATCATTAACATGTATGTCTATTAAGGGCAGTTGGATAAACTAGGAACATATGCTACCTCATTGATGTAATGGCAGACCCATTATGTTGGGCAGTGAACCCTACACCATTTATGCTATGTTTGATACGTCATACTGTACATTTGACATGTTTGGTTAAACAAAATATATAGGATAATAAATTTTACATGGTATAAAACAAGTTTGATATATTGGATCAAACAACATTTGATAAAATTAAAGAAGAAAAATGAGTTTTCGGGGGTCCTGCCCGCACTTCTTTAAGGGAGGTCCACAGAGAGAAGAACGGTATCCCGAATATCCAGTCCAAGTATGTATAAGCTGTGACCGCATTTGAATTTACTCGAGTGATGAACCAGAGGGAAATGTCGCCTCTCCTCAAGGTTAGTATGACGAAATTCTGACACCTGAGTTATCAAAAAAAAATAAAAAATGAGAGAATATTGTTGGGTAATGAGCTTTACTCGATGTATGACACATTTGGTGGAACAGAATTCATTATAATTAAAGAAGAACAATAAGACAAAGGTTTGAATATGCTTCGTTGCAATGTGTTTTCATTAATGTCTGTCAAACGTAAATGGTACAACATGAAAACGAGCATCCTTAAAAGGCATCAACTTTATTGAGCAGAAAAATTTATTTTTATATTTTTATATTTTCAATATTCATTTTTTTTTTTAAAATCAAATACATGACAGGTAATTTTCACTATCCGTAATTTTTGAACTTAAGACGAAGTGCCTACCATGTACACACATGCATACATAAATATACAAAAGATGTATATATACATACATCCATCCATACAAACACACTTGAGATGAGGAGTTTTTTAAAATTCTTTTATCACTTTCCTTCATGTTGCAAGTATATATGGAATCCCAAGTGGAAATAGGACCCGTAAGGAAGCACTTCACGCACTTTTATGCCCCATAGTTTGCTCTTTACTCGACCAATGCAATTCAAGACCACGCTTTAAAGACCCAATAAGAACTCCCTTCACAAGTCACAACTTCATCTTCCCATTCCATCATCGTCTCCACAAGAAAAAAGAACACAAAAAAATCCTCTCTCGAGAAAAAAAAAATCCTTAACTTCATCAAAAGAATCATCAGACAATATGAAGATGATGAGTGGCAGCAATTTAGGAAGCTCAAAGAGAAGAATAACTAGTAGAGGACTTGGTGGGGCACTTAGAGAACAAAGAGCTAAGCTTTACATTATAAGAAGATGTGTGGTTATGCTTCTTTGCTGGCATGACTGAGTTCGACCGATACTTTGGCCATGGGTCGATTTGAGGCACTGGATGAGTTCGAAAAATTTCAACTCACCACCGGAGTCGGGACTAGGCATCTAGTTGGTTTTTTTTCTCTCCTCTTATAAGAAAAGGAGTCGGCTATTTTCCTCTCTTGTTAGTGTGTGTATTAGCGGCGGCTGATATTATATTTTTTGAGTTTTAACAATTTTGTACTAATTAATGGCCTTACAAGGCTTGATAGCTTGAAATGAAACAATTAATTTTATCCATTCAATTTCTTTTCAATTCTGAGATAGTGTGCACATTATTAGTTGAGGGGCTGCGAAAATGGATTTGAGATTAGGATTTCAACACTGTTGACAGACGTTAGACTGGACAACACTGGAATAAGAATAATAACAAGAAGTTAAAATCCGATCCATTATAATATCGAGTTCTATCTATAAAGGCATTTCCTTTTGTAACGTATGGATCTGGCTATTGATCCATAAGATGGCAACTTTGGCATATTAATCCTGTCAAAAATTTAAAAAAAATAAAAATAAATCACTTTTGGCTTCTTAATTCTCATCGGATTCAGGTTAGTATCCATTTGGGTTTTATTTTTTTCCTCCTAAATTTAATTATTACACATTTCTTAAAATTCATATATATGATCCACTAATCAACAACTCATTTCTTGAAAAGTAAAACTTTGGCAAACTAAAATGAAACCCAACTAGAGAATATTGAGGGCTGACACAGTGACACTTCAAAAAATCTCGGGTCGCCTTGCCTCCACCAACTCGGTCCTAGTGAAGTTTGCGAACCACTCATCACTCATATATTTTTTAATTGAAAATTCTTGAAGTATAGAAGGCTTGAATTTATAAAGAAATTTTGAACGTAAAAAATATTTTATTTTGTCAAAAGAATTATAAACTTGTAAAATCCTTCTCATTTATTTGAGACTGGTTACAATATGTACGTGGAGTTAAAATAGTATAAGAATAAATATTTTGTGTTACACTTACTTTTTTTTTTTTAATGTCAATGTAGATAATAAATTCAAAACTTAGTATACAAAAAAATTCGTGAAAAGTATAATTGCTGAAATATTCGGTAGTAAACCTTCTCGAAAAAGTATTTTAACAATATTTTCGATAATATTAGTAAATGCGTAGTCCGCATGTTGTCGTCCTTTAATTGCATCGGAGTCTAAAAATATCTTCTGTCAACACATTTTCTTCGTCTGACAAAACTCTACTACATGCACTAAATGCAGCCTCCGATGCTAATGCTCCAGTTGACATCGATGGTGTTTATAGATCTCATGTCATCAAAGATAATATTAAATATTATTTTTAATATGTTCGTTGTCACTATCCGAGAAGATCAAAATTATTTATTTATTCTCAGTTTAACACTAAGACTATGGTTATGTAAAATATCTAGCTTATAACTCATGGAATTTTATTATGTCTAGTACAAGTATTAGAAAAGAAATGAAGAGATGATAAACTTCACGTAGTAGTTGTACTTATATATCCCCATATAGTTAGGGAATGATGGAACTATATAATTCGGTGGTGGTTGAATCATTATTGATATCGTGTTCGAAATCATATTGAGAATATAAATTGCATAAAGTACTTTTTATATCACAATGTGTAATAGAATTATGAGGCGATGAATCATTATTATTATCGTGTTTGGTATCATATTGAGAATATAAACTGCACAAAGTACTTTTTATATCACACTGTAATAAAAATATGAAATTTTAAACGTGAAGAAATATTTTTGATAATACCTCAACAACCCTAAAAGTTAATACAAGGCTCATAACCGTAGTTAGAGGAAATAATATGGGTAAGGTCTCCCATTATTTTAAAATTTCATCTCCATGGTAGCACTAATCATATTAAAGAAAATGTCCCTATATTTGAAGTTTATTGTGCAAAATGTCTACATTTTACATTTTTTGTATTTTCACCCATATTTATACATTTCAATGATTTCATTGCAGAAATCATAATTTCCATCCATTTTCATTTAATTTCTCAATATAAAGCTGAAAAATGACAAGTATATCCTCCTATTTAAAAAAGAAAAGAAAAGAAAAATAAATAACTAATTGCAACCATACACCCAATTTTTTTCAAAAAGTGCAAATGAATTCCAAGTAAATTATTAAAAATTTAAAATATATATCTCTTAATTTCTCCTTCTTCTTCCTTCTCATTCTCTTCCACCAACACCCAACTCATAATTCTTTAAATATGTGTTATATCTCAAACGCTATTCTTTTATAGATCGAAAACATAGCTTGCTGTAAATTTGAAACTACGAAACAATAACACTTCTCATATCTTAAATTCTCAAAGAAAAAGGTAAAACTATCTAATAATTTTTTTTTGTATGATTTTTTTTTTATAATTAATGAATAATACAAATTAAAGCATCCAAGAAGCCAGTGAGAATGCTAAAATCAAAACCCTAGCTTCAAATCAACAAAGAAAAAGATCAAAATCTGACCCGATTAGCAAAAATATAAAATTTTCAAGAAAAAAGGGAAACATGATCTTTTCAACTATTGATGGGAATAATTAGTTAATAAAAAAAATTGTTAAATAAAAAAAAAATTGTATGATTAAATGCTAGATGTGGAGCTGAAACCGCTCAGGACAGCGAATGGACTAATTTCAATTACTTTTTTGTTTTTGTTTTATTGAAAATGAGAGTATATTCATCATTTTACAACTTTTATTTGAGAAATTGGATGGAAATAAGCAAAAAAGATGATTTCGCAATGAAAGGTAAAAAATTCAATGTGGTGACATTTTGCACAATAAACTTCAAACGTAGGGACAATTTGCACTAATAACCTTAAAGAAAACATAAGTTTCAAGATTTCAAAAGCAATTAACCAGTCATTAAAATTTAAATCAGAATCAGAATCGTATATATATTCCAACCATTATAAACATTAGTAATATTTGTCTCATAATCGTACATATATTCCAACCATTATAAACATTAGTAATATTTGTCTCATAATTGACATAATAAGATTATAGCATGAGGATAGTAGAGTTTCACCTATCTCCTATATCCACTGCAAACATGATGTTGAGTAAGTTATAATCTACATATACATTCACAAATACTTCTTTGTGAGATGAACGGACATGATAAAAGCTAGTCAATATATTTTTTGTCAATTTTGGTGCAATATAGTTAAGTCCATCATGTACAATCAAATTAAAAATATGAAAAATACAACACATATCAAAAAGCTTCGCATTACAATCCAGATAGAGTTGATTAATCAAATTTTCAATAACTTAATGTTAACAATATCATTATCAAAAGTGAAACCACGAACTTTATCTTCGTGACAAATATCTCCAAGTACTCTCATTAAAACATTGAAAATAGTTCATGCATTTTGTGAAAATTTAATATAATTAACTCCAATGATTTTTATGCATAATTCAAAACTTATCATTATAATGGAGTGTGGCACAAATATCCTTTGTAAAGCCCCAAATCTATTTCATTTTTATTTTGCAAAAATAGACTTGAGGCGTAACAAAAAAATCAGCCATCTTTATTTAATTTAAATGAAGTTTCATTTTTATTTTTTTTTGAAATTTTGTCAATAACTTGATAATGATAAATCAACAATTGAAGTGAAAATTTTGAAATACTACGATGTCGACCCATAAATTTAAGTTTAACATAGAACGTCAATTGCTCGAAGACAAACAAAACTATTAGATAACGTGCATGAAATTTAACATAAGGTTGTTTTTCAAATATAAATTTGCAATTATCATTTCTAGAAACTTTAACTTGGCAACCACACAAGCATCACCCAGTCAATCATCCACGCATCCACAAGACCCGTTCTAATCTGAAAATTTTAATAAGAGTGAGTATTTAAAAAAAAAAAAAAAAAAACTCAGTAAAAATACGTACATATTCTTATTAAAATGATGTAAATATAAAATGTCATAATATACCAACGTTTCTTAGATTTAGAGCAACTAGTTATGATATCCAATAGTTCAATGAATTTCTTAAGAATTCCTATATCCCGTATTATTTACAGTCCATCTTGTAAATTTAACATAGAAATCGACCCCAATGTCTTAGAGTATTTCATGCCAAAGTCTATAAAAATATCAAGAAAAATAAGAATTTACCACTTGTACGAAGTATTCTTACCTCAATCACTATCAAGATATCTGAAAATGTGGCTTGCGAAAAATATATATACGATACTTTGTTAAATCCCAAAAGTTTTAGTGGTGAATAAAAATGTGTACAACATAAACTTGTGGTAGTAGAAAAAATCATTTAATCTCATATATATATATATATATATATATATATATATATATGTATTCCACTACTACACACATAACTTACTTAAAAGGCATTTTTCATGTTAACGAGGGTTAATGGAATTAATCATCATTGATTAATGAGTTTAATGAATTTTAAGTCAATTTAAGGTGAATGTTATGTTTAAGTTTAAATTTAAATTTATTTAATGACCTTTTCAAATTACTAATAACTGTACCATTGAAAGTCCCTTTTCCCATTTTTTTATTATTATAGATAAATAAAATATTTGAGGATAACACTCTTTCTTTCGATTAAAATAACTCGAGCATAACTAGTTCAAAATTACTTTTTCTTGAGCTCAAATTATATTATTTAACATGAGCTACAAAATGAGAATATATTGATATATTTTTATCAACTTCTAAAATACTTAAATATTCAAAATAATTCACGATCAATTCTAAAAAGTACACGTAAGCGAAATAAATCATTTATACAAATAAGTGGGTCACGTTTATCTTCAACTTTTGGACTTTAGTGTGATGATAAGGCTGGACATGGACTACTTCATTTTCTAAATGACCAACATTAAATTTAGCACATATGAAAATATAATTAAAATTCGAGGTGTTACATCATTTTGCCCTTAAAATAATTTCGTGATCGAAATTACCTTATTTAGTTGAATAGCTCTCTATACTTGGCTTTTATTTCCTCTTCTTTCTCCCAAGTAACCTCTTCGACTCCATGATTTTTTCATCGAACCTTAACCAAGACAACTTCTTTATTTTTTAATGCATGTACTTTCCTTTCAATAATCTCCAAATGAGCCTCTTCATATGTGAGATCTTTCTATACTTCCAATAAATCATAGCTTATCACATGCTCAGTATCATGCACATACTTTCTAAGTATTGATACATGGAATACATTATATACCGTTGATAGTCTAGGTGACAATGCTCGACGGTATGCTACATTCCCAATTTTATCTAGAATTTCGAAAGGTCCTATAAATCGAGGTCTTAGATTTCCCTTCTTGCCAAATCTAAGAACCCCCTTTATTGGTGCTATTTTTAGAAATACTTTCTCGCCGACTTCAACTTCTAGCGATTTTCTCCGTTGATCTGCATTGCTTTTCTGTCTATCTTGAGCAGACTTTATTATGTCTCTAATTTTATCAATTGCTTGTACTATCCTTGTAATAATTTCTGGACCCAAAATTCATTTTTCTCCGACTTCATCACAATGACCTGGGGATCTACATCTTCTACCATAAAGGGCTTCATAAGGGGTCATGTCAATAGTAGCCTGAAAGCTATTATTGTATGCAAATTTCACTAATGATATGTGTGATTCTCAACTAGGTTCTCAAATCCAAAACACATGCACAAAGCATATCTTCGAAGATCTAAATAATCGTTTCAGACTATCCATCAGACTAAGGATGATATCCAGTGCTAAAATTTAACTTTGTCCACATACCCCTTGCATGCTCTTCCAAAAAATAGAAGTAAACATCGGGTCTCGATATGAGATGATTAGATACTGGAACTCTATGCAGCCTGACAATTTCCTTAACATTCTTACCAGAAGAAAATGAGCCGACTTTGTCAACCTGTCCATAATTACCCAGCTGGCATCATGTCTTTTCGTTGTTTTCGGAAAACCCAACTCAAAATCCATGGCTATTTGCTCCCATTTAGACTGGAATTTCCAATAGATTTAATGGTCATAATGACCTTTGATGTTCCACTTTAACTTACTGTTATACAATACACTTCTCAACAAAGAGACAAATCTCTCTTTTCATATTCCTTCACCAAAATGTATCGCGGAGGTCTCGATACATTTTAGTATCATCGGGATGAACAGCATACGGGGCATAGTGAGCTTCCTCTAATATTTCTTTTCTTATCCCTTCATCCTTTGGTACACATAACCTTCTATCAAACATCAAAGCATTGTCATCGGCTATTGCAAAACATTTTTTGTTACTTGTACCAACTTTTGCCTTGAATTTTCTCAAAAATAGGTCATTGTTTTGAGCATCCTTTATTCGATTCCTAAGAGTAGGTTAAATCTTTAATGCTACAATCCTTGTAGTAACCCGAGCTGGCGGAATGACAACTTCTAATAACAATTTTTCGAACTCCTTTATCAATTGCGTTTGAGTTGTGTGTAAAACTGCTAGTTGTCCCACTGTCTTCCTATTAAGAGCATCTGCGACTACATTATCTTTGCCCCGATGGTAATAGATAGTGTAGTTATAATCCTTAACTAACTCCAACCACCTTATCTACCTTATATTCAAATCATTTTGAGTTTAAACTCTTATGATCCATATAAATATCGCACTTTCCCATGTATAGGTGGTGAAGCCATACCATTAGAGCATGTACTACTGTCGTCAACTCTAGATCATGCATATGATAGTTTTGCTCATGTTATTTTAATTGTCTCGAAGCGTATGCAATTACCTTCCCAAACTACATTAGTACACATCTCAAACCTTGTTTGGATACATCATTGTATATCACGAATCCATCAGAACCCTCTAGTATAACTAAAATTGGAGCTGTAACCAATTTTTGTTTCAGTTCTTGAAAGCTGTCCTCACACTTCTCAGTCCATTGAAATTTTACACCCTTTCTATTTTGGAGAATTCCTCAATGAATCTCCGATAATAACCGGCTAGTCCTAAAAACTACTAACTTCACCTACATTCGTCGGTCTAGGCCAATTGGTTACCGCTTCAATTTTACTAGAGTCTACTTCAATCCCTCGTGTCATAACCACATAACCAAGAAAAACTACACGATCAAGCCAAAATTCACATTTCTTGAATTTGACATACAATTTTCCTTTCGTAGTGTCTCCAACACTATCTTGAGTTATTCTACATGTTGCTTATCATTCTTTGAATACACCAAAATGTTATCGATGAAGACAATTACAAATTGATCTAAATATTGATAGAATACTCTATTCATCAAATTCATAAATACTGCAGCAACATTTGTTAATCCAAAGGGCATTACAGTAAACTCGTAATGACCATTACAAGTTCTAAATGCCGTCTTTGAAATGTCATTTTCCTTCACTTTCAACTGATGATAACATGACCTCAAATTAATCTTGGAAAATATTGTTGCACCCTTCAACTGATTAATTAGGCCTTCAATCCAAGAAAGGGATTTTTTTTATAGTCAGCCAATTTAGTTCCCTATAATCAATACACAGCCTCATTGATTCATCTTTTTTCTTCACAAACAAAATCGATGCACCCCAAGGAGATGTACTCGATCGGATATAACTTTTATCCAACAATTCATGTAACTGTATCTTTAGTTCTTGTAGTTCTTTTGGCACCATTCTGTATGAAATTTTAGATACTGGAGTTGCTCCAAGCACAAGATCAATTGTAAACTCCAATTACCTAATGATGGTGCGGCAGGTAAATCATCAGGGAATACATCAATGAAATCTCATACAATCGGTACATTATCAACAGTAAGCTCTAATTGTTGAGTTCCATGTATACTCACGAGAAATCCCTGACAAGATATTTTCTTTAACATTTTCATAACTGACGCGAGACGAGGTAAAGACTTAACTTGTACAACACAAAATCGAAATTCTTCCTCCCATGCTTTTGAAAAATTACTTCTTTTTCAAAACATCGAATTGTTACATAGTTGCTTCCCAACCAGTCCATTTCTAAAATAACATTGAAGTCTTTCATGTCTAAGAGATATAGATCAACTTTTAATTATTTTCCATTCATTTCTAACTTTACCGCCCAAGTGATCTGATTAGTGTTTAAAATGCTGCCAGATGGGATTGAAATTTCTAGAACACTATCGGATTTTTCACATACAGTACATGATTTAGCAATAAATGCGGTAGAGATAAATAAATGAGTAGCTCCTGAGTCTATAAGAACATATGTAGGTAGTTCAGATATCTATAAAATACCCGCCATTACGTTTGGATCCATTTTTGCCTCTTCTTGGGTTAAAGCAAAAACTTTGGCTTTCATTTTCTTTCCTTGCTCGCAATCTTTCTTAAGTGGGTATACCTTGCAGCTTGGGACAAAATGGTCATCTAGACTACATTGAAAGCATACATTTTTTTCCCAGATAAGCACTCTTCCCTATGTGCCTTATTGCATTTAGGACATCGTGCAGTAATTTTATTTGGTTTGCTTGATCCTAATCATAGTCCCGATCATGTATTGGCCTTCTTAAATTGTCCAAATTCTTTCCCTTTATTTGATCCATTCCACTTTTGTTATCCATAAGATTCATTACATTTCTTAGTCATCCGATTCATTTCTAGGCGATCAGAATTTGACTGAGCTCGTTGAAGCACTTCACTATAGGTCTTCATATAGTGCGATGCCATGATTCCTCCAATCTCTGGACGCAATCTTAGTTCGAACCTCCTAGCCTTATTTGGCTCGGTGTCTACCAAGTGTGTTGCATACCTAGAAAGTTGTTCAAACTTCCTTTCATATTCATCAAGTGACATATTTCCTTGTTCTAGTTGTAAGAATTGTGTCTCTTTTTGATCTCTCAAGGATTGGGGAAAGTACTTTGTCATCACTTCATCCTTGAACTGTGCCCAAGTCATAACACGTTGTTGTGCTTTCGTTCTAGTACGCGAAGCAGACTCCCACTAGTGGCCTGCTACTCCAACCAACATAAATTCAGCACATGATGTCTTCTGTGCCTCAATACATGTCATGTGTTTGTAGATTCGTTCTAAACATCTTAACCACTTTTCGGCTAACAAAGGGTCTGCTGTGCCGTCAAAAGAATGAGGTTTGAAAAGGTGGAACTATTCCGCAATTGAACTTATGTTATTGGCATTTGCCGGTCCATTCTGAGGAGATGCTGGTGGGTGCTTGATTCCTACCAAGGTCATATACTGCTCTCATCATATCCCTAAACATAACTGTTTGGTCTTGTTGTCCTACCATTTCCTTTACATCAACAAAATGAATTTTGTTTTAGAAATGTTGTACAACAAAATAGCTCAATATGTTCAAAGGAAAATTAATTAATTTTATTAATAATACTCCTTGAAATCAGGATACACAATACTTCGACGAAATTTTAATTTTCAATAACATAAATGAAAATTATCACAGTACTAAGGAGATAGAATCTAAGTTTCTAATCCCTATGAATTATGTGAATCTTTTTAGTGGAACCTCATCTTTGGAGGATTCTTCTGCTCCATGGTCGGAATCTATGTCCATCTCAACAAGTAGCTCAAGTTCATGCTCATGATCATTATCTAACTCCAACCCAAAGTCATCCATATGTTCCCATTCGGGATCTTCTTCTGGGTCCAATTCAAGTTGAGGTTCTGGCTCTGGCTCTGGCTCTGGCTCTGGCTCAACCTCATCATTGAGCTCATTTACTCTCTCTGGTTGGGGTTCTAAGCTCTCACTCTATTTATCTAGAAGAGTTTGACAATATTTACCAAACTCAATCGTGTTTGGATGCTCTGAAGGGTTACCTTCTAGCATCTCATCCCTTATCATAACTCTCATGTCTCCCCATTGATTAGAAGTGTGTATGAGGTTATTCACAACCTCGATATGCGTGATGTAACAACCCAAATTTTTAATTTAAATCGTTACTAAAATTTTATTCAATAAATAAATAAACACATTTCGCATAATAAATTTTCAGCAATTGATATCTTAAAATAGAAATTTCATGCCTATCACGTTCAATTGACAAAATATAAAGTTTATATCCCACCAACATAAAAATAAAGAAAAACAATCATTTGAAAAATAAAACCAAATAAACTATGTTCTCAATTCTAAATTACAGATCCACATGATAATAAAATTTAAGCAATTTCTGAAAATAAAAATATTTAATCACGTTGCAACGAATTATTTATTGAGTTCCATAAATTCTGGCATCACGACTACACCTCATCGCCCGCCAATCAACGACCCGTTCTAATCTGTGAAAGGTGGGGAAAATGGTGAGTATATGAGAATACTCAGTAGGACATAAATATTGGTACATCCCGAATAAAAAAATTTAGAACATGTATCAGAAAAATCATACCGTCATCATATCTTTATAAGCTGGTAAGGGCTCATATCATATCATATCACTTGTACCGAAAATGTCATAACATCATATCATATCATATCTTTCATAAGTATAAAGATTCATCAACATGAATAAAAATATTTTAAACAGGATAAATCAACTGCACATCTTTTCCTACCTTGTTAGATTAAATAAATTTTTGAACAACGAAAACCTCAAATCAAACTTTTCTCTTCTTCTCGTACTGTGAAATACCGCATTTTTATCATAAAATATCATGCATAGAAATAAACAATAACAATGTGTGCAAAGTGAGAAACGTGTGGGGGTGGGGAAACGTGTGAAAGTGGGTATCATTTAAAATATACTATTTGACTAAATCTTCAAGTAAAATTCAACAACCCTATCACTTCCCAAAGCATTTACACGTGATGACACCTTATCTACTTCAAAGTGAAAAAGGAAACTAAATATAATATTCTTATTAATTGGCAACAAGTACACACGTGGCCACAACTCTTTTAAATTCATTAAATTACTCAATTAAAAATATAGTTTTAAGGCTAATCTTTCTACCTCGATAATCTGGGCTACGTTAATCCAAATTAACGTTTTCTCGGGTCTATTACGTATAATTAATTACGATCTATCCAACGAGCCTAATATTTATATACTTATTATTATTCGAATAATATCTAAAATATGACTCAAATAAAATTCAAATTCGCTATAACTCATTTTAGTCCCTAACTTTTCAAAACATAAAAATATAGCATACAAAATTAAATTCTATTCTATTGAAATGTTCGGGGCATTACAATCTCCCCTCCTTAAAATATTTTCGTCCTCGAAAATTTACCTTGGCTAATCGAAGAGTTCTGGATACTTGATTTTAAGTTCTTTTTCCTTCTCCCAAGTTGATTCATCAAGTCCATGATTTCGTCATTGGACCTTGACCAAGAGAACTTCCCTATTCCTTAGTTGATGCATTTTTCTATCCAAAATATCATCGGGATTTCTTCATATGATAGATCTTTTTGTACCTCCAATGTCTGATAACTTGCCACATGATTGGGATCATGAACACATTTTCTGAGCATCGAAACATGGAATACATTATGCACTGCTGTGAGTTCAGGTGTTAAGGCAAGTCGTTATGCTACAACACCAACCCTTTCAAGAATTTTGAAATGTCCAATATATCGTGGTCTCAACTTCTCCTTCTTGCCAAATCTCAGCACACCCTTCATTGGCGCTACTTTCAGAAAAACTTTGTCACCCACTTGAAATTTCAAATCTTTTCTTCTATCATCAGCATAACTTTTCTGTCGGTCTTGTGCTGTCTTTATTCTTACTCTAATCTTATCAACTGTCTCAACTGTTCGTTCAATAATTTCAGGACCCAAAATTCTTTTCTCTCCAACCTCATCCCAATGGATAGGAGATCTGCACTTCCTACCATAAAGAGCTTCATATAGGGCCATACCTATAATAGCCTGGAAGCTATTGTTGTAAGCAAACTCCACTAACAGCAGGTGTGTCTCCCAATTATCACTAAGATCTAAAACACATGCCCTCAACATATCTTTAAGAGTTTGAATAGTTCTTTCTGACTGTCCATCTGTCTGAGGATGATAAGCAGTACTGAATTTCAATTTTGTCCCTATGGCTGCCTGTAAACTTTTTCAAAATTTAGATGTAAATCTTGGATCTCTATCTGAAATAATTGTGACTGGAATTCCATGCAGTCTGACTATCTCTCTGATGTATAATTGTGCAAATTGTTCCAAGTGAAAATTCACTTTGATTGGTAGAAAATGGGCTGACTTTGTCAAACGATCAACTACTACCCAAATAGCATTATGACCTCTTGCTGACCTCGGGAGGTCTATCAAAAAGTCCATTGCTATGTGTTCCCATTTCCATTTTGGAATATCCAACGGTTTCAATAGTCCTAACGGCCTTTGATGTTCCGCCTTGACTTGCTGACAAACAATACATTTCTCCACAAATAGACCAATTCCTCTTTTCATGTTTCTCCACCAAAATGTATCTCGAAGATCTCGATACATTTTTGTACCACCTGGATGTGCAGCATATGGGGTAGAATGAGTTTCTTCTAATATCTCGTTTCTTATACTTTCATCCTTAAGTACACACAACCTTCCTTTAAAAATCAGTGCATTATCTACAGATATTTCAAACCCTATGTGTTTGTTTGAACCAACCTCCGCCTTTATCTTTTGTAGAAATGGATCTTTATCCTGTGTTTCCTTGATTCGATCCCGAAGTGTAGGTTGAATCATGAATGCTCTTATTCTTGTTGTAGTCTGAGTCGGCGGTGTAATGACTTCCAATCTTATTTTCTCAAAGTCTTTTACCAAATGTTCCTGCACTGTGGGTAAAACAGCTAATTGGGATCCCATCTTCCTGCTTAAGGCATCTGCGACTACGTTGGCCTTACCCGGATGGTAATGAATTGTACAGTCATAATCTTTCACTAGCTCCAGCCATCTTCTCTGTCTCATATTTAGTTCATTCTGTGTGAAGAAATATTTGAGACTCTTGTGATCTGTATAGATTTCACACTTTCCACCATAGAGATAATGACGCCATATCTTTAAGGCGTGAACTACAGCTGTAAGTTCCATGTCATGTGTTGGATAGTTCTGTTCATACTGCTTCAACTGTCTTGAGGCATAAGCAACTACCTTCCCCTGCTGCATCAAAACACAACCTAAACCTTGCTTGGAGGCGTCGCTATAAATCACAAATCCATCAGAGCCATCGGGTATTGTCAATACAGGGGCTGAAGTTAATCTCTGCTTAAGTTCTTGAAAACATTTTTCACACTTTTCTGTCCACTGAAACTTCACACCCTTTCTTGTCAACTGAGTCATCAGCCCTGCTATTTTTGAGAAGCCCTCAATAAATCTTCTATAATAGCCAGCCAATCCCAAAAAATTGCGAACTTCACCGACACTAGTCGGTCTAGGCCAATTTGTTACTGCTTCCACTTTAACAGGGTCTACTGCGATTCCTTGTGCGGTAACCACGTGACAACGAAAATCTACGCGATCAAGCCAAAATTCACACTTCTTGAATTTGGCATATAATTTTTCCTTCTTCAAGGTTTCAAGTACTACCCGGAGTTGTTCTTCATGATGCTTTTTATCTTTTGAGTACACAAGTATGTCGTCAATAAATACTATGACGAACTGGTCCAAGTACTGATGGAATACTCTGTTAATGAGATCCATAAATACAGCTGGAGCATTGGTCAAACCAAAAGGCATGACGGTGAATTCATAATGTCCATAACGAGTTCTGAAAGCAGCTTTCGGTATATCACTTGTCTTGACCTTCAGCTGATGATACCCCGACCTCAAGTCAATCTTTGAAAACACTGTTGCACCCTTTAACTGATCGAATAAATCTTCTATTCTTGGCAACGAGTATCTATTTTTCATAGTCAGATGGTTCAACTCCCGATAGTCAATACACATCATCATACTCTCATCCTTCTTCTTCACGAAAAGTACTGGAGTACCCTAAGGTGATACACTCGGTAGAATGAAACCTTTCTCCAATAACTCCTCCAACTGTAACTTCAATTCTTGAAGTTCCTTTGGTGCCATTCTGTATGGGGCTTTAGAAACTGGTGCTGCTCCAGAGACCAAGTCGATCGTAAATTCCACCTGTCTATCTTGTGGAATGCCTGTAGATCTTTTGGGAATACGTCTGCAAAACTCGCACGTCTGTATGTTGGGAACCGATGATATTAACCAGAAATCCTTGGCATGACTCCCTTCTTAACATCTTCTCCGCTTGTAGAGTTGATACAAGTCGAGGTAGAGACTTGAACTTTGCTCCAAAGAAATGGAACTCTTCCTCTCTTGGTCTATAAAACAATACTTCTTTCTCGTGACATCGAATGGTCGCATGATTAAGTCCCAACCAATCCATGCTTAAGATAACATCGAAATCTTTCATCTCCAAAAGGTATAAGTCTGTTCGTAATACTTTCCCATCAATCTCCAATTTCATATCCTTAGTCACCTGATTCGTGCAAAGAGTTCTCCTTGAAGGGATGCTAACTTCTAATTCATTGTCCGTTTTCACACATGCAAGGTTAGACCTAACGACGAATGATGCAGAGATAAAAGAATTTGTAGCTCCATAATAAAAAAGTATGTAAGCGGGTACATCAGATAATAACAGAATACCTGTTTGTATTTATCGTGTTAGACATAACAACTATGGGGCAGAGATAAAACAATGTGTGGTATTAGTTAAAAGAAAATAAGCAAGTACGAAAATAATAATAAAATACCTACTATCACATTCGGATCCTGTTCTGCCTCATACTGGTTCAGTGCAAAAACTCGGGCCTTTCCCTTCTTGCTATTATCCTGGTCATCATCATTCTTCTTTGGAGGCTCTGTACAGTTAAAAGCAATATGTCCCGGTTTACCACATTGAAAGCACACGTTCTTTCCAAGTAAGCATTCACCTCTGTGGGATTTATTACATTTAGGACAAGGGGTAACACTCCCACTCGTCCCACCGATACGAATCCCAGTGCTTGATCTTTTATCCTGCCAATTACATATGTCCTTACTCTGATCATTCCACTTTCTTTTTCCCAAGGACTCCGTGCCTTGCTGGGCATATTGCTTAAATGTATTCCTCTGATACGAAATAGCATGGGCCCTCTCCAACATTTCACGATAGGAAGTAAAACGATGAGACATAATGATCATGCCAATCTCCGGTCGTAGTCCATTCTCGCACCTCCTGATCTTCTTAACTTCTGTATCTACCAAATGCGGAGCATACCTTGAGAGCTGCTCAAACTGCCTCTCGTAATCAGTAAGAGACTTGTTTCCCTGTTTGAGCTGCAGAAACTCTGATTCCTTAAAGTCTCTCAATGCTTGTGGAAAGTACTTTGCCATCACTTCATCCTTAAACTGCTCCCATGTTAGGTTACGCTGCTGCTCTTCAGTTCTAGTACGTGAGACAGATTCTCACCAGTGACTAGCTGATCCAACAAACATAAATTCTGCGCATAGTACCCTTTGTGCATCCGTGCAAGCAATGTGTCGGAATATGCGTTCCAAACTTCTTATCCACTCCTTCACTACCAGTGGGTCAGAAGCACCATCAAAAGTAGGAGGCTTGTACCTACGAAATTACTCAACCACGGAGATAGCTCCGGGGACAAATGGGGGTGCATCTTGCTGTGGTGGCGCGTTTTGTGGAGGAGGTGCTTGATTCTGCCTGCTCAACTCTTGAACCGCTCGCAATAAATCACGCATCAAATTCGTGTGGGTAGGAGGTGCCATTTCCTAGAAATTAATATTAAGTCACACGTCACACACCAGTTCTAAGTCTAACATGTTATAGATATATTATTGTAATACATATAATAAATTTAGCGGAGAAACCAACGTGCAAGTCTTAAAAATTTCAAAATAGGCAAATTTAAAATATTTAAGTTATGCAAAACGTCTAAGTACATTAGTCATCTTACTCTTTTACATACCTGAGAGTCGTCGAAGGGGGGTTGATTGGTGGTCATCGAGTGCCAATGATCTTTCACATATTTAATAACTTTAAGTTGACATTACCCTTTAATTCATAGATCTTAAGATAAATACTAACTTTTGAGAGAAATTACGCAAGGAAACAGTTAAACAAATAAATATTATACTACACATAACATGGAAAGTTCAATAATTAACATACAAATAAAATCTATATTCAAGAAAAATGACAACACATCAATTTATAAACAATAACTTAAGTAAAATAAAATTTAAAAAAAAAATGATACTTTTTTTTTTCTTCAGTGAACAGTAACGTTCACTCATTGTTCACGTGAATAGTGAACAGTAACGTGCAACGAATTTTTTTTTTGGAAAGTAACAAATGTAAAATTATTTTATGTGATTATCTCTGAAACATATACGAAAAACCAACTCCACAATATAAGGATTTTGAATTTAAAGTTCTACTTTTTCCCTTTGAAAATTCAACCGAATGACAAGCAATCAAATAAAAAAATGCACAGTAACAAACACATGAAAAAAAAATATTATAAATATTAAATTGTACTATTAAATATCATATATGGTGACACTTAGTGTGATATAAAATGCATACACAAACAAAAATTTCTTAAGTAAAATAAAATATAAAAATAAAGATTTTTTTTTTGCCAATTGAACAGTGACGTTCACTGTTCATTGTTCGCGTGAACAGTGACGTTCACTGCTCACGTGAATAGTGAACAGTATAATTTTTTTTTTTCGAAATCTAAATTTTAAATATACATATGGTTTACAAGAAATTAAACTTGGGCTCTGATACCAAACTGTAACGATCCAAATTTTTAATTTAAATCGTTACTAAAATTTCATTCAATAAATAAATAAACACATTTCGCATAATAAATTTTCAGCAATTGATATCTTAAAATAGAAACTTCATGTCTATCATGTTCAATTGACAAAATATAAAGTTTATATCCCACCAACATTAAAAAAAAAACAATCATTTGAAGAATAAAGTCAAATAAACTATGTTCTCAATTCCAAATTACAGATCCACATAATAATAAAATTTAAGCAATTTCTGAAAATAAAAATATTTAATCACGTTACACCGGATTATTTATTGAGTTTCATAAATTCTGGCATCACGACTACACCTCATCGTCCGCCAATCAACGACCCATTCTAATCTGTGAAAGGTGGAGAAAATGGTGAGTAAATGGGAATACTCAGTATGACATAAATATTGGAGCATCCCGAATAAAAAAATTTAGAACATGTATCAGAAAAATCATACCGTCATCATATCTTTATAAACTGGCAAGGGCTCATATCATATCATATCACTTGTACGGGAAATGCCATAACATCATATCATATCATATCATATCTTTCATAAGTATAAAGATTCATCAACATCAATAAAAATATTTTAAACGGGATAAATCAACTGCACCTCTTTTCCTACCTTGTTAGATTAAATAAATTCTTGAACAACGAAAACCTCAAATCAAACTTTTCTCTTCTTCTCGTACTGTGAAATACCGCCTTTTTTGTGTTCTTTTATCATATAATATCATGCATAGAAATAAAAAATAACAATTTGTGCAAAGTGAGAAAACGTGTGGGGGTGGGGAAACGTGTGAAAGTGGGTATCATTTAAAATATACTATTTGACTAAATCTTCAACTAAAATTCAACAACCCTATCACTTCCCAAAGCATTTACACGTGATGGCACCTTATCTACTTAAAAGTGAAAAAGGAAACTAAATATAATATTCTTATTAATTGGCAACAAGTACACACGTGGCCACAACTCTTTTAAATTCATTAAATTACTCAATTAAAAATATAGTTTTAAGGCTAATCTTTCTACCTCGATAATCTGGGTTCCGTTAATCCAAATTAACTTTTTCTCGGGTCTATTACGTATAATTAATTACGATCTATCCAACGAGCCTAATATTCATATACTTATCATTATTCGATTAATATCTAAAATATGACTCAAATAAAATTCAAATTCGCTATAACTCATTTTAGTCCTTAACTTTTCAAAACATAAAAATATAGCATACAAAATTAAATTCTATTGTATTGAAATGTTCGGGGCATTACACGTGATCTCCAATCCTACATCCACAGTTGACATACATCTCTCATAAATGTCTTGCACGTGTTCAACAAGCGCATGAGTCGAGTCAATCATGTAATCCCATAGGACTAAATGATGGACCTGCGATGCAACGCTGCTCTACAAGCTGTGGTCTTTCTAGTTTTCTGATAAGTTCTTCATGTCTGTCACATAAGGGTCCAATTATATTTATCTTTTTTAGCGAGCGATATCAAATTATACATTATACTCTCGCGTTTTATTTTTATTTTTATATATAATGACTAAATCATCATACATTCATGCATATTACAACAAAATAATAACATATATCACGTATTTCATGCTAAACTTTATAATCATTTCATAAATTCAAGTTTAAATAATTTATAAATCATGCTCGAAAAATAAAATAGGACATAATATTTTATTTCGTACATTGGTTCGTTGGACGGTGGTTGATTGACAAGTGATAAATGTCATGGGTCTTATTTAATACTTGTTTAATTAAAATCTCATAATGTGTAGAGAAAAAAAAAAAAAAAAAAGGAAGACAAGCGGTTACTTTTGGCATGTAACCAGCAAAATAATAATAATCATTTCCTTACAAAAGAAACTATGAAATACTAATTCAGGCTTGCAAGTCGTAAAAATTTTAGGCATTGAGATTCTATCATAAATTTCACAACTTTGAATGTGAATATTGTAACACGTGGTTAATAGTACAAAATTGACGTCATAATTTATAATTTGAGTTATCATTAGCTGATCGCATCAATGTACTTTCTTGATTCAAATTTGTGAAAATTTAAGAAAATACAATTAATAGCCAACAGTTGCAACAGGTAGCTAAAAGAACACATCACGAACAAAAAAAAAAGAACAGAACTATGGAGAACCAATCATTTTTGGAAACCCTGAAACCTATTGACAAATAAACGAGAAACTCACAAAGCTTATAGTCTGTCTTTTTCTTGACAAGCAGCACCACATATCATGGCATGAATCAACATTGCATGGTGCTGCTGAGACCCATATGCACAAGTTTGTGAAGGTGGATATCATAGTTATTTATTAGTCTAGGGAAACCAAATACAAAGTTTTTTTTATGTTAAGAAACTAGGATCATTTTTTTAATTTAATTTTATCTATTTATTGGGTCGGAAGGACTAGAAGATATGACTACAGACTTGTAAAAAATATTAGTTTCTCCTGCATGAAAATCTAAAATAATAAATGGACAGATAAATATGAATGCAATATAATTAAGCAAGCCCCTAAGAAAGATAAAACCTACCAATATATAGTACCCATATAAATTTTGGAAGTTTTATGAACAAATAATCCAAAGAACATGGCAAAATAATATATTGAGGACTTGATCGGTAGAGATTAAAATTTAATTTTAATTAAAAATATAGCCATTATGCTTGATTTTCATCTTACGCATGTGACCCACTAACGACTATATTTTCAATTAAATTGAATTTTAATATCTATCGAACAACCCTAAGTTTCACTTACCCAAAATCCATATTATACATGATGAGAAAAAGAAGAAAGAAATATATATCTATTATTTTTTTTGGATCTCTAGAAAAGGTAAATTTGGGCACTGATACCAAGCTGTAACACCTCAAATTTATTTCATTTTTATTTTTTAAAAATAGACTTGAAGTGTTACCAAAAATAAGTCATCTTTTATTTAATTTAAGCGGAAATTCTTTTTTTTTTTTGTGAGTTTATTTATTTTTATTTTTTTGAAATTTGATCGATAACTTGATAATGATATGTCAACAATTTAAGTGAAAATTTTCAAATTAAATAAAATCTTGAAATACTACGATGTCGACCCATAAATTTAAGTTTAACATTGAACGTTAATTACACGAACACAAAGAAAACTATTAAATAATGTTCATGAAATTTAACATAAGGATTTTTTCAAATATAAATTACAATTATCATTTCTAAAAACTTTTACTTGGCGACCCTATAAACATCACTCGGTCAATTTTTCACGCGTCCACACGACCCGTTTCTAATATGAAAATTGTAGTAAGAGTGAGTATTTAAAAAAAAAAAAAAAAATCCCAGTAAAAATATATATAAATTCTTATTAACTTGATATAAATATAAAATGACATAACATACCAACTTACTTAGATTTAGAGCAACTAGTCGCGATATCTAATAGTTCAAGGAATTTCTTAAGAATTCCTACATCATGTAGGATTTACATATTCGACCTAACGGTACATCCCGTAGGATTTAACATAGAAATCAACCGGAAAGCCTTAGAGTATTTTATGCCAAAGTCTATAAAAATATCAAGAAAAATAAGAATTTACCACTTGTACAAAGTATTCTTACCTCAATCGCTACCAAGATATCTTAAAATGTGGCTTGTGAAAAATATAAATACGATACTTTGTTAAATCCCAAAAGTGTTGGTGGTGAATAAAAATGTGTACAATATAAACTTGTGGTAGTAGAAAAAATCATTTAATTTCAAATATACACGTATATTTTTTAATTTTTTTTCCCACTATGCACGTAACTTACATAACTTAAAAGGCATTTTTAATGTTAATGAGGGTTAATGGAATTAATCATCATTGGTTAATGAGTTTAATGAATTTTAAGTCAATTTAAGGTGAATGTTATGTTTAAGTTTAAATTTATTTAATTATCTTTTCAAATTCCCAATAATTGTACAATTGAAAGCTCCCTTTTCCCATTTTTTTATTATTATATATATAAATAAAATATTAAGAATAATACTCTTTCTTTCTATTAGAATAACTCGAGCATAACTAGCTCAAAATTACTTTTTGTTTAGCTCAAATTATATTATTTAACATGAGCTACAAAATGAGTATAATATTGATATATTTTTATCAACTTCTAAAATATTTAAATATTCGACCCAAATAATTTATGATAAATTCTAAAAAATACACGTAAACGAAATAAATCATTTATGCAAATAAATGGGTCATGTTTATCATTTCAACTTTTGAACTTTAGTGTGACGACAACGTTAGAAACGGATGTAGGGAGGACTGGACAGGGTTGTAGTCCAGTCCCTCCCCCAGTCCATTAAGGCAAAAGAAAAAAAATTATGTAAATTTTTTTTTCTTTCGCGTATTAGCCCGATCAGAAATTTTGTAATCCGATCTCAGATCCAATCCTGGATTTGTCCCTGGACAAGGCTATACATGAACTACTTTATTTTCTAATTATGAAAATATAATTAAAACTCGGAGTGTTACATCCTTTATAGTTCCCAGACCATGTACTGAAAGTAAATGAAATGAAATAGTTATAATTTTTTAAATCGTCAAAAATTTCACTATTTTTTAATACTATAAAAATTTATAGCATCCTTACAAAGCATACCTCTACTAGTATGTTTGCATCTCGATTAAGAATAAGTTTGTATGAATTTCATCAAGTTCATGCTTTCAACTTTGGATGGTGAAAACTTGACAACATCTATGAACATTACTATGCCTTCCCATATTGTTTCTAAAATTACAAATTCAATTTGCACGAACTGCTCCAGAATGTCTCTCTTTGCTTGAGCCAAATTGAAGTTGAGCTAGCCTGACGTCGATAGCTTTAATATGAACAATGCATTTTTCATAATGCATATTGTACTAGATAATACCAATTTTAGATTTTCAAACGAAGTCCTTTTTCGCATTAATTACTGTTTCGAGTGGAAATCACTAACAATTAAAAAAAGGTTCAAACGATTGTGTAAGGAACAACGACCTCTCGAAACAAAGTCCCAACGAGAGGTGTTTATTTATGAAAATTACAATTCACAAGACACGAAATGTCTATAAGGGACACAAACACACAAAATAACTAAAATTTGACAATGAAAAAACTTAAAGAAAATGAAATTACATAATTCTCTATTTGAGAGTGATTTGTTCGGTCCTTTCTTCTGTATTCTCTTTGTTCTTTTATACTCCTGGGACAGTTTCTCTTGTAGAACTGTCTGAAAATCGCTTGTCGCCCTATAACCGCTCACTTTCTTCATGATATGCAATTCGCCAATAAACTGTTGTTTTTAACTGCTGCTCCTACTTCACCTAACCGCTTGTAGTCGAGATTTTTGGATCGTGGAACATGATAAGATCGTCGATTCTATTTTGATAACTGTTGCTCTTCCATAAGACACTATATCGCTCAGGTCTTGGGCATTTCACAAGGTTGAGCGATGTTCTCGCAGGGCTGGGTAACCATGGGCCGTTGCAACATAACTCATTTGAGCTTATTCTCCAAACCAGATTTCATTCTTTTCCTTTGAACTGGGCTTCGTTCTTCTGGATCATTTAATTGGGCTTCGCTGTTCGGGCTCTTTAACTAGACTTCGTTTTTGTGTGTCAACTATTACAATATGCTTTCATAATGTGCTCTCCGTTCTCAAGTTTCTTTTTTTCCTGAAGTGTTTTGAATATTCATAATTAAGATCATAAGCTTTTGCATTCATAAGTCTCTTTGTAGGGACTACCTCTTCCAAATCGTCATCAGGCCCAATGGCTGTCGGTTTAGTACTACTGTCTTTTTCAAATTTGGAACATCATAGACTTTAGAAAAATCAAAGACAGAATATTAAAACTACTAGAGAATTGGTTAATATCCTCACCGGTTCATGATTCTGGTATAATCCTTTAATGAATTTTGTAGAAAAAATTGAAGTAAAAACTACAACTAATAGAAATAATTGGTATAAGGAAAGACGAAATTGAAGAAATATTTGGAAACAACAGACAACAATATAATAGTTGAAAATTTTGAAATGTAATGAACCTGATTTACCTCATCCCTATTCATAGACCCTGAATTTAAATATTCAAATTTTGAAATTTAAATTGGGCGACTAGTGGCTACAAAAAGTAGGCATGCAGATTGCACAACTAGATAAGTCTTAGGATTAAGCCAATTTGTCATGGAGTTGACCATTTCCATGACAGAAGCCTCACAATAGGAGAGGGGGGCATGGCAACAAAGCATGACCCTATGTCTTATGCTCGCCTAACCTCAGCTTGCAAGCAATGATTAGTTGACTAGCAAGTCAACTAGTACGAGCCAAAAAATAGCTCGTACGAAAGTTTTCAAGCCGCTCATCTTGGTGTTTAGTTTTCGTAAGTCCAAATTGTAATTGACAATTTTTTAAGTCAAAATAAGTCCTAGTTGAATTTTATTAGATGTTTATCGAGTTATAATCAAAGTCAAAATAGTTAAAGATTGGTAGTATAAGTCTTGAAGGAGTCCAAGATGTCAAAGATGTTCAAGAAGATCAAATATGATCAAAAGAATGTAATTAGAAGTCTAAACGGTATCAAAGAGCCACACATATTATGCTCTAAATTCTTAGTCGCAAATTGCAATACATTTTTAACATAAAAAACATTCGAATTTGGAGAGTGCTATTTCTAGAAGAATCGTACCCCTTTGAGTCAGCTTTCCAAAGCATTTTGAATCTCCTTAATCCTATATCGAAAGAGAAAGTTATGATAAAAATACTGACGATTGTTCAACTATTGCTCGTCTATCGCTAGCATAGCGCTCGACAACAGATCAACTTCCAGAATTCTGTTTTGCTTCAAACACTGTTTTTCAATCCCTTTTCATTGCAAACAATTTTTTCTATATATATCCTACACTATGAATGTCCAAAAGTGTGTTAAATCATAATTATTCCATAGAGATCATTACTTTGAAGATCCAAATCACTTTTATTGATTTCAAGATTCAACCACCATATTATTTGATTCATTTATTCATCCAAACTTAGATTTGTTGATAGATCTATAAACCTTCATATAAAATCAAAATACACAAGATCGTTGATCAAACACCAAACCTACATTCATCAATTAGCCTTTAGAGTTACTGGAGTATTGGGAAGAGGCGCAAGGAGTTCCGGTGCTGCGGAACGAGATTCCATTAGAAGAACGATGTTCGTTCTTGGAAATCCATAGAAGATAAAGGATACCAGGGGTCGGAAGCAGGTGTGAGGAGTATGCAATCCAGGAGGGCTAAGATGATTATGGAAAAAAGGCCAGAGAGGGCAAAGAGTTAGTCGGCTCTGGACCATACTTTAAATATCATCATTTATAGTGGATTATTGACTGGTAAAGTACCTGAAGTTTTTACCCAGTTAGAGTTTCTCCGCGATCATACCGGTGTTATTTACTGTTTTCTATTTAGAAACTGTGATTTCAAACTTAGGATAAATTAACTTGTTTGACCTAATCATCTAGAAATAATTAAAAATGACTTGTTACTTTTAATTGTGTAATTTCGCACATTGGGTCTAAATAAATCAGCTAGTTAGAACTTTCAAGTGGTATTAAAGCTTAATAGCGATCTTTGGCCCAAAATTTTGTCTAGATGAGTCAAACAGTTTCTAATTCAGGATTTGAGTGTGTTATAAAAATTCGGGAGGCTTATGACCAATTGATTGAGGAGTACCTTAAGTTAAAAAAAGACGAATCACTTTGCCTTTAAAAAATTGAATAATCTTGAATTAGAAAAGGAGAGTCTTGTAGCCAAACTCCAAACTTGAGGATTCCACTATAAGTTTGAATGAGTTAAGCGATGAGAAAGAGTTCTTAAATGTTAAGATTAAATCTGGAAAAATCAAATACCCAACTCCAATCTTTTTCTAGCGAATATAAGAAAATTGATAACATGATAAGTTTGAATAAAACAATTGGGGATAGAAGGGGCGTAGGCTTTAATGAAACAAATTCCTATATAGCTTCATCTTTGAAAAATAAGTTTATAGCTACCTCAAAACTTATGGTTCAAAATTTGAAACATAGAGTTGCTCCTAAGTTCGTCCCCACGTGCCACCATTGTTGTAAGGTTGGATACATAAGACCTGAGTGTCGTGAGCTCTTGAATAGGAACAAGACAAAAAAATGTAGGAGATCGAGGGCCGAAATCATCGGAACAACATAGGTCCCCTCCACCGAAAGTTCAAACTTGTAAAACTAGGATTGTTCCTAAATTCATTCGCACATGTCATAATAATGGTGTTTTAGGTCACATTAGACCTAATTGTCATAAGTCTTTAGTTAGGTACAATAATCAAAATCTAACTACTCGAGTTAGTTTCTTAACTGACCAAGTGAATCACTTGACTAAATTGATTAAGATTACATCTTCATCTAAAAAGATTTGGGTCAAGAAGAGTGAACTCACTAATCTAAGTAATGTTGATAATTACAATATTCCTCATATTGCTCTTCATGGTAAAAGCATTTGTGTGCCTCATTGATTAGGCATTTAGGTACATGCATTTGCATTATTCATGATATTTACATAGTCATACATGTACTATATTTTTTATTTTATCTTTATTTTTTTGTGTGCTTATTTATTTACTTTTTAAAAAATGAATGATTTTTTTCTTTTTTGTTTGGACATGTTAATTTGTTATCAAATACTAGTAAAATTTATGGATGAAAAATTAAATTTCCATTAATTTGTTTAGAACTTGTTTGGAGTACTTGGTATATGTTATTACATGTATATTATGCACCGTATATATTAGACTCTTATGAGTAGGTTTTGATCGTATGTTTTAGATTTGGGATGACAACCATTTGTGTGGTGAATTAATTTTGAATATGGAATGACCTTTAACTAGATTGACATAAACGTCTAGTATATTCTCCTCAAAAGCAAAAGGATGACTGAGATTCAAAATTTTTAAAATATATGAAAATGTGAGATTCATCTTTTACTCTTTTTCGGAGCGTATTTAACTCTAGCAATTAAGTTTGAAGGATTTCTCATAGCCTAATGCCCTATGGTCAACTGACTTGGAGTCATCGGCCCAAAACTCATTACAAGAGTCATCTTAGTCGCTTAATAAAAAAAGATTGCACATAATATATAAGAGAAAAAAAAATATATATGTGTTTATTGATAGGATGAGAAATAAAAGTTATACATTGAAAAATCAATATGACCATTTTATTTAAAAAGTTCTAGTGATACTGGGGTTGACTTCATAAGTTAAAGGATATATTCATTCACTAGTGATTTTTGCATATCATTTCTCATTGGTTTAAGGTTTTGAGATTTGCTTACAGGTGTTTAGTGGCACTTATCACGCATGTATACCTTATACAATTTACTCCGTTTGGTTTTAAAATAAGTTATATGGAAAAAAGTTACTTTTTATAAGCTATGCATGTATAAGTAAGAAATTAATATTCAAGATGAAAATTCATGAGAAAAAAAATAGTTGGTCTCAAAATTGAAATTTGTTTATTCTCCTATCACATGTTTTTGCATAATCTTTGCATCATTATACATGTGTATATTTTTTTTCTCATTCATCTCCGTATTTTATAAAATTATTACTCGTCTTTCCTTTGTTATTCGTGATAAAAGGGGGAGATGTGTGTATTTATTTCAGAGAGTTGATTATATGAGTTGGAGAGAATTTTAAAAAATTAAAAAAAAAATTTATTGATAGATGACTTAGAAGGAGTCATTTGATTTATTTGTTAGAATTTTATTATTGTTATAGTGTTGTGTTTTGTCTGTATTGATATAAAATTCTATGATTTATTTTTATGTTTATAATTCACATGATATTGCATGTTTTGGTGTTATACATGTTTTATTATGTTGTTTTATTTAACTTATATGGTTTTGGTTTTCGTAGTTTCATCTAGTTTTTAACGTGGTATTGTAGTTTCCATGTGTTTTAGGAAACAAGTTGACAGTCAAAATCAAGTCCTAATTGAATTTTATTAGGAGTTTATCGAGTTATAATCAAAGTCGAAATAATTGAAGATTCATTTATAAGTCTTTAAGGAGTCCAAGATATCAAAAATGTTCAAGAAGATCAAATATGGTCAAAGGAATATAATTAGAAGTCTAAAGAGTATCAAAAAGCCACACAAGTTATTCTCCAAATTTTTAGTCGTAACTTGCAACGCATTTTTAACATCGAAAAAATTCGAATTTGGAGAATACTATTTCTAGATGAATTGTAGCCCTCTGAGTCAAATTTTCAAAACACTTTTAATCACCTCAATCCAATATCTAGAGAAAGTTATGATGAAAATATCGACGATTGTTCAACTGCTACTCGCCTATCGCTAGCATAGTGCTTGAGCAACGGATCGAAGTCCAGAATTCTATTTTGCTTCAAACACTGATTTTTCAATCCATTTTCATCGCAAACACTTTCCTCTATATATATATATATATCATACCCTATGAACGTCCAAAATTGTGTTGAATCCATAGAGATCATTCCTTTGAAGATCCAAATCACTTTCGTTGATTTCAATATTCAACCACCATATTATTTGATTCATAGATTTATACAAATTTAGATTTGTTGATCAAGTTACAAACCTTCACATAAAAACACCAAACCTACTTTCGCCAATTAGCCTTCAGAGTTAATGGAGTTTTGCGAAGAGGCACTAGGAGTTCTGGCGCTGCGAAACGAGATTCCATTGGAGGAACGATGTTCCGATAACATTTATAAATATAAATTCAAGTAAATTTAAACATTAAACTCAATCACATATTCAAAATTACTACGTTATTATCAACATAATTTGTAAGATTCACACTACTTCTCTTACTATTTTATGGGTTAAATCCACTCATGACCACTATACTTTATACTTAGCCCTTGTTTGAGCCCCATTTTGGAGAAAGAATGTGTTTTGAAATAGTAAATTGATGTAGAATGTGTGTTTAAAAATTAAAGAAAAGTTTTAGTTTTACGCGTAAATTATTTTATTAAAGAATATGTGGTTGAAAATGAATTTTTAGTAAAATGGGGCTCAAACAAGGGCTTAATATTATTATGAACACTTAATTTGATTTTATTTCACCATAGCCACCCACTTCATATAAATTTGACATGTCAGGAAACAACTGGTCCACGTAAGATTTTCTATTAAATTATTGATATTTCATTGATCGGGTGGCTTTAGGGTTGAGCAAAATTCTCAAACCAAACCGGACTCGAACCGGGCGGTTCTTTTTAAGTTAAATACCCGAATGAGTATCTGAATCGAGAACCGACAGGTTCAGTTCGATTCTCGGTTCTAGATCAAGAACCGAATCTCCCTAATTTTTAAAAATTATTTGTTTTAAATAAGTCAAGTTATTTTATTATTTTCTAAATAAATTTGCTAACCCAAAATATGATTTTTCTATTTCTAATTTTCAGACCAAGCCTAACTTAATTAAATTGACATAAGTTTTATCCAAAATTGTTATTCTACCGTAATGTCGTTCTTTTAGAGAAATCTAATTGAAACTCAACAACGCCTCTCTTAATTATTGTAAACTCACTATCGTCATCTTCACGTGATTTTCACAATTAAATCTATGAAAAACTCAGCAAAGAGAGACGTAAAAGACACATAAGATTGGACTACGTTATTTTAAAGAGCTAAAATTGTACATGTCATTAATTGAATTAATGTAACTTTGCAAATATTAAAAAAAATGAATTATAGGACAGAACATCGGAATTGAACCGAACTAACCTGAATCGAATGGAATCGAACTCGAAAGGTTCCATAATTAAATTTGTATCTGACGATTTCATTTACTAAATACCCGAAAAATTTGGGTTCGATTCGATTCTCGTTAGAACTAAACCGAACTCGACTGTGCTCAGCCCTAAGTTATAAAGTTGGATGGTCATGATGAAACAAACTCAAATTGAGTAATCATTGCGACACTAAGTATAAAATATTGTTACAATGGATAGATTTAACCCCATATTTATAAATTTGCCTTATCGAGGATGAACATGGGTAGATTTAATTTCATATTTATAATTCATTTATAAACTTGCCTTATCGAGGATAATTTTTTATTTTCTTTCTGAAAACAGAAATATCTAGCAATAATGAAGAAGAGAGGTGAACATATGTTAGTTTGAATTTAAATGATCAGGTTACCAGGATGTCAAGGCTTTGTGTTTTATAATCTATCCAAATTAACCATCCCTCTTTGAATATATCAGGGCCCTTTTCCCTCCGTGTTTTTTTTTTTTTTTTTAATTTCCCTCTTAGGTTTTTCCGTCTTTTTGTAAGAGCGGACATTTTTATTTAGAACTATAGACTTGGATAAGGAATGAACCTTTGGTTTTGGGTCGAACCAAAAAGTTATGGTCTAGCTCTTAAAATTAAGAATCAATTTGGTTTCGCATCTTAGAATTAAGAAGTGGACGATTTTGATTTGATGCTCGATTTTTATTGCAAAGCCAAATTTTAGTTCGACTCCAAGAATATTTTTTTATAACCTCTCAATTAATCATAATTTAAATGTACTTACATGAATTAATGTATTTTGGATATAGTAATTGCTATCGGAAATTTCCCCACCACATTTAGTACCATTTAGTGCTCTAAAAGCGCAAAGTGAGGCCAGACTTGGAGTCTAAACTTCGAACTTGACGAGCCTAAAAGAAGTTTAGACGTAAAAAAAAATTAATTATTATTATTATTAAATACTTAATCATTATAAAAATTATTTAATAATTAAAATAATACATACCAAGTATTTAAAATTGTAAAATAATATATTTATTTAATAATTCCTACAATAAATCAATTATACAATTTTCAAATTTTTCAAATGCAAAAGCTAAGCTATTTTTTTTTTTTATAGTTTCAACTTTCCACTATACAAGTCCCACTTAACAGATTTATAAAAACTTCATCCATATTTTTGAATTTTCCAACAAAAAGATAAATTTCAAAATCATAAATATATAATATAGATAGAACCGTAATTTAAATCTTATATAATTCTTTATTAGATAAAATCATTTTTTACTTTTGTAAAGATAAAGTCATTTAAAATTTTGAAACTAAAGTCAAATAAAAGTCTTTTATAAAAAATTTAAAAAATAATAAAAAAAAGTTAATAAACTAAAGTCAAATAAAATGGATTTTTTTTTTTTTTTTTTGGGATGGGGTGGGATGGGGCAAGGTGGGGGAATTAATAAAGTCTAGACGCGACTTAAGCAGTCAATTCCAAGGCAATGCATTTTTCGCGCCTCACACCTAGACAATGCTTTTTAGAACACCGATTCTATTGTTTAAAATAAACAGCATTAAAATTAAATAAGAAAATTTACTCAACGGTTTTAAATTTATTTTTAAAGTATAAAAAATTGGGAAAAATTCACAAGTCAGGGGTATTCTTTATACCAATTCAATATTCAGGCACAAAGTTTAAAAATGCAAACATCAGGTATTTATTTATTAATTAAAAATATTTTATTAATTAAATGTAATAAGTCACAGTTATGTGATTAATGGTCACAAATTCATAATTATAGAACACATATTTATTTACTGGTCACATATCGTCAAATTAATTGATCACAAATTATTTCGCGATCACAAATCAAAAACTGTGTAAGTCACATACTATTTCGAGATCACATATCATTCAAATTATAGATCACATTTTATCTATAGGTCACGTAAGTCACAATTTATTGGTTACAAATTATTTTTAGTAACAGACACTTAATATTTAGTCACAAATCAGCCAAATAACTGGTCACAGACGCCTAAATAATTGGTTACATACGCCTAATTGTTGGTCACAGACATCACACCCGTCACAGAAGCAGCTCCAGTTTCTTCCCATTAATTCCTCATCAATTCATATCCTTTTTATGGATGTTAATTCAACATTTTAAATAAACTCTGCTCCATATGACATATGAGAAGCAAACAAAATGATAATAGCTTATTGCACAAAAGAAAAAAAAATAGAAATTCAATTTGTAATTTTTCCCCAAATAGACACTTTTCCGATTGAACAGTTGGTGTCTGACCCAACAAAATTACAGTTGCCCTAGAAAGGCGATTCTTCATTCAAATTGAGACGGCTCAATTCACAGTTTTTCATCCATTCATCGCCGTTGATTTACATCCAAAACGACGACGTTCTTAGTTCGCCGAAGCCCTTCGAACCCCCAACCAGCCAACAATAATCTGAAATCCTATTTCGCAAATTGCTAAAACGGATTTGCAAATCAAGTAGATCACTTCCATACACACATATGCTGATAGGCATATGTATGTAGTTGAAGTTTTGAATCGGTATTTATTGTGATTTACTCGAGAGATGAATGGGAGTCAGGGGACGGTGCACCTAGTGGATGCATCATCGTTGCAGACGGAGAGGGAGAATGTGCCACTGCCGTGGAACAGGATGAAGGATATATTCGATCAACCATATATTGAAAACTTTGCTCCATAAGACACATCCCAGCCTAGTACTCTTACTTCCCACCGCCCCCGCCAACGGGTGTGGGAGAAGATAGGAAGAGATCGCGCCACACCTATCGCAAGTGATGCGCCTGTCGCGTAGGTTGCTGGTCGAATGTGCTAGGTAGGGTGGTGACGGTGTGGGAGAAGAGATGGAGAGTGAGTGAGAAATTATTGAGGGGAAGAGATGGAGGCGATTTGGGTGGGTTTAGAGAGAATGGAGAGAGTGAGAATAAAATAATTTAAGGTTAGGGTTTGTATATAAGGACACCTGATTTGTGAATAAATAAACTTGGTCCCTGAATTTTGAATTGTCATATTTAAATCTGGATTTATGTAATTTTCCCTAAAAATATTGGTCAGGACGTACCAAAACCGATCAGCTTTGATTGGGCGCAGTTCCTTTTTTTTTTTTCCATACCAAACCAATGGTGCCATTTTCACCATTTTCAACTCGAGTCAGCTTGATTCTCAAAATACCTAGACAGAACCACCTACCGCCCACCTCTTTCATAGGTTTCTCTTAGTATGCGTGTCTATCTATATTCTTGTCCGGGAAGTCACTTTCCCTGAACGTTCTGCGAATGAACAAATTTGACCTTAAATCATATTCAGGTGACATGGATTTTAAAAAATAAAGAAACAGGAAAGTCCCAGAATTCTCGCAGGTCATATTTTGGACAACCGTAAACGACCTGTCCAACGCTAGAGGTTCATGAATCTTCCAGTCATCCTAGCTGTGCATAAGAAAGCACTAGTTTCAAACAATAATAGCATCAAACTGATTAAGTCACACCTTGAATGCACTAAATGATTTACATTTTGACTAACCCTGTCATTAGTCTCCGACTCCAATGGAAGTTCCTTAAAAAGACCATAGGAGGCAAAAATGGTGGATTATATAATACGAGATTTAGCTTATTCCATCCAGTCGTGAGCAATAACAGCAATATTTAGTTGCTCAGAAGATAGTTCAAACTGTAATCACATCATGTTCCACAGAAGATTTAGAGTTTTGCTCACTTGGATATGGAAAGCAATTATGAGTCAATGAAACAATAGTGGAAATGCACGGTGACAAGAACTACAACCACAACTATATCACGTGCTGACATTTGTATTTCCCCTTCAAGATTTGTAGCTTATTTCAGTTTTAATAAGAACTCTATGTTGGCAGTGGTCTGACAAAAATGAACTATGATGAACATGCATAAACTACGACATAAAGTGACCAGGTTGTCATGGCCCTTTATGTCTGGGTTTTACAAGATGCATCATAACAAAAGAAAGAAGATAAGAGCAAGATGATATACATCATGGCCCCTTTCTAACGTTCTTTCACTTTAAGACTTCTCTAGCTTTTAAATAGGGAACCTACCCACCAGCTTATCTACAATGTCGCTTTCCCAGACGGGCTATTAAGCTGTAAAGAATCTACCCAACATATAACCTGCTAAACTGCAAGCAATTACGCCTACAGGGAATGAGAAGTTTTGACCCTCGAATCATATTCGAGGACAACAAATAAGGAATAGAATGATGAGAATCAACATCTGAGGCCAAGAAGTCATGGAATAACTGTGTTTTCATAATAAGAGTTCAAGAATAAAATAAGTGCATGGATACTACCAACACATTTATTTAGTCCATGTTTGGCAACCATTTTTTAAAACTTATTTTCCCTAAACTTATTTTCAACCATACTTTTCATGAGATCTACAACTTTTATCAACTTTTCAATCCTACGTTTCATCAACTTTTATCAAAATCTATTTAAAAATCTGATTTTTAACAAAACCAACAGGAGCTTACTATATATAAAACTCACATTCACTGTATAAATTGTCTTCAAGACGGATGTCAAGTTCTCATCACATTTTATGCTTCTAGGCTCACATTCTAAATCCTTGTTCACTCAATCTCAAGAAAGGACTTGCTTTCCTTGAAAAACCAGCTCAAGAGAGTTTTATATTCCATGTTTAAGCACTTGGGACTTTGGAAATCCTTTCTTTTTACACCCTTTTTTTCTTGTTCTATTTAAACTACAATCAAATGATCTGTATCTTGCACAGACATTGTAGAAACCATTTTTGTTACCATGAGAAGACAAATAATGTACTATATGTTGGGCCTTTCTTTTGAATGCAACCATTTTTCTTGATGTTTTATGGCAATACAACTATATAGTCATTTTCAGTCTCTGTCCTAACCTCTTATTTCAACTTGAGAGACCTTCGGTGTGAGTGCATATTGTGAGTGCATATTGTAATAGAATTCACCAATTAATATACATATTATATTTATTTTTGAAAATGAAAATGAAAATGGAAAAAGGCCCATTTTCACTGTAAACTCAAAAACCAGAGATAGCGGACTGGTTCTTTAATTGAAAATTTGAATTCTGTCACACTGACCTGGATTCAGAGAATTTTGTTCACCCCTTTGGAAAATCACGTAAAGAAAGGCAGGGACAAATCATTAGCATATAAAGTTTATTATATATAAAAAGATTAATCGCTGAGATTTAAGTAAGATTTCATAGGCAGGGCCAAAAGAAAATGCACTTTGTCTAGCTCCAGAATTAGCAATATTACGATTATAGTATCACTCATACCACAAGAAGTAATTGAAAACAATCAAGTCTTCACTCTTCCCCGTTGGCAGTCCTTGGCAATGATGTGTTTGGTTAATTACCCGTGTTCCCCGACATGCTCCCGCCCCAAGCTATATAACTTTCCTGTGACCCAAACTCCTGTGCAAGTATTCGAAAATTGTATAAAACTAAAGAAAGGCAATAGCATAATCGAAGGTGTGGAGTACAAACTGAATATTGCAGAAGAGAGGAAATGAAACTTACGAGCTGGCTCAATCGGAAATCTGGAGGTGTATCGAGCTCTATATTTGCTGGATCGAGAACCAAATCTTGGCACTCCGCTAAATCCTTCTTAAAATCCTCCAGTCCCAAGCGAGCATAATCAGAAAGGCGTGGTTTGCAGTTTAGTTCTTGATTGTTTTCTTGGACGTCTCGATTTGGAGATTGGCTTTGTAGAAACTCGTCACACAATGATAACCCTTCAACAAGTTGCTGGGAATCTAGCAAATACTGCGACTCGCTCTCCCAGCATTTTGAGCCTTGAGCCGCCTCATTGTCATTTCTATCTCCCACTTCACCAGTGTGATTTTTGGGATTGTTATAATCTTCATCATTGGATTTCTCAAATGGAACTTCCACTTCACCTTCTATATACCCCAGGTCATGATGCTAAAACATGGTGCCCACATAAAATGGAAAGAATAACGAATCAATGACTGTTATTGCACAAGTAGATATGCTAAATAAAAAGAGAATACATGATCTTTAATGAAATATTTCTTCTCGCACTCTTGATGGATTAAAAACTATTTTCATCAACCAAGTTTGTTCAGTGATCATAAGATAATTAGTTAGTAGGGAAGAAAGGGGCTAGATTCCCATTTAGACTCGTTGAGTTGCTGATGAGTTTTGTAGCTTTCTTTCTTTCTGTTCTCTTCCTTTTTTTCTCATTTATTTAAATTTCACAGAAATCAAATGTTCAATTACCAATTTTATACCTCAAAATTTCAGAAATATGAGTAAGGTGCCTTATTTAACAACTACATAGGACCTGTTCATTGGGACCAAGGTGCTACAAACTATAAGGTTGAGGATTTGTTGGCTATCTCTGCGATTTACCCATATTTTCCTAACACCCAATGTAACTAATGATTAGTGTAGTTGAGAGGGTATTACATTTAAAACTAACGAGAAATTATTTTCAAGATAGAGAGAAAGAAATCACCTGATCACTAGGACCAACAGATTTAAGTGCAGTCTCACAGTAGTAGAATCTCCTTTCAATATGATGAGGTTTGGGACTCACAGACATGGGAGCGAAAGGATCAACGTTATCAATCATGGTTTCAGCTTGGGGAACTTCTTCGTTCTTCTCAGTCTCCTTGACTGCCTGCTGCTGATAAAATACTTCGGAGATATGGGGTTCGGGAGTCACAGACATGGGAGTGACAGGATCAACCTTAACTATCATGGCATCAACACCTTCGCCGACTTCTTCATTCTTCTCACTCTCCTTGATAAGCTGCTGCTGCTGATAAAAGACTTTGGAGATAACATATTCTCCGTTACTTTCATCTTCCGCTATACCCAGATGATATTGGTGCATCACCCAATTAGTTTTCTCCGGTTTCCCACTCCTTATTGGACTTGCATATAGAACCATAATCTTCTTACAACCTTTTTGCACACCGTCCAAGAATACAGGTTTAGTCCGTCCAGTCTTGTGCCAACGAACATCACCAAAATTATCACCATGAACTTTTCGACGCTTCCGAGTTCCAGTATTATAAGCTTTGATTGCTCTGTGAAAGAAGTGTGAAACACTTCCGTCCTGCTTGACACCTGCAAATCACTTACACTTGTCAAAAGTAAACAAAACTAAAAACAACTACAGGCCATTACAGAAAAGAAGAGGCGCATTTAGGTACCTGGTAAATTTTGAGGATGGGTATAACAAATGCCATCATCTTCATCAACAATTGGAATGAACTCATTGATGAAAGGGTGGGGTTTCGAATTCCCAACACCAACTTTTGCAAGTAAATGAAATATAATCTCTTGATCCGATGGATCAAATTTCACCCCTCTAGGTAAGCCCGGCCATTCCTGAACAACCTGAAAACCGACGTTTCAGTTTGCCATAACTTTAATTGCTAAACATAAAGAGAATGCTTGGCACAGAGTACTGAACACGAGATTTTAGCTTATTATTCTACTTTAATACTGTCGAGTACTTCCCATCTGCATTGCCCCCGTTGTGTTGGACAAGAAAAGATGGGTAGGGGCTATAAAGTACAAATATGTAAACATACCCTTTATCGATTTGAAACAAGTGATGCATGCCAAATATCAGAAATCAATGTACAGCATAAAAAGACAGATATAGAGGAATATCATGATACGTGAGAGATGAGGCATACATCGCTATTGTCGATAACATATTGGCAATTCGGACAAGCTTTTGTGGGGTTGCTTTTCCAATTGACATTTTCTGGATCACATGCACCAGATGCACTCCTAATTTTAGTTGCAATTCTGTTACTATCAACCAACCATGATGGTCTGCATGATTTGTAGAAAAATTAGTAGAAGCTATAATGAGAAACTACTCATAGCCACAACATAGGCAGATAGTTAATAATCTGCAAGAGGAGAGAGGGGAGAGAACGGATTTCTTAATCAATATTATAAGAGATTTAAGTTGACAATGGAAGCACCTGATAAGACATTATAAGAAAATTAGTATAAAATTATTGTAGATAATCCTAGGTAGATGATATTATGGTGGATTAAGATTAATAGAATTCTCTGATTTTCATTTAATATAATGTCATTTACTACGCCCTTGTTTGAGCTCCATTTTTTTTTTGGGGAAATGTGTTATGGAATAGTGATTTTTATGAGAATGTGTAGTAAAAAAATACGAAAAAAATTTGGGTTTACATGTAAATTATTTTATAGGAAAATGTGTGGTTGAAAATGTGTTTTGAAAAAATGAGTATTGGGAAAAATGGGTCTCAAACAAGGGCTATATATTTTCTCATCTGGTTTAAATCCATCTCCACACTCTACATTATGTTATATGATGTTATATGGTTGATAGTATCCATAAGTCAAAGAATACTATCTATCTTAGTCTACATAAGTCAAATAAAGTCTATCCATCTATCTAGTAGTATCAATTTTAATCTCATACTAAATTTCTTATCTAGTCTAATTTGTGCACTAAACGCAACTTTATGGTGTACAAAAGATATAAATAATGCAATGCAAGTTCATTATATGATACATTAAACCATTTTAGGTACCTAACATGACTTGACACTATAATGAACACCATTTTACCTTCTTTTTTTTCCTTTAATATTATTAAGTCAAGTGCTATACAATCCCCCGTCAAATGCACTTAAAGTAGGAATGGTAAGATTGTCAAAGATTAATATTGAATGTCTAGAAAACAGGGCAAGAACATTATGAAAACACAAGGCCCAACCTTTCTTTGTTAATATGATAAGATTAACCATTCAAGTCCGCTGCAACAAGGGGATATCATACAGTGGAATCTACAAGAGTCGAAGATGATGGCTCATTGTGTATGCTGCTATTGTCATCTTTACATTGTTAATAACCAGTGCACAAAAGGTTATGTTTCCAGATAAGTGCAATTAGTATATATAAATAACTCAACTTTCTACAGAAGTTTCCATGAGGCAATTAGTTTCAATTCTATAAATGGATCCACCATTAAGGCAACAGTGTAAACTAACAAACTAAAACAGTCAAGAAAAGTAATCAACAAAAACAGAATGATACAATATAATCAATACAAACATCATCAGCAACACATCTAACATTATATAGGAAAATATTAATGCTACTCCAATGTTCGGATTAAACGCTCCCAGTTTGATCAATTTTAAAGGAATCAATTGTCTCCCATCAAAAGGGACTACAACCAATCAAATAAATATCAAAACCTCTAATAGTGTTAATGTTATGAGTTGATACAAGATCATTATGCTTGGGTAACACGTTAATAATCACTGAAATGATCACTACATGAGAGGTGAAAAGTGATTATTGATCAAACCCCATCAAATGTCAAGTTCACCCAGCCCATATCTAAATGGAGCAAGCTGAGTCGATTATTATAAAAAAAAATAAAAAAATCCAAACTTGATATTCCGCGTCACCTTCTTTCAAATCAATAGATCAATGGACGAGATAGGTCATTTTATGCCCAAATTGTTGGGGAAGTGTGAAGAAAATCCCAACAACTAGACATGGGATGAATAATGGGTTTATAAGGGAATTAGGTTAGTCTTGCTTGTGGGTTAACGTTTTGGAATGGAACCTTAATTCTTAACAAGAAAATTTCGCATTGGCTAGACAAGGGATAAGTAATGCACTGATAAAGAATTTGGCCACTCAACACTACAGGTTAACCTTTTGTTGTAGAACTGATCCCCAACACAAAGAAACTCGAATAGTTCTCCAATCAATTTAAAAACCCGCCCCACAAGTAAATGACGTCTCATTCTTTCACTTTATTCAGAACCCAACTCACTATTTGACCTCAACATTCATCAAATAATCACAAAGTTCAAAACTTTTTGGTATCTCGAAGTCTATGATGTTAACAAAATGGATTCTTTAGCACATTTATGCAAATAAAAACTTCATTTTCTTCAATCAAAACAAGAACCCATTTCGTTTGACTTCAAGATTTAACCACTACTGACAAATATCATTTTGCATATCTATTAATCAATGGTATCAGGAAAAAAGGAATCTTTAGCACATAAATACATTTGAGAAAGAGATGAATACCTAGCCATGGAAGAGTGATATGAAGATCAAAGCATCAAAAACTTTTGCTGCTTTTGTCTATTGCAACTCTAATTGAAATCTGAATATTCTAGGATGTCGACAAAAGTGGAGTCTTGTACTCCAGTAAAAGTAATTTCTTTTGATTTTCCCAGTACTTTTGCAATCAATTCCTACATTTCTTGGCTTTAAATTTGAAAGCGAGTTTACTGTTTGTTAATGTGAACGCTTGGGAACAGCTGGTACGAAGATTCAGGCCCCGTTTGATACACATTTTTTGTAAAATAAGAATGAAAAATATAATCGTTATGGACCCCATACAAGAGATATATAGTCAAATATGATGACTGAATGTGATAGATAACGATCATATTTTTCATTTTTATGGTTAAAAAATGGGAATTAAACGAGGGCTCAGTGTGACTGAGTCCACCCGAAGGCTACTGATCAATGGTTGACTTCATTATTTTATTTTGTTATTTTGTTATTTTTTTTTTGGATTACGCTATATTACTGGCGCCCCACCTGTCCTGTCCTAGGTCTTGGTGAAGGAGGTAAATCACGATATGTGTTTCAGTAGACCAGGGTATAACAGTTGTCATACTGATACCTACAAAGAGTCAAATTCCATACATTATAAGAGAGAGAATCAAAACATCATACTGCGATTGTATTACATCACTCCTATCCTTTGTACCACCGAGCTATGTCTCGGAGGGCAGTAACCAACTCTTTCAAGTCACGGCATTTGGAGGATGATAGAGATGGAATCATGACAGAAACAACACCAAACCGAGGTCAATCCTTAAAATTTTATCCGTCACTACAAAGATTTTTTTTTTTTAATTTTAAAATTATAATTTTATGGAGAATGTGTAGTAAAAGAAAAAATGAGTTCACGTTTAATATATTTTATTGTACAAATATGTGGTTGAAAATAAATTTGATAAAAAAAAAAAAGAGTTATAATTTAATAGAAGATTATGCAATTTACTCTCTTTTTTTGTAAAAAAAAAATTTTTCTTTACGAGTTAAATGAATTGAAAAGACAAGAATAATGCTATTTACTATTTAGAAGGAAATAGCACCAAACCGAGGCGAATTTCTAATTGTTCTCTTCTTCTTTCTCTGCAATGTTTTCATTTTGCTATTTTTTGTGTGGGGAATGAAGAGGAAGAATAACGCCATTTATAATTTGTTTGGCAGGACTTTGAAGAACTTTTAAAAAGTCAAAACCTGTTATTCGACTATTGGTCTATTTGAATAATTTTCTTGAAATGTTCTGTTTGATTAAAAAATCTTTTAAAGAAGACTAATTCATAGTAACTCTTCATGTTCTTTGAGAATCTTCAATACAGAGCCGGTCCTGTGATTTTCGAGGCCTGAGGCAGATTTTGTAAATTAGGCCCTCTAAAATCTGTTGGGGAGCACGGGGGTTCGGGGGCAGCGCCCCCGAAAATTATTTTTTAGATACCTTATTAACTTCTAACCAAAAATTTGAAAGAAAGAAACAAAGAGCGACAACACGATAAAATCTGGAAGAATACACAAAATGGAAAAAATTAGAATGTGACCTAATAGGGCATCTAATGTCATCATTTATATGTTTCATCTCCAACCATTGATCTTATTCTTGATCCAACGGTTCAAGACTTCTCAAAAATTAAGGAAAACAAAATTTAACTTGCTTTATGCAACATATTGCTAACTTTAAATTCAATATAGCTACTTCGTGCGCTTGTGCAATTGTTGATCATACAATAATCAATCATATAAGCCGACCAGGCTGCAATTATATAAGCCGACAAGGCTTAAAACATTTCAAGTATAACTAAATAACAAGTTAAGGCAAGCCATTGCTTACTTGAGAAGTAGAATTTTAACAAAAACTATGGAATCACACCCTTGAAAATTTCACCATCACAACTCACGAGCCTGAAATAAAAATTTAATATCAAACACAATACAAATATGAAATGGATGATTGAACGAAATATATAAATAAAAAAAAATATCAATATTTAAATGAAAACTTTGTAAACTTTGTAAACTCAAAGGTAGGGGAAGGACATGACTAAACAAACCATTTGCAATCTGAAACAATAAAAAGGATAGTCAATTAGCATTCAGTTCAGAAAAAAATGAGGAAACAACTGGACCTTGCGGTAACATTTTTGTCAGGGAAATCTAAATCATAAAGCAAGTTATTAAAAGAAATTGCAATTTACATCCAATTCTGTCAATTATTCAGGTCATCTTCAGTGTCTTGTTGCGTCAAAACCCATCAAAGGATCCTACTACATCACTTATTTTCAGAATGAACGGTGAAGTTCTTAACTAAAAGTTACTTTTTACTAGAATTATCAATCATTTTTATAACAGAAAGAAATGCTAGTAATGGTGTTAGCACAACAAAATGATTAATCAATAAAAGAAAGAAATGAGAAACCTAATGGAATTAAGGAATAATAAGTAAGAATGAACTATTTTATTACGACTAACATAAATTGATAAGGATGATCTACAAAGCCAATTTCTGGACATATGTTCTGATGCAAAGTACCGCAGACGAAAAAGTACAAAAGAATTCAAGTTTAGCCCCAATTCACAGTAATAATTCTCAGTAACAATTCTCAGGCTTCAAGCCTTCAATCACTGAATCACAGTAACAATTCACAGTCACAGTTCAAAATTCAAATAACAATTCACAGTTCACAGTTCAAAAATCAGGCTTCAATCATAGGGCATAGTCTCACAGTAGCAAGCAATTCACAAATCACAATCACAGTTCAAACTTCAAATAGAAATTCACACTTCAAATAAACTCACAGTCAGAGAAGGTGAGTCGAGACTTGACAGAGCAGCCACTTCACCTCTCCTCAGGCTCCAACCTCGTTCTGCAATTCACAAAATTGATAAGGAAGTAAGGTCACAAATTCACAATTCACAAAATTGAGGAATTAAGGATCACAATTCACAAAATTGATACATGATTTTAAATCAAATACAAGAGACTTAAATCAAAATAACAAAAAAAAAGAAAAGAGAAATAAGCTTCGGTTCTTCAATCTTCACCTTCTGCCGCGGTCTGCCAACTGCCAAGTTTGTTGCAGGGGCTTCACCTTCTCTTCTTCGCCCGCTTCAGTGCGGTGCTTGTCTGCTTGAGGTGGGTGTCTTCACTCTTCCGATTTCCATCAAACTAGGGCTCGAAAATTTGTAGAACCATAGGAGATTCAGAGATTGGGGGTGGGGAAGAAAAATTGACGCTGACTGAGAGTTCTTGAGAGGTTGAGAACTCGAATTTAATGTTTAAAATCAAATGGAGGCCGGCGGTGGCGATCTGGTCTCTGGCGGAGACGGGAGGAGACGAAGAGGAATCGTTCGAAATTGGATTGGGTGAAATAGTCGCTGAATGGGTTGAAATCAATTGGTAAGAAATTTGGGCGTTTTCTGTTTGGGCCGTCAAGTGCAGGCCTCCTGTTATGGGCTTTAACTTAATAAAAAAAAAAAAAAAAAATTTGAGCAAAAAATGAGGCCCCCTTAAATTTTGGGCCTGAGGCTTGGGCCTCTTTTGCCTCAGCCCAGGACCGGGCCTGCTTCAATACATCATATGGATTGCTATCTAAGGGCAAGGGTAGGCATGGCAATCTATTGCCCACAAGCTGGACGAGTTGTGTTCGACTTGTCTCTGACGGATAAAGTCGAGCTTGGCCCACAAGCTTGCCTTTTTTTATTTTGAAAACTCTTATTCTTTTTTCTGGACTTAGACCGGTTTCATAAATTTCGAGTAGATTGAGTTAAAATTGTTCACTAACAACTTATTACGTGTATAATTTTCTAATTTTTATTAAATAGTAACAAAGTATAAGTAAATTGAAATTAAATATCATTTACTTGATTACACGCATTTTCGTCATACTTATTTCGTATTTGATAATGAGCGACTTGTCTATCATTTATACATATTAAATTTTTCAAAATGTTTTCTTTGAGTTGGTTCTTGAAATCGAATAGAACTCAACCACCTGCACTAAACGCTGACTCCAATACTATAGTGCTAATAGGAGATATTAGTAGATCACGTGCAATCACAGAAACAATGAAATATCTGCGTTTGTATGTCTCCAAAAATCAAATAAATCAAAAGTCATTGCATCAGCTGGATCTATGGTACTAAGCATTGATGATTAAAATATTGATTTAGTTCTACAAGGCTTCCAGTTAGACCTATGTCCAATGTACTTTGATTATGTACAAGAGACATACTAGGAACACTTGCATCAAATCTTTTATCCCTAAATTCTGTAAATAAATTCAATATTTCCTCCTCATCGTCTTCAAGATTAACGTTAGGGGGTGCAAAGGGTGCCTAACTAACATTTACACCCAATCATTGTGCATACAATTCATACATTAAAGTTAAAATGCTTCAAAATTAGAATATGTGATAGGAACATCAAAATTCAAAGTATTTGTGATTCTTATTATAACATATTTTGTACCTTTTAGATTATATGCATGGTTTATTATATATACTAAATGAAATAACATAGGTAGGTCTTCCCAAAATTTTCTAAATTTTAGTTTCATAGAAAATAATTTTTCAGTAAAATGAGGACCATTTCTATATTTATTGAAAATTCTTGTAATAAAAGAATCCGTTCAAGAACTTTACAACTAGTGGGTAATATACACCGAATAATATATTTGCATAATCATAGAAACTTATCCAAAATATTTTAACTTTAAAAGCTAATTCCCACCAGAGAGTTCAACTCATTTCTTGTATGTTTTGAATTATAAAATTCAGTAATTAGAAATTCATAACCTTCACAAGATTTGAGTAATATGTAAGTTGAGTTCTGCATATACGTGTCAGTTAAAATTCTTTTGGATCTATAACAAATGGAGCACAATATTCTTCGAATACTAATTCATCCCTAATTCTACCCATTAGTTCACTAATATGTTTCATAGCATCTTGCGCAATTAAATTAAATGTGTGACATACAAAATGAACATGAAATAAGAAACCATCGAAATCTGGATTAAAAAAACTCTGTACCTTTTTTTTTTTTTATCAATAATAGGTTTATTCACACTTGCATTATCAAACGTAAAATTAAGAATTTTATATTCACAAGAATATTCTTTTATAATTTGCATAATAGTATTAAATATGTTATTAGTCTTGTAAGGAAATTCAGTTATGTAAAAGCAATTATTGTTTTATACATTATCCAAAGTGAGTTTATATAATGAGCAGTTGTTATATACCCTTTTTTATTAATATCTTCATATATATTCGATGTTAACGATATGACATCACAATATTTTTATAAATCATGTATAATGTTTCTTTTGTCTAACAAAATATTCAACACAATCGAAATGAAGAGTGTTTCTACTTATCCCAATATACCTTGGTTGAAGATATTTTTGCATGAACTTTATGAAATGTTGGTTGTCCACAATGCTTAGCGACAATTCAGTACCAACAAAGAACTTCATCATTCCTTCACAGTGTTCTTTCGAACAGATCCATGTGCTTAATGTAGAAAAATTAGTACCGGAAGAAGTACCAAATTGAAGTTGTGTTTATGTTTGGTCAACGAATCAATATTTGGCCGAATACTTCACATAGTGATAGTTGAAAATGATAGTTTCAATTCCCTTTTGCCATTGTAATCTTGTTTGGCAATATTTACAAACTATTTTAATTCTTGAACATCGTCGACTTTACGAGCCGTTAACATCAATTTGAAGTGTTCCCAACATTTTGCAATTTTTTAGACTCCGCTTTCCTTTTGCATCGAGTATTTTGAGTTACGGCTCTGTTTCTTCGTCAATATCATCCAAATCAATTAAACGACTACTCATATGAACGTCGTCAACGCTCAAATCATCGAGAATGGGGATGTCGTTGAGATTGAAAATTTCATTATGGAATTGGCTTCATGGGTGAGTTACCACCGAACAAGTCCTCAACATAAGAATTGCGATCCATTTGTATAAATAAAATTAAAATATATAAAGATGAAATAGAATTAAATAGTGGTATGTAATGGAAGAATTATAAAAAGATAAAGTTAGAAGATATGAAGAATGAGAAATGTAATAGATAAAATCAATCAATGAGGAATTGAATTGAGATTTGAGAGTGAATAATTAGATAGTGAAATGCAGAAGATAGATTGTAGAGGATTGGTGTGAAAAATTGATTGAAATGGTAGTGTTTAACTATTTATAAAGTCTAAAAAAAAATTGTGATCGTTGTGCCCAACAGTCACAAAACTTATAATTCACTTTCTCGGCTTGTCATTTCAAATGGTCGCTCAATTCGAGTCCAGGTTCATTCCCAAATGAGTTTGAGCGATCCATGGATCGTTCGCCGACTAGCCAAATGATCGTGACGATGAGCTGCTCGGTTCATTTTCCACCCTTAGGTATGGTACTTTCCATCTATGTGGCATTATTATCTAATAAATAGACTATCAAGACTAAAAATGATCACCAATGCATTATATAGATGCTATCCATGTGTAAAGACCTAGTCTTCATGTCCAACTTGTTCCCTTTGATATTTTCCGCTTTGAGAGAGTTTAAATCTATCGTATATACGTAGCAACAATATAGCTTTAACCGAGTAGAGTGCCAACTTCTTATTATTATATTATTGTGGACAATTAATTTCTTGATCAACGTAAAAAAGAATGTCTTGTGTACTAATACCCTATTTTATATTTTACTTATAGAAGGCATTTATACACATTCTCAAAATATAATGCAACTCATTTTTATGAATATATATAAAAATATTATTTATTTTCGAACTATTTATCTTATTATAGTGCAATCATAATATTATTGTAAGAGATGACAAAAAAGACTGAGTAGCTCGCCGGCTCGGCTCGGCTCGACGGGACTCTGCCCATGGGTGGCTTGATCTCGTTTCGGGACGAGCCCAAGCAAAGTGGGAGTGCTCGGTAGGCGAGCTGAACAAGGTTTGACCTTTCAATTTAGGTGAGCAGCTCGTGCCCACAAGCCTGAGCTTTTAGTGACCAAATGATCACTTTTTTGAAAAATGCAATCCATACTTCACACAAACTATCTACTCTTTTCTACATTCTCTCTACAATCAAAATATCAAATTACTATCAATTCTATTACATATATTATATTACATTCAATTAACATACATTCTTTCAATTTTATTTTCTACACTACATTCTACATTATTCAGTTTATACATTTCATCCTCTACTGTAATTCTATTACATACGCATAGATCCTAATGCTTTTTTTGAAGGTTTGTTTTGTGACCACTCACCTATGACGTCACAATCTCAATTTCACAATGAATTTATCGATCTCAACGACTCCCATTTCCAACTATTTGTTGGGAATGAGAGTTGACGATGCTCACGAAAGTAGTCATCCGGTTAATCTAAATGACATTGGTGAAGATGTTGCCCAACTAGAACAAGAAATTCCCATTTCAAGAGAGAACCGAAAAGAAAAAAATCTACAAAGTATTGGCAACACTTTAAATTGATCCAAACAGGTCATACAATTAATGGAGTACAAGAGTTTAAAATAGTGTGTAAATATTGGGAAACACGATTGTCATCACAAAAGGGTATTGGCCCACCTAAATCACCACTACCTCAAATATACTGCCAAACATGGGCTTGTTGGTGGATCTCAAACTCAATTGGAATTAGGTACTTTGTCTTTCAGTTCCGGTTCTATTATACTTAACACATTGATATATTCGAAGGAAAAAAATTCTTGAATGAATTGTGAAGTTCGTCCATAGTTCTTAGTTATCGCTAAGCATAGTGAACAACAACTATTTTACAATATTCGTGAAAAAAATATCTTCAACCAAGTTACGTTGGTGTAAGTAGAAACATTTTTCGTTTTGATACTATAGATTATTTCATTAAAACCAAGAATCAATTGATTCATGATATAGGTAATTATGGTAATGTTTGATAAGTGTATTTTGTACACTTATTTAGATATTTAAGTTAGAGTATTTATTTATTATTTTGATAAATTATGGTTTAATTCTATTTGTATTGTGCTTTTTAGGTACAAATCGATATAAATGGCGAAATTAGAGAAAATGTATGAAAGGGGGTTCAGTTGTAAGAGATTCAAAGTTCGGAGACTAAAGCACAAATACTCAAAAGTTATATAAGACCTCAAGATAAAAATTCGATGTCTACTAGGGGTCAATTGGATGAAAAAAAAGGAATCAAATGGGTGAAATATAATCAAAGTATTATTATACATCAATTTTCAACCGATAAAGTTATACTTCAAATTTTCAGTCTCAGATTGAGACCCAATTTTGCCATTGCGAACATTTGGATTGGAAAAATGATACATCTAGACAAATTGTTGCCCTTCAAGTTAGCGTTCCAACTCACTTTGAGTCTCTTGGATTGGATATCAAGAGAGAATGTTATGACAAAAAATACTAATAATTACCCGGGACATAACTAGATGAATGCCTAGTGCAAATTTCCAGACACTACCTAACTCCTCCATACGCCTGACTGAAGCCAAAAGGCTCCTTAGAGGTGTGCGCCCCAACTCCTTAGAGGAGCACACCGTGTTTATTTTCGAGAAGAAGATTTTTTTTCCCGACTATGATTAGAATGACATCTTTAGCATCTTATATAACCTAATTAAGAGTGAATTGCTCAAATAGTCATTGAACTTTACACCATGCTTCCACAAGGTCACTGAATTATAAAAGTCACCAAACTCATCACTGAAATTTTCAAAAGGTTTACATGGGTCACTGAACTTTAAAAATCATTTCATTCATCACTAAACTTTGCAAAAAACTTCCACGAGGTCACTGAACTTTGCAAAATGTTTTCCTGAGATCACTGAATTAGTGATCACCTAGGAAATTTTTGTAAAGTTTAGTGATGAATTAAATGATTTTTAAAATTCGGTGATCCCATGAAAACCTTTTACAAAGTTCAGTGACCCTGTGTAAACTTTTGAAAAGTTCAGTGATGAATTGGGTGATTTTTAAAGTTCAGTGACCTTGTGGAAGCATGTTGTAAAGTTCAGTGACTATTTGGACAATTCACTCCCTAATTAAGGTCCAAAACATGAATAATGAAGTTTTTATAATTGAAGAGAGTCTAGCAAAGAAGATTTTTTCAACAAGAATTGAAGATTCAAGGCTTGTATTGAAGTCATCTGTGAAAGAAATTGAGTTTTCAATATCTTCTTCTAATTATTTCATACGGGTGGTGACTTTCCATTATCTTTTACATAATTTTAATAACATAACGCTAGGCTAAACTTATTTTATATTGGATGAATGATGAAACATACTAATTGTCAGTTTGATTCGAAGACTAAATATTTTAGTGAATTTTTGTGTTCTTGATCACATATGGTTGCATATTCATTGTTTGCATGCTTGATCACTATTCAGACAATTAATTGCTTATTGCAGTGTTGGAAAACTCACAATAGATTAGAACATTGCATATTTCACACAAGGGCAATAGGTATTAAGAATAATATTTGTGGCTTGTACAATCTAGGTTCATAATCGTGTGATTGAAAGCATCTCTTTGCATATGAATTCAAACTATGAAAATAATTGGGTTGTGGTTATGATATATTTAGTACATCTTAGATATTAATGGATTATTGATTGTTACGACGACTTGAAGACCACTAAATTACATGATTTGAGAATATAAAATAGAAGTTAATAGGTATATTCTGAAATTGAATACATTTATCTTATTATTTGATAAAGACCAATTCTTTACATACTCTTAACTTAAGTTAGAATAAATACACACATATAAGCTATTTTGTGTTACAAACATTGAATTTTATACAAACTAGTCAACTATAGTTAGCAATTATTCATTGTGAGACGATAACTTAACTAATCATATTATTACTTATCAACGATCTCGTACCCTAGCGAATTTTGTCTGAATAGAGTTATATCTTTCACTTCAAATTTATGGGAAGAAATTAATAAAAAAAAAAGTTATATATTTACAACTTGCACATTATATATGAGTGAATTGTCCAAATTGTCACTGAACTTTACAATATGCTTCCACAAGGTCACTGAACTTTAAAAATCACCAAACTCATCACTGAATTTTTCAAAAGATTTACACAGGGTCACTGAACTTTGTAAAAAAATTTCATGGGATCGCTGAACTTTAAAAATCATTTAATTTATCACTAGACTTTGCAAACATTTCCCTAGGATCACTAAATAGGAAAACCTTTTGCAAAGTTTAGTGACCCCATGAATTTTTTTTGCAAAGTTTAATGAAAAATGGAATGAGTTTTAAAGTTCAGTGACCCGTATAAACCTTTTGGAAAATTCAGTAATGAGTTGGGTGATTTTTAAAATTCAGTGATCTTATGGAAGTATGGTGTAAAGTTCAATGACTATTTGGACAATTCATTTCATTATATAGACTCACTTTTGTTATGCATAAACAAATAATTGCTCTTAAGATATTTGAGTTTCCTCATAAAGCTAACAACATTTTTAACACTCTTATGCGAATTATTAAGAAATATCGTTGTGAAAGTAAAATTCATTCTTTGACATTTGACGATGCTAGTAATAATAAGTCTGCCGATGAAATTTTATTTTATGTTCATAGTGTATATCACATTTTTAATATAATTGTGTAAGACGTTAGATCAAATGGATAGAATTAGGAATGCACTAATATATACGACCATATTAGCAAGTATCAAACAAGCATTTGAGAAATATTGTGCACAATTTTGCCAATATTTCAAAAAAAAAATTGTAATTAAAGTAGGGTATAGATGAAACTCCGCATAATTATTATTACAGTCATGTGAAGGACATGAACATTTAATTACTGATTTTTATAACTTTGTGCATATAAGAAATGATGGTAAGTCTATTTTTATTGATGCTGATTGGCAATTAGCTTTTAAAGTCAAAAGATTTTTGACAAGTGTTCATGATTTCACAAATATTTTATTTGGGGTATACCACCCCACTAGTTGAAGAGTTCTTGAACGTCTATATGTTAATGCAAGAATTTTTAACAAATACATAAATGATCTAACTTTAATGAATATTTTTTTCTATGGAACTAAAGTTTAGAAACTACTGAAAAGATTTGTCTATGTTATTCCTTTTGACATGCATAATAGACCTCGCTTACGATTTAAAAGGTACTAAATATGTCTCCTGCATATAATCAGATATCGGACGTAAGTTCAACTAGAATGTCTGTTGAATTACTTAACTATTTTAATTATCAAATGTTTAGGAGTGTACAGCCTATTGATATAATACAATTTGATTTACTTGATATTTGGTGAAAGAACGAACAAAGGCATACAATTGTTTTGTAATTGCAAAAGATTTACTAACACGGTAACACCTCCGGTTAACACTGTAGTTTCGAAGTCTTTTTTAGTGTAGATAAACAAACTTTGTCTGAGGTCAGTAACCGACTCAAAGAAAATATTTTGGAAGCATTGTGTGTAAACGATTGGCAAGATACTCATTTTCGAATCTAAAATAAGTATGCTGAAATTGTGTGTAATAAAGTAAATGACATTTAATTTTGTTATAAAATCAAACTTTGTTATTTTCTTAAAAATACTTTGATTTTTTTTTTTAAAAAAGGTATACACATAACAAGTTGTTCGTATACAATTTTAACTTCGCCTATTCGAAAATTATGTAGCCGGTCCCAAGTCTATATAAAAGGAGGATGGTTTTTCCAAAAAAAAAAAAAAAATTATATTTAATTTCAAATCTCAATTCAATTTATTATTTATACTTTCTACTTCTACAACTTTATATATTCCATAGTTATACAATTCAATATTCAAACATCATATCAACTTAACGAAAAGAAAGATTGTTGCATCAATAAAAGCAAGCATCCGAAAACAAATAATTTATTTTCTCAAAATTCGGGTAACGTTAATGTAGTGTGCTGCCGAACATGTGAAAATTCATGTTTTTGGCAGAAGTTTTATTGATGATACTTGGAAGAACTTGAGGAAATGTAGAAATGGATTCTTTGTTGTCGAATGCTTGATTTAAAAAAAAAAAAAAAAATTGTACTCGTAAAAAGTTATTAACATACAATTTTAACTCCATTTAAAAGGAGGAGGTTAAAAAAAAAAGTTGAGTTTGTGGGCCAAGTTTGGCTCGATCCACAATCCATAAGCTCAAGGGCCAAGTCGAGCTGGGCCCTTGAGAGACAAGTCGAGCCGAGCTTGTGGATAATGGGGCTGAACCAGCTAGACTCGACCAATTGTCACCTCTAATTGTTGTGCAGATATTCTAATATTCTTATCTGAAATTCATGTATTAGATTGGAGATTCGCGTCTCCATGATTTGAATGAATAAACAATAGGTTTTCCTAAAAGCAAAAATAAATTATTAATAATAATAATAATAGTGACGGTAGGGTGTCGTTCTATCCTCACATGTTCAAAATTTGACTATTTCATAACTAGTAATACAATCTATAATTAATGATCCTAAATTTAATTGAACGATCACTCATAAAAAAAATTATTTCCGAGTTTTAAAATAGTAATCAATCCGAGAGGGGTATTAAAAGTAAGATATAAATCAATCTCTTTCTTCTTTTTGAGGGTTCAAATTTTCATATTACCTCAATCTCATAAAAAATAAGCCTGTTTCTATTTTCACACCGATTAAGAAAATGTAATTCTTAATATACCCGTATATTAAATAATAATTTAAATAAGATTAGTTTATATTTGTTGATAACAAAGTACATTAAATAGAAATATTTTAGAAAAGTAACAAGTATTTGTACTTTCAATAAGGAAAGTGTCTTATAATTTAAGATAGACAAAAAAGGAAACCAAACATATCTTTATGAGACAAGAGTAGTATCATTTAGCAAAATGTCTCCTCCAATTAATCTGAAAATTGTGGGGTTCATAATCCATAATTATATGCTTTATATTGAGTTATCTACTTCATCAACCACCATCTTAAGAAAAATGTGAAAATGCAATTATGATTATAGTACAGAAATTATAAAGACGTAATTTTATTTTTAATTTTAATTTTTCTAAAACACCTTTCAAGTTTATGTAGTATTATTAAGTCCCAACTAAACTCAGTAGAAGGGTTTGAATTTCCCTATCTTTATTTATTATTAACAAAAGTTCAATATATATAGTGAGATGGGAGACATATACGATTTACCTCCACAATTACAATTAGATGAGACGAATGGATGCCTAAATTGAACTTTGGGCAACCCCTTCAAAAATTTGTCTATGCCTCCAATGATCTGAGCAAAAATTTCCAGCCCATTGCTTGAAATTTAGAAAGGGGAAAATTATAACTACGATAATACTTTTAGACATTTCAAAATCTGAGAAACTTTTCATAATTCAATTTTTTTTATATAAAATAGATAATAATTGATTTATATAAATAAGATTGCGATCTGAAATGATTGTTATTAATTACTATGTAATAAGATAAATGATTTTTCAGTATCTCTCATATTTGCTCCTTGAAAATCTGTCTGGAGTTATTATCTTCTCCATTAAGAAAGAATAAATCGCGGCTCCATGGATTCGCACTTTCGTACAAATATTTTTCGGTCACAATCATCATTCTACAAGTTACAATATGCCACAATTACAATCGTGGGTGTAACAGTAGGGAGGCATTTGGAATTCATAAAGGTATGCGAAATTGTGACATTTGTATTGATGTAACTGTATTCATTTGACATATGAAATTTAATTGATAACATATGTGACGTAAAAGTGAAATGCTACAATCATGAGCTCTGTAATTTATGTGACCTTTTCGACCTCTTATAATAATGGGGAAAGTTTCTCTATCCACGTAAGATTGAAATTACATATACATTATCACAATTAGCGGAATTGAGGACTACAAGTCTACATCTATTGGTAAGCAAAAAAAAAAAAAAATTAGAAATCGTTTGTAAATAATTGTTTTGGTCACAGATACTTTTCGATCATTTTGTGCAAAAATTGTATTTGTAACCTAATACTTGTATGATTATGACTTATAGGTCGTGTGGCTCTGGCTCACAGTCACAAAATTGTGATAATTTATAATTTCAAGTATGCATGTATAAATTAGGAATATGACTTGAGACACATGTCCATCAAAATTTGTCATTATGTTGTGTAACTGTGATCTATGAGATTGTGCAATTCTGACCTAAAACATTAGTAATACATATGAGGTTGTAACATACTACGTTGTGTGATTGTGACTTATAAAATTATGTGCAGTGATAGTCATTTATAAATACGTGATACTATTTTGTAATTTAATGTCTCTCTGAATGTAATATAAAACATGTATCTTTGGAAATTGTAACTTCGTGCGAGAATTGCGACCAAGGCTTCATGAAATTATTGTTAATTTAGCATATATTTACCTTTATTTATGCTCATTTGAATTATGTTAAATGTGTAGTAAGATAATTAATAACTTTTCCTTTTTTTCTTCGATAATTAATCACCTGGTTCTGTCATTTCTAAGAATCATCTCCTCTTTATGTAAACAGCGCAAGATTGCTTGGTAGAATGAAAATATGGATTGATTTACCCCACCCAGCATTTGGTACAACTTACTCAAAGTTGCATTGCTTCTCCCCATGCTTTGTTGAGTGTTACATGACATTTTGGCTGTCAATTTTTTTGTATCTTTAAGTGATTATAAATCCCAGGAAATCAGGTGCAAGTTGGTAGTATAGGCCATGTGAAATATGGTAGAAAATATTTTATTTTGTAATATCTTATAGCAGGTATGGGATGTAAGATATTGTACTTTTTAATACTTTGTAAGTCTATTTATATCAATGAAAGAGTATGGAGCATAGTCTCTTCTTCTTCCTTAGCTTCTTCTCTCGTTTTTAAGCTTTTCCTGCACTTATCGGAATTCCACAGCAAATACCGGTTTATTGGTAAACATTAACCTATATACGGTAAGTTCATAAACTTAACCTATATACGGTATCCAAAGCCAATATCCGGTAAGTTCACTAAGCCCATATACGATATGCCTTTGCAATCTGGTAAGTTGCAAGCCTAAATCCAGTAAGTTGAGAAAGAATCTGGTAAGCTTAAAACCGGTGTTCTCTTTGAGCCAACATTCTAACATGGTATCAGAGCTTCTATATTCTTAGAAAGGGACCAAAAGAAGGAAAAAAAATAGGTCTATAAGGAGAAAAAAAACTAGCAAAAAAAGGTGAGTTGAAAAGATGGCATCAATTAGCTTCTCAGCACCTCTACCTACAGCCTTCAATGGTGAAAATTACAACTTTTGGGTTGCAAATATGAAGGTCTATATAAAGGCTTATGACCTTTGGTAGATAACTGAAACAAACATTGAACCTCAACCGTTGAGTGCTAATCCCACAGTTGCACAAATCAACAACGTAGTGAAGATGTTGCCAAAAAGTTCAAAGTTGTTTCTTGCATAAAATCTGCTATCTCAAATGCCATTTTCATAAGAATCATGACTTCTGAAACGGAAAAAGAGGTCCGAGATAGACTCAATGAGGAATTCCAGGGAAATGAGAGAACAAGATAGATGCAAGTACTCAATCTGAGAAGAGAGTTTGAAAATTTGAAAATGAAGGAAACGGAGGTTATGAAGGACTTTACAGACAGATTGATGAAGGTTGTAAATCAGATCAGGTTATTGGGAGACGATCTGCCAACAAAAAGAGTGGTGGAGAAGGTTCTGATTAGTTTACCAGAATAATTTGAAGCCAAGATATCATCTCTTGAAGATTCAAGAGATCTATCAACAATCACCTTGGCTGAACTGGTTAATACTCTTCAAACAACAGAGCAAAGAAAGTTGATGAGGAATGAAGAACAAACAGTAGGAGCTCTGTTTGTTAAAGGAAAATACAAAGTTTCATCAATCTTTGGCTTGAAAAAACCCTTTCCAAAGAAGAAAGAGGGTGAAGACAGTAGCAGGTCAGCAAACAAAGAGGACAAGTTTGTTCATTGTCCTCATTGTAAAAGGATGGGGCATTCACCTAAATGGTGTTGGTACAGACCTGATGTTCAATGTAGAAGTTGTAAACAATTTGGCAATATGGAGAAGGTTTGCAAAAACAAGGAAAAACAGATTCAATAACAGGCAAAAATGGCAGAAAATCAGAATAAAATGATCGAGGAACATTTGTTCTCTACCATCAAGGCTTGTAGCAATGTTGATACTTGGTTATTGGATAGTGGTTGTGCTCACCATATGACATTAGACTCCAACATTTTCGTGGAACTGAATGAAGCTTACAGATCTAGAGTTAAAGTCGGAAATAGTGATTTTGTTGAAGTAAAAGGCATTGGAGTAATTGTTGTACAAACTTCTACAGGTATTAAACATATTCCTGATGTTTTATATGTGCCTACAATAGATCAAAATCTGAATAATGTAGGGTAATTGTTGGAGAAAAATCATAGATTGATGTTTAAAGAGAAAGCCTGCACTATATTAGATGAATTTGGAAAGGAGTTAATGACAGTTAAAATGATGAATAGAAATTTTCCTATAGATTGGAAAAAAGTTAATTCTCAAGCATGTTTAGCTAAAGTCGATGAAACCTCTTTATGGCATAGAAGATTTGGTCGTACTAGCCTTACTTCACTTAACGCAAATGTATGATTTAAATATTGTTGAAAGCTTGCTGAAAAATTTGTGATAAAACATGTGTTTGTGATGTCTGTCAACTTGGAAAGCTGCCATTTCCTAAAAATTAGTCAAGGAGGGCCACAACAAAGCTAGAACTAGTGCATTCAGATGTGTGTGGACCAATGAGAACCACTACTTTGAATGGTAGTAGGTACTTCATCATCTTCATTGATGATTTCTCTAGAATGCATTAGGTGCATTTTCTAAAAGCTAAGTCTGAGGCTGCAGCTATGTTCCAAACATTCAAAAATTTGGTAGAGAATGAAAGTGGTTGCAAAATCAAAGTGATAAGAGCAGATAATGGAACTGAGTACAATTGCAGTCAATTTGATGATTTCTGTAAGGCTGAAGGTGTTAAACATCAGTTAACCATTCCTTATACTCCTTAATAGAATGGAGTAAGTGAAAGGAAAAACAGAACAATAATGGAGATGGCTAGGTGCTTATTGATAGAGAAAAAAACACCTAAAGAATTCTGGGCAGAAGCAGTTAACACTGCTGTCTACTTTCTCAATCGATTGCCAACAAGGTCCTTAGAGAAAAAGACACCATATGAAGCTTGGTTTGATTCTAAACTTGAAGTCTCACATTTAAAGGAGTTTGGGAGTGTGCATTACACTCACATTCCTGATGCAAAGAAGGATAAACTCAGTGATAAAGCTGAAATGGGAGTACTTGTTGGTTATTGTAACAATGCCAAAGGCTATAGGGTGTCCAATCCCTTGTTGAAAAAGATCATCTCTAGTAGGGATATTAAAGTGGATGAAAGTGCCACTTGGAATTGGAATGCAAATGCACTGGTTAAAAGGAAAACCAGTAATGTGGTTTTATAAAATGCTGATGAAGAAAGTGATAAGAGTGAAGTGGAACATGATGATGATGTTGATTTAGAATCAGATGATGGCAGAGTAAGGATGAGGCATCTAGCAGATGTCTATGCTAGATGCAATGCTGCAATTGTAGAACCCGCAAACGTTGTTGAAGCCTCAAAATCATCTAAGTGGATGGCTGCAATAGAGGAGGAAATTCTGATGATAGAAAGAATGACACCAGGGAATTGGTTGATAGACCTCAGAATAAGCAAGTTATTAGGGTTAAATGGGTGTACAAAACTAAATTGAATCCTGATGGATCAGTTAACAAGTTGAAAGCAAGGTTTGTTGTCAAGGGATATGCACAACAATATGGAGTAGACTTCACTGATACCTTTGCTCCAGTTGAAAGCTATGAAACAGTACAGTTGCTGATTGCAATGGTAGCACAGAAAGGATGGAAAATCTTTCAGTTAGATGTGAAATCAGCATTTCTAAATGGCTATTTAAATGAAGAGATTTTCATTGAACAGCCTGATGGTTTTGTAACTGATGGAATGGAAGAAAATTTTTATCTTTTAAAGAAAATATTGTATGGATTAAAGCAAGCCCCAAGAGCTTGGTACAGCAAGATTGATGAGCACTTAACCTGTCCTGGCTTTGGTAAAAGTGTGAATGAACAGACCTTGTATGTGAAAGAGAAGAAATATGACCTGGTAATCATATCTTTGTATGTGGATGATTTATTGATTACAGGTAGTAATCTTGCATTGATTGAAGGTGTAATGTTGATTTAAAGAAAGCTTTTGAAATGACAGACTTAGGGAAAATGCAATACTTTCTGGGAATGGAGATCAATCAATCAAAACAAATCGTGGGATTTTCATATGCCAGAGGAAATATACTAAGAAAATCTTGAAGAAGTTTAGTATGGAGAATTGTAAACCAGTGGCAACTCCTTTGATTCAGAATGCAAGTCTGATGAAGAATGATGATGCCAAGGCATATAAAAGCATTGTTGGATGCCTACTCTACCTCACAGCAACCAGACCTAACTTGACTTATGCTACAAATATTCTATCAAGATTCAGAGAAGAGCCTAGTCAATTGCACTTCCAGACAGCTAAAAGAGTCTTGAGATATGTTAAAGGAATAGAGGAATTTGGAATCTAGTTTAGAAGGTTTGAAGATTGGAAGTTAAGTGGCTATATAGACAGTGATTGGGCTGAAAGTCATGATGATATGAAGAGTACATCAGGATATATATTCTATGTTGGATCTAGCATCATTTGCTGGAACTCATCAAAGTAAAAAATAGTGGCTCAATCGAATTCAGAACCTGAATACATTGATACATCAGAAGCTACCAATCAAGCTACATGGTTAAGAAAAATGTTGGAAGATTTTAAGTGTAAACCAAATGAAGCCACCATAATATTCTGTGACAATCAGAATGCAATAGCTATGGTTAGGAATCCTATGTTCCATGGCCGAACTAAGCATATAAAGATCAGATATCATTCAACCAGGAAGGCACAAGAAAGAAAAGAAATTGAATGGGTACATTGTAGATCAGGTGAACAACTAGCAGATATCTTGACTAAGTCCTTGGGAAAAGGAAAAATTGAAATACTAAGAAATTTACTTGGTGTTTCCAGGAAAATTGTCAAGGAGGAATGTTGAATGTTACATGACATTTTGGCTGTCGATTTTTTGTATCTTTAAGTGATTATAAATCCCAGAAAATTAGGGGCAAGTTGGTACTATAAGCCATGTGAAGTATGGTAGAAAATCTTTTATTTTGTAATATCTTATAGTAGGTATGGGATATAAGATATTGTACTTTTTAATACTTTGTAAGTTTATTTATATCAGTGAAAGAGTATGGAGCATAGTCTCTTCTTCTTCCTTAGCTTCTTCTCTCGTTTTTAAGCTTTTCCTGCACTTACCGGAATTCCACAGCAAATACCGGTTTATTGGTAAACATTAACCTATATACGGTAAGTTGATAAGCTTAACCTATATAAGGTATCCAAAGCCAATATCCGGTAAGTTCACTAAGCCCATATAAGATATGCCTTTGAAATTCGGTAAGTTGCAAGCCTAAATCCGGTAAGTTGAGAACGAATCCGATAAGCTTAAAACTGGTATTCTCTTTGAGCCAACATTCTAACATGCTTCCCCTTGTGTGTACTTTTTATACATACATCCACATACACAAACATGACAAGTCAACAATATTTGGCCATACCACATTGGCCAACGCAGCTTTTGTTGACAAGGGGCTCGATTATGTCATCGAAATTTGAAGTGGAACGATAACAATTATAAACAGTATGTTGCCTCATTTTAAAGCCTCAAAGGCAAAACACATACACAACACAGTTCAAAGCCCACACTTGCTTCCACCAAGAACCACTATTGTGTCAACAAAGGCCACTGAAATTTGTCGTGGAACATTAACATTTACAAACACTACATTGTCACACGTCAAGCCTCGGAGTAAAATATGCACATGACGCGGTTCAATACTCACACGTGCTCACTATTCATTCTCTAGCATAAGTTGTTGAAGGGAAGCTGGGGCAGCCCGTGTCCCAGGCCCTCACTGAATTCTGAATTTTTTTTTTTTTTTTTTTTTTTTTTTTTGCTACATGACCTTTCTATTTGTTTTTGGTTTTTTATATTTAATATTATTATATTTTGTGTTTGAAAAAATTTCTCATAATTAAATTAGATTCCTACTGATTTTGAGTTACGACTCTGTCACTGTAACTAATAAGTATAGCATATATAGAGAGAGAGTGATGTTTAAACAATCCTAAACTATCAATTTTTGCTACTTTGAAGATATCAAAAGTTTGATATGGTAAACATAATCAGACATTATATAATGAGGGGTTTGACAATCTGCATAATAACCCTTTTGTTCCTTGATTTTTAAGGAACATTAATTGGGAAAAGGGCCTCTTTCTCTCTCCTCTCTCACTCTTTTAGTGTCATAAAGATTAAAATATAAAAGTATCCCTATAAGTCTAACATATTATCAAGCAGTATCTAAATTCAACCCTCTACATATCTTACATTTGATCTATTAGATATTCAAGCTGTCAACCTTCAAAATTTTCTCAATAGACTCAAAAGATTTTCCCTTATTTCATTGCTCCATGCTTCCTCTTCCAAAAACCCTTCCCCCTCACCTGATCTTTCCACATGGCCTTGAGAATTCCTCACGTATTCTTTTCCCTTCTTTGGCTCTTTCTCCTCCTTATAGTACTCTTTCATGAATTCTACGGTCTCAAATACCTCAAAAACTACGAAACCAATGGCTCCTCATCGCCAACCTTATCTCATCATCCTTTAATCCATAGAAAAGCAATGGCCACCGCCAAGTTTGACTTTAGTCCTTTTCTCAACCGCGAAAACCATCACCACCACCGGAAACACTCATCGGAAAGAGGGCCGCCAGAGATTGATCCACGCTATGGGGTCGATAAACGCCTCGTCCCGTCTGGTCCAAACCCTTTGCACCATTGAAGAAAATATATAATGATCATATAAAGAGAGGTGGTTAGCTTTTAATTTGTTCTATGATGAGTTTTGTGATTTCATTTCGTTGCTTTACTTCATGAATAAGTTTGAGCATGTAAATTATATATACTATGAAAATAGAAGATTAATTTTTGTAGTAGATATAATATATATATATATATATATATATATATATCGTCTGAATGATTCTTTTTTATAATCATGATTATGATTTATTAGAGCATATTAAATGGTAGATATTTGATTATAATGAATTATATTTGAAGAAACATAAGTAGCTGTGACGGCACGGCATGGAAGTAGGGAAAATTGACACTTAGCTAACACCAAAAATTAATGTGGTCGGTCAAATTTTAGAAGCCAAAATTTCTTTGAAGACCAATTTTATATAGGGAGTGTGCAATGCACGTGATGAGCTATCTGTTATCTGTGTGTGTGTGTGTGTGTGTGTAATCCATTTTTCCTGTTGGTATTGCAACGACAACTTCAATCGATAGGACAGACGAAATTTTCGACAGATCAGTAACAAATTAGATGGTCCGATTTACCGATTGAAGGACGGAATACTTAATTATTGAGCCGAGTTTATTACTTGTAATTCATACTGAACTCTGAGCAAGACTTAGTGGAGTTGGTGTAAATGGGAAGTCATTGGCACAGTTCCTGCACGTTTTGTGGATCTCATTGCGTCTCATATACACAAATTAAGGCACAATTTTATAGCATAATTGATTAATAACTAATCTAAGAGTTATTTAATTGAGTGATCCTATTTAACCCGCTGAGATTGCAACATCTGTTTAGGTGGTGCTAATGTGACATTTAATAATAAATAAAATTAAAAGATTCATTTAATTTCATATTCCATTTAGTCTATCATTTAGCGCTACCTAAATTGAGACTGCAACTCCAGTGGGACCACATAACATTACTCTATTTAATTACAATAGTTCTCGAGTTAATATTTACTGGCTACTCTTATACATTTTCAAATTAATTTTATTGTCACCCCTCACCAAATAATCATTAATGTTTATTCAAGGATTTAAAGGCTTTATTTTGGATATGTGAAAGGGTAGTTTATATATATATATATATATATATATATAATATATATCATAATAATCTTCTTACCTGAGAGGTTAAGAAAATATTTATTTAACTATTTGTGAAAAAAGTCTCCTCTCAAAAGTTGTAAAAATTCCCTTTTTATATATGAGAGAGAATTTATAAGTGTGCAGGAAATACTCGCAACATTTTCATGATATAATATATTATTCTTCAAGAGACTCTATTTATAAAAATCATAGATCATTTATATTAGTGATAAATAGTATTATTCATTTTTATATACTAGAACAATGCTCTCTATTTCGATTCTCTATTCCGTTTTTCAAAAAAATTATGTTTATCTCCTCATCTTTTATTTAACATATCTTGTTTAAATGTCAATGAAAAATCAATTCAAATATGATTTGAATAAGTTGAGAAATGAAGTATAAAAATATGTAACTTATTAAATTCAGTCATTATAAAATTAAGAATAGCAAGTTTCTTGTAGCTTTTTTTATGCATTGACTTTCTAAAACAGTATGCATCTTGTATCTAGACCGTTTACTGGAGACAAATTAAAATTCAATAATCCTATTAAAATTTCATGATTGCAAATGGAATTATTCCATTAATCTTGTTCATTCTAATCTATTCTTCTATAACAAATATGTAATGTCGATAATTAGATAATAAAGAATAGTTTTAAAAGAAAAGAAAAAGTTAAAATTTTATTCAGTAATATGTGTGAAAGCTGCAATAATATTTGCTAGTAATTAGATTATGGAAATGATATAAAGAGGAAGATGTGGCCTCAAAGTAGCCCCCATTTTGGAAAAGAAAACCAAGAAAGAGATAGAAGATCACATGAAAATAACTAGATGATATAATGCCAACCTATTGCAATAAATTGTAATTATGCTGAATAGAACTTTTGATCCTTGGCTTTTGGGAAAAGGAGATTTTTTATTGTTGAAGTTGATGCATTGGGTCCATTAATACTTAAGTAGATTATCCATGTGGTAATAAATAATATTCGGCAGGTAAAATTCATATTCAACCTGAACTCTCAAACATTGTGTCCCTTTTATTTTACATAGAATATTTAGAGGGTGTTTGGGAGTGATTTTTAGGGAAAGAATTGATTTTTGAATATTGATATGATGAGAAATATGTGGTTGAAAAAGAAGGAGAAATTATTGATACAATGAAAAATATTATTTTATTGAAAAATGTGTGGTTGAAAATGAGAATTGAATCATAATTGATTTTAAGAATCTGTACCAAACAAACCTTTACTTTCAAAATAGTTCTCTTATATAATATGTGGATAAGTTTTATGTTGCCCACTACCACTTAGACAGTACCAAAATATCCGACTTTTTAAATATGACTTCACTAGTCAGACACTTGACACACACTCATTGACGGTGGGCATACCTTATGTTGCCTACTGTGAGCAACAGAGCAAAATCGTGTATATATATACCAACACTGTCAAATATGCGAATTCATGAATGTCATTGAAGCATAGAGAACGATATGTTTAATTGTATGTATATCTATACATAACAATCAATAGTAACAAATTGGGGATACCAATTTCAAAAAGTAAGGTGATATAGGGTTGTTTGCTTTATCAGTAAATATCAACAAAGAATTAAGTTTTTCTTAATAAACTTAAAATTGAATACATGAAAAAAAATATTTATTTTTAAAAAAATATCAACTAATATAGGAATATACCTCACAAAACTTGTCTTTTAAAAATTTTGGGCAGTCTCGATTCGAGTTCTCTAGCAAAGTAACATATCTACTTCATAAGAGAAGTGTTGGAGCTCGCTTAGCTTACTTTTATTTAAACAGTCGACTATGCGCATGTACCCTAAAAGTGATGTCCATTTAATGTTAATGAATATACTCAGCAAAAAAAGGTTTCTATTAAAAAAAAAAATGGGGATAATTTGAGGAAGAGGAGTTTGGAAGGATTTTTCAGACGTCTAAAATCACTTTTAGAGAAACCCAAATCTTAAGCTTGAGCTTTTACAAGAAATTATAATTACTTTTTGTTTAGAAGGGTTGTTCAAAACCAACAAAGAAACAAAGTGGAAAAAATGGAACATGGAAGGCCGGTTTTGGTCTATGTGACCTCATAGACATGAAGTCCCTGTTCGTGTATAACTATGCGACCGCATAGTTTTGTACTATGCGGTCGCATAGTATATTTTCAGTGACTGTTGGAGATCATTTTTTACCGTTGGTCACTTGAATTTGATGCATTTTCAACATATTTTTGGCACCAATTCGTGTATAATATTGAAGCCTATATATAGAGAAGCCATGTTCTATATAAAAAAAATAATGAAAAACATATGATATCAATATTCTTTCCACAAATCAAGATCAAATCTCTATTCTACTCATATTCTTATATTTCTTTTTTGTATTTTTAAGTTTTGGGTAGAAATACTTGTGATTCAGTATTTCTGCAACAAGACTCGATAAATCTTTCAAATCATTTTCGGAAAACCCTTTAATATCTCAAATTAATTGGAGTGGGGGCAAATATTGTTTGAGGACAGCGATCAAGCGTTTGGACCTTTCTTTGAAGTTTTGTTCTAAATTTGTTGCTGACTTTTTGTGTTGTTTTCACTTTTCCTCCAAGTGAAGTTTTCCAACACCTTTAATGAAGCTATAAATTAATAAAATGCACATTACTATATATAAAGAAAATTAATTTCTTACCGGACTAAAAATAAAAATAAACTGTGCACTTTTTGGATTCACAACCAATTTTTAAATAAAAGTTATACCGTCAAAAGATTAAGTGCCAAACATTATTGTTAGAAGCTCTACTCACAACAGTGGTGCAAAATGCTGAAGACTTTGTCTTAACTTTTAAGAGTCTGAGCACTTTGTCTAAACTTTTAAGAGTCTTATCAGAAGGTCTCTTTCTTACTTGGCCCCTATTAGATAAAAGTTTTTTTGAAATTATAAGCATGTCAAACTTTATTATTAACAGCACATTTTTTTTTAAACTTATAACTTTTGTCACTTTTAACCACATTACGAAAAAATAGACATACTCGAACTAGACCCATATATCAACTCCCTATTTGACTGGATTTATTTGACATGAAACCTACGCGCGAATATGTTTTAGTTTTCTTTTCTTCCTTTTCGACTGAGTTTATTCTTTAAGGTACACGGCTTCACAGCTCTTCAAAAGCCTCCACGCTATCCGCATCAAAGCCTCCCGCGAACTTATAAAAAAAAAAAAGTTTTGGTTCAATACTTAATAGCACCAATGATTTGCATGCTTTTTACTTGAATATGCTAATCAAAAATTGTATTGCGTCACTTGAAGACTTTGCCAGCATAAAATCAACACAAAGTTTATCATGTATTGAATAAAAAACTTGAAATCGGCATGCATGAAAAATCTAGGATTCACCTAATGTCACAATGATGAACATAGACATTTTGAGTTAAGGGCACAATCAAATTTGTATAGATCGAATATTTTGTTCTTAATTCTTGAATGATTCATAGTTGACCTGAGAAAACGTAGTTTTATGTTTAATGAGCATTCCTTCTTTTGTGAATTTACTTAACATGCATAGTGGAATTTAAACAAAATTTTTAATTCCCACCAAAAATCTTCTTTGAAACTGTGATAGCGAATTATACATTTTGATGAATTCTTTGAAAAACACTTTTGATCTGCAATCCAGTTGTTCAATCGTCCAACTTCCAATGAAAATTCACACAGGGAATAATTGAGAGAACTAGGGTTTTCTTTTCTTGTGCTAAAAAAATATGAATTGTATTATCGGTAGATTTCTCAAACCCTAGCACCCTATTTATTTGAGTCTAAGTAGGCTTGGCACTTCTCTTAAATTTAACCTGATCCAATATTTAATTAATTCAATTAATTAAAATTGGTCCATGAATTAATCAATCTAATTTATTAATTCAGACCTAGTAACAAACAACTCGATTAATTAATTGTCCAGCACTCGTCAATTAATTAATTCGTAAATTACATTCTTCTAGTTCTTCTTTTGTGTGTGACCTATTAGATTCTCAATTATGATACCTAATGACGTGAATTATTATTTTGATCTAATCAAAATTGATAAATCAAAAAACCCTTTTTAATTTATTACAAATTCACATTTGCCGTCTCATATGGACATCTAACAATGTATCAAGACAATCCATGTGACGAGAAATGTCACATGGTATGACAAAATCAAACTTGTTCATTTATCGTGAAACTATAATTCTTCCGTCAATATGATCCGATCAAATACGAGATATATATATATATATATATGTATGTATGTATGTATGTATCAATATTATTTATCGATCATATCTTTCATTCCACTATTAAATCAATGTAAATCGAAAACTCTTTTTCGACTTATGAGTACTCATTGGCCAATAATTTCGTTATCAACTTACTTAAATGAAATGTAAATCATATTCTCTTACTATTTAAGAGTGACAATTCTCTATTGATCATTCACAACTTTTCTATGATTCTTGACATATTCGAATGGTGTCATATTAGCGATCCTTTGCAGAGCAACATCCAACATTACTAAAGTATGTCCGCCCTCATATAAGGTACTATGTGACCTCAAGTCGAAGGATCAATTCCTCTACTGAATGTTAGAGATTAACAACTAACACTCATACACTTATCCATGAGGAATCTCCCCAGTGAATCTCTAATGTTTTGTTTTAACAAAATATTCATGTGCTCATTTAAGTATCACTGCACTTGCTTGTAATATGAGCTACTTACTTTACAAATAAGAATTGTCACACGTGATGATCTATCTGTAATAACAATATCTGTATCTCGTTATTATTTACGACCACAGATGATTTGAGATTCAGACATATTGTAATTTCTATTTCACAATCACAACTCCTTGTGATTAACAAATCACAACGACTTAAATCTATGAACTCTTTTATTTAATATAATCTATTAGAATAACAATTCAAATAAATAATAGATCTTGCCAAAATAAATGCATTAAACATATTGAAAGTATTTATAACCTAAATTGATCAGACCTATGGTATAACACTTGACACCTTCATGAATATTTTGCTCATCATTTTCATCCATTTTATTTCGAACATTCCTTTCATTATTATTTTGATCATCACCAGAAAACATAGATTTACGTTCAAAGAATTTGTAATGTAATTGATACAAACAATCAATTCAAGTAATCTGAAAGAAAAGTAGAGATCCAATATCCAGTACTAATAATCAATTCACATAAATACAATTCGATAAATATAAGTCAAATTGGACGAATCATTCCAGCCATGTCTCGTGTGCGGAGTTGTGCATAGACGCTTCAGAGGAAAGAAAATTTAGATACGTTAATATGCATTTAGGCTCACAAGAACAAATTAGATTGTAATATATCGAAAAAGTACTAAAAAGAAATTTTAAGAAGAATGTGTGCCCTCCACAATGCATGGCGAATGAACCTTAGTTCAGTTTTTATATATGTATTTATTAGGCTTTGATTGTTAGATGGTTTTCTTTAATTAGTGGCCCATGTGTATTCGTTTGAATAAAATGGTTATCTTTTATGTAGGGTTGGGCTTAGGTTGGATTTGGTCGATTTTTTATTGAACTCAAACCCAACGTGGTCGGTTTGATCTAAAGTCAAACCAATCCAACCAAATTTGTGTTTAAACCCAACTCAACCCAAATTAATCAAGCTTGTGTTGGGTTGGTCGGTCAAAACTTGGGACCAATTCAAGTTGGATTCGATTTTATTTTTTTTAATTTGGATAATTTTTTTAAAGTGTAAATTACAAAACACCAAGTGTATAAAGATGACAATTGAAAAATCAGATTTAAATTTTACGAGAGCAAAACTCAGGTATTCAATTAAAAATAAAATTTCTCTCTATCTCTACCCCAATTTAATCTCCGACGACTACTACCCATACTCAATGACGATCAATTGAAGATAAATTGCAATGAAGAGTTCCAGAAGCAATTGAGTCCTTAAGAAATGTTGGTGTCATGGTTTGGGTTCTAATGATGGTAGTAGTGGTGGTGGTATGCAGAGGGTTTGGGATTTTTATTTTTATTTTTTGTTGGGGTGGTGATTGTTGTTGTGGTGGAGATGGAGATTGTGAATTTTTGTGGTTGTTTTATGGTGGTTTGGGTTCTAATGGTGGTATGCACTAATACGCATGGTTCATTCTGGCACGCGATTTTTTAGTTTCCTAATTTCATTCAGTCACTTATGGAAACAAATCTCTTGGTATTTTAAAAACCCCTAAAATCATCCCAGAATGCCCTAGAATAGATACTAACCTATTTTCTCTCTTTTTGTGCTTAGATCTATGATGTGTAACTAATTATTGCTACTTGGTCGAAGGAAATGGAAGCCTTGAATTTATTATAACTGTGAGATCCATCTTGTTTTATTGTTTAATTTATATTTTTAGTATTGAATGTTCTTCTACGCATAATTACATGATTGTCATGTTTGATTGATAAAAATGTCTATTAGTTTTTCATGTGTTGCAATTTATAGCTAAGTTAAATATCAAATCCGTAATTGTTTGATTTCTTTAACTTGTGAAGCAACTAAAATTTAATGATTTTCTGCGATAGAGGTTATTGAATCTTAAGAAAAATGTTTGAATAGGTTGAATGCAACCGTTGGTGCTTGTGTTATCTAGTTCATTGATTTCTCTATTGTGTAAAGCATTTATTAAATTGAATCTTGAACGCTAGTCTGGGGTTATTTAATAATTAGGGTTAATTAGAACGCTAGTTTCTAACTAACTAAAATTAAGGATAAATAGGAATTAATTCCAAAGGTGAATATTAAAAATGTCGATTGATTTTTATTTGTAGATCAATTATCGGTTATAAATCTCCAACGGTGGAAGTTCACTTAGATCAAGGTTTGTTTTATTGATTTAATACAACTCGTTAATTTATAGTGCTATTGGTTATAAGATTGATTTCATTACAAGCAAAATTCCTTCCATCTCGTTAATATAGCATAAATAGTAAACTAACACTCTTCATGGGATCGACCCTTACTTCCATTACTACCTTAATTTTTAGAAGTTCACTTAGATCAAGGTTATTTTTGGGTGCCTATGACAGCACACCACCCTCCTATCGTTTATAAAATTCTCTCTATCGATTGTTACAAATATAATAAACAAGAAAAGGAAAATATCACCAAATCTGATGTCATATTTGATGGTATATCAGATATAAAATTGTCGATCGTTATTTTTGAATGCAACAATGCTGGAAATCTCATGGAATGGTGGGTGGATAAGGGTACTACCCGTCATATTTGTGCCGATAAAAGAATGTTCTCATCCTACACTCTAACCAATAGTGAGAAATTATTCATAAGAAACACTTCGAGTTCAAAGATTGAAAAACAAGGCAAAATGATTTTGAAGATGACATCGGGCAAGGAACTTAGCCTTAACAACGCTCTTCATATGCCGAATATTCGCAAAAACGTAGTTTCGGGTTCTTTGTTAAGCAAGAATGATTTTAAATTAGTCTTTATATCTAATAAATTTATACTTATACGAACAATATATATGTAGGCAAAGGCTATGTAGAAGATGAATTACTCAAGGTGAATGTCTTTGTCATTGTACCAAATAACTCAAGAAATAAAATATCTTAATCTTCTTATATTTTTGAGTTGTCTAATTTATGGTATCATTCATTAAACAATGGCATCATACTCATCTGTCGGAAAAAAATTGTTCAAAATCTAGAATCATTCATTAAAAACTGGCATCATACTCATCTCAGTCTAATGGTATCACTGAATGCAAAAATCGAACACCGATGAAAATGATGAATGCAATTTTGACAAGTTCGGCTTTATCACAAAATTTGTGGGGGAAGCTATACTTTCTGAAAATAATATTCTTAATAAAATACCACAAAAAAGTAAGGTAGAAATACCTTATGATTTATGGAAAGGTTGGAAACCTTTCTACAAATGTCTTAAGGTCTGGGGATATTTAGAAAAGGTACAAATACCTAAAACTAAACAAGTAAAGATTGGACCGAAGACAATAGATTGTGTCTTTATCGGATATGCAAACAATAATAATTTATATCGATTTATGGTTCATAAACCAGAAATACTTGATGTACATATAAAAACTATCCTTGTTAAAAGAAAGAAAGAAGTAAGCTCACATAAATGAACTTATGATACTACAAATGGAAACCATCAAGAATATGGTAATCATAAAGTAGATGAAAAATCAAGGAACTGTAAAAGACAAAGGACTCATAAGATCTTTGGTCCAAATTTTCTAACGTGCTTATTTAAAAATGATCCAAGGACATTTAACGAAGAAATTTCATATCCTGAAACTTTTTCGGAACGAAGCAGTTAATATTGAAATTGAATCCATTATGCATAACCGTACTTGGGAATTGGTTGAACTCCCACTGAGAAATGAAGCTTAAGACTGATCTTCAAAAAGAAATTGAAGTCGGATGGATCAATAGAAAAATATAAGGCTATATTAGTAGCTAAAGGGTATAGATAAAAGGATGGACTAGATTTCTTCGATACATATTCACCAATTACAAGGATCAATCTATTCTAGTGTTGATTGCAATCGCGAATTTGCTTAATCTTAAAATACATCAAATGGATCTAAAGATTGCATTTTTGAATGGTGAACTAGAAGAAAAAAATTATATGGAACAATCTGAAGGATTTGTTGCTCTGAAAAAAGAAAAGAATGTGTATAAGCTTGTAAAATCGTTGTATGGATTAAAACAAGTGCCTAAGCAATGGCATGAAAATTTTGACAAAACTATGTTGTCAAATCTTCAAAATTAATGAATGTGACAAATGTGTCTACATCAAAATCATACCTAACCAATACGTGATCGTATGCCTATATATTGATGATATGCTAATCATGAGAAATAACTCAAATGTTATTACTACAACTAAGAAAATGTTAATAAAATATTTTGACGTGAAAGATATGGGAGTTGTTGGCGTCATATTACGGATTAAAATCTCTATGACACTTGACGGTTTGTCATTGTCTCAATCATATTATATTGGGCTATACTTAATAAGTTTAAGGCGTATGACGATAAACCAATTAAGATACCAGTAGACTTAAGTTTACACTTAGATAACAATACTAGTAATCTCGTATCTTAATTGGAATATTCACGCATCATAAGCAGATTGATGTACATTTCCAACTGTATGCATCCAGATATAGCATATGCAGTCAGCAAGTTGAGTTGATTTACAAGTAATCCAAATAATGACCGTTGGAAGGCATTAACTCGAGTTCTTAAATGATTAAGATACACGATTGATTATGGATTACTCTACTCAGGATACCCTGTCATGTTAGAATGATATATCGATGCGAATTAGATATCCGACACAAAGGATTCAAAGTCTACAAGTGGTTATATATTTACCATTGGAGGCGGAGTTGTGTCCTGGAAATCATCTAAGCAAAGCTTGATCCACAATAAAATCTGAGTTTATTACTTTAGATAAAATCGAAGAAGAAGCGGAATGGTTTCGTAATTTTCTCAAGGATAATCCATGTTCGGAACAACGGGTACCTGCAATTAACATACATTGTAATAATCAATTGTCAATGCAAGGGCACAAAATAGTATGTATAATGGTAAATCTCGACATATTCATCAAAGACATAAAATCATAAAACAATTTATATCAAATGGTATTATCCTGGTTAATTATGTTAAATTGAAGGAAAACATAGCGGATCCTTTGATGAATAGACTACCAAGAGATCAAATAGGCCATCTTTTAAGGGAAATATTCCTAAAGCCTATTAAACAAAATCACCATAACGGTAACTCAATCTTGTAGATTGGAGATCCCAAGATCTTGGTTCAATGGGACAAGCTATGGAAGATTCGAGATAAAACACTTAATCCCATTCCTATAGATTTAAAATGCTAGAATAAAAGGTGTATAAGGATAAGAGTATACTTTTAATTATTTCTATATCTTGGAAGTAACCATGAGATGTATTATATGATACTATAGGAGATCACATATGTAAGTGTGAAGTGGGGGCCTCTTCTATGAGAATTTGAGGCTTAAAATCTCTTAAAGCATTTATGAAATTAAGAGTTGTTCAAGGCCAAAATGAACACAACCATGAGAATCGAAGTGGTTAGATGAGTTATGGTGTTGGTACATATATTTTAATTTACACGAACGGTTGAATAGTTCAAGACATCGCATTCATAGGTTAACCTAGTAAATTCGATTGTATCCAACTAAGAAAGGTTCAAAGCCACCAGCCACCTATATTGATGCTATAACTTGTCTTATGTACTCCTGTGTTTTAGAGTCTGTACATTATTTGCATATTGTATTGCACATTGTAGAATTTTCATTCATGTGAAGGATTATTGGAATTTGATTTACAAAAGATAGAAAATTGGTCAAATATAAAACTATGGAAAAGTGACTTTTGTGTCAACTTCTGTCAAATATTCGAACTTAATCCGATAGTCAAATTATGAAAATAAATAGATGAACTTGTTCTCCTCGTCGAGTTAGATCGTCGTGATATATTTGAAATCTGAAAATCAATCCTGGATGAATGATAAATTACGGTCCAAAGTTGAAAAGAAAAGAGGAAAAACGAGCCTAGAATTTGTATAACTACACCGCTCACCAGGCGCTCGAACAATGAGCTAGCGATAAGACTGTCACTCGAGCAACGGTCGAAAGACAGGTTTCTGCATAAAACAACACTCTTGGCGCACTAGCTACGGAATGAGTTTCGACCCTTCATGAATGTTGGTAAGTTTTTGGACGTATCTTTTCACTCACACCCTCTCATCTTCTATAAATAAAACCCTTGGAATATCCATTACTTAGTCCCAATCACATACAATAATAGTATAACATAAAAATTCATATTTTCTTAGCCAAAATTCTGCATAAAGTTCTAGTTTTCATTTCATTTTGAAAAGATTGCAGAAGCCATCTTTTGGTTCGTTGTTCTTGTATTTTGAAGTGCTACAAATACAAGAAGGTAGTCGTTGTGTCTTGAGAGTTGATTGTCATCATCCATATGCACTGCTACAGGGTAAAATCAACTTAAGGACGAGGAGATCAACTCTTGTCTCGACTTTGCATCTATTTTACTTGGTGTTACTTTGTACAATTTCGTTGGGGTTTTAACTTCCATTTCTTTGGTTTTCATTACTCATTCCTTGCCATTATTCTATCTAATTTGGTAAGGTTGGTAAGTTCAAATTTTGTTAAAGAAATCTCTCAAATCCATTTTATAAACAACATTTCCATTGATGTTTATTAATTTTACTATCTATTTAAAAGGGTCTAAATTTATTGGTGAGAAAATTGATATTAATGATTATGTGTTTCCACTGGAATAATATTTTTCAATTTTGAAAAATGATTATAGAATTCTTATCCATTAAATAACCAGAAATTCTAACTGTACAATAAAATGAGATTTGTATGCACTAACATTCCCCTACACTAATGAGAGCGGACATCACTTACACAAACACCTAAGTTCTTACAACTATGTACGTACACACTCACATATACGAGAGAGAGAGAGAGAGAGAGAGAGAGAGAGAGAGAGAGAGAGAGAGAGAGAGAGAGAGAGAGGAATAAGGAATTTTGATATGATAACACGGCTGTAGTAATCAAATATATCCAAATGTAAGCTTTCTATTGCAAAATGCCGTTTTGTAAGCGCTTATGTATATACTCAATGCGATAGAGTAAGAAAGTATCGCTTTCTATCAAATAAAGGTTAGTGGGGGAGTATTGACATAAAAATTGGTGAAAGGCAGATTAAATTGACACGTCTTATAAGTTGACATTGTTTATGAGCTACACTTGGAATTTATTACTTTGCAACTAGTATTATAAATATGGAAATAGTGATGTCTTATTAACCAAATCTTGAGAAGCATAGCTTATGCGAGTCCTCTAAGAATTAGGTGACTGGCTTGTCAACATTTCAGTGTCTCTCAAATTGTATAATGTAATTGAAAATTGTTATGATTATTTAATTTGATATCTATAGTATGTATAATTTGTTAGTTATCAAAGTGTCCAAATTAAAAAGTTCTTGTAGACGTCAAATTAAACAATATTTTCAATTACCCATGATGATGAAATCCTACTAATGATGACATAATGATATAAAAAAAAAAAAAAAAAAAATTGCTTGTCATTGGCATTTTGAGATTTATTGATTATAAAATATTTAAGGATAACTCAAATATTGATTAGTTATTTTATAATCATAAACATATTTGGGATTAATTGGTATGCTTGATCATAAATGCTTAATTATATGAAATTAAAATTAAGTATCAAGTATGTTTGTTGTTGTACAATGTTGAATCGCTAAAAAGATAACTTCAATGTATATTTAATGTTTGAAGGAATACTATTTGAAACTATGTTGTTTATTTAAGTTATGACTCAAAGCACTAATACGTGAGCATTTTATGTACTTTGCAGCATCTGTCAATGTTTCTCTTCATTTGCAAGCTTCGTTTGTTCCTGAATTCAATGATCTTAATTACCCAAAAGGTCTTAACAAGTTCAGTTTCACTTAGGTGTCCTGGACCTTGATCTCGCTTTTCTTGCTAAGAAACCTACTGCTCTTACAGATGAAAGCAGCACCGAGGAAAGAGCTTTGAGGCTTGGGAAAGATCGAACGGACTCGGCCTAATGTTTATGTGAATGACTGTTGCAAACAACATCAAGTCTACTCTCCCAAGAACTAAAAATTGCTAAGGACTTTATGAAATCAGTAGAAAATTGTTCTCAATCACCTGATAAGTTAGTTGCTAGTATATTAATGGGAACACTGAGCATTATGAAATTTGATGGTACTAGTACCATGCATGAGCATGTCATTGAGATGACAAGCTTAGCAGCAAAATTTATTAATACGGGGATGCATGTGGATGATAGTTTCTTGTTACAGTTTATCATAAACTCATTGCCTTTTGAATATGGTCAATTTCAAATGAACTATAACACTTTGAAAGATAAGTGAAATGTGAATGAACTTCACACAATCTTGGTTCGGGAGGAGATAAGGATTAAGAACCAAGGAACTCATAAAGGAACCCACTCTGTGTTCGGAATTTACTTAACATGCATAGCAGAATTTAAATAATATTTCAATTCTCACCTATGATTTTCTTTGTATTCAGAAAGAAACTGTGATAGGAATTATATATTTGTTGAATTTTGTAAACTCACTTGCTTATCTTGAACACGAACAATCACGATCTGTAATCCACAGTTGTCCAATTGTCGAGTCTCCAATGAAAATTCACACGGTGAAAAAGAATGAGAGAATTAAGGATTCTCATTTCTTCTGTTAGCTAGATAATGAGTTGTATTGTATATTTCTCAAAGACTAATAGCTTATTAATAGAAATCCAAGTGGGCTTAGTCCAATACTTAAACTTAACTCGGATCAATGTTTAATTAATTAATCTAATTAATTAATTTGGCCCATTAATAAGTAACCCAATTAATTAATTGTCAAACATTTTTCAATTAATTAATTAGTATATTTCATTCTTCTAATTCTCCTTTTGTGTGTAATCCATTAGGTTTTAGATCACGATGACTAACGACGTGAATTATTATTTTGATATAATCAAAATAAGATAAATTAAAATGATATTCATCTAAATTAATTAATTCACATCCGTGGTCCTAAATTGACATCTAACCATGTGTCATGACAACACATAACAAAAAATGTCATATAGTATGACAAAATCAAACTTATTTGTTTGCTGTGAAACTATAATTCATTCGTCAATATAATCCAATCAATTACGAAATATGGAGTGTGTCAATCTCGATTATCGATTATATCTTTCATCCCACTATTAAGTCAATTTAAGTTAAAAACTCTTTTTGACTTATGAGTACATATTGACAAAAAAATTTGTTATCAACTTAATTGAATGAAATGTAGATCATAATCTCTTACTATCTAACAGTGACAAATCCTCAATTGATCATTCACAGTATTCGTATGATTTTTAACATACCCAAACGATTTCGTATTAGCAACTTGGCAGAGCAACATCCAACATCACCAAAACATGATTGTCCCCATATAAGGTATTATGATGACATCAAGTCTTACTGAACATTAGAGATTAATAACTGACACTCAAATAGTTATCGACGTGAAATCTCTAAAGCAGGTATTCACTATTTTCCTCTTTAACAAAATATTCAAGTATTCATTTAAATGTCATTATATTTTACCTTGTAAGATCAGCTACTCACTTCAAAATTAAGAAATGTCACACGTCATGATTTGACCGTAGTAACTATTTGTGTATCTCATTACTTACGACTACCAATAAATCAAGATTCAATCATATGTAATTTGTCTCTCACAATCACAGCTCTTTGTGATTAACAAGTAAAAGCTTGATTGATAGTAGAAAACTCTTTTTACACCTCAAACAAACCACGAGACTTAAATCTTCGGACTCTATTATATATTCATTAGAATATTAATTCAATTGAATAATAAATCTGCCATTAATAAAAAGCATAAATTTACATATTAATAAGTGTTTATGTACAAAATCGATTAGACCTAGGGCATAACAGTTACACTCTAATCATCTTATAAATGATGAAGGAGTTGGAAAGAAAGGTAAAAAGAATCAAGGTAAAGGGAAAGAGAAAGAACGGACCGCTAAAGATCAATTGGTCTTCTTCCCAAATCTACAAAAGAGACATAAGGAATGGGAAGTATAACTTTTGCAAGAAAATTGGACACTTCCAGTAAGCTGCCGACACAAGGCATGGTTCAAAAATAAGGATAAGCCTAATATTTTCGTATGTTTAGAATGTAATAAAGTTGAAGTTCTTTATAATACTTGGCGAATTGATTCTGGACTTATATCTCTAATACGATGCAAGGATTCTTTACGACCCAACCATAAAGCAAAATGAGAAATCTGTGCTCAAGGGTAATAGAGTCAAAGCTCCAGTTGTAGCAATTGGAACTTATTGTTAGTTTTACATACTGGACATCATTTGTATTTATATCAAATATTTTTTTGTTTTCTCGTAATTTAGTTTCTTTATCTCGACTTGATACAATGGGATAATCCTTTACATTTGGGAATGGATGTTTTAGTTTATTAAAGCGAAATCTTTTTATTGGTTCTGGTAATCTTTCTGATGGATTATATAAGTTGAAACTTGAAAGTCGTTATGCTGAAACTCTCCTAACCTTACATCATAATGGTATGAAATGAAGTTCAATAAATGAATGATCAACTTACTTGTGGCATAAATGTTTGGATCGCATATCCAAAGAACGATTGCAATGATTGGTAAAGAATGAAATCCTTAATGATCTGAATTTTATCGATCTTGATGACTGTTTATAGTGTATAAAAGGCAAATAAGCCAAATATACACGAAAAGAGCTACAAGAAGCACACGGCTTCTTGAAATTACACATAATGGCATATGTGGACCTTTTAATGTTTCTTCCTTTAATGGAGAAAAATACTTTATTACCTTTATTGATGACTTTTCGTTATATGGTTATATCAATTTATTGGATGCCTCAATCAATAAATGTTGTGAAAGTATTTGTTAATGAGGTTGAAAGGAAATTAGACAGAAAAAGGTAAAAATAATAAGGTTTGATAGAGGTGGTGAGTACTATGAAAAATATGATGAGTTTGGACAATGTCCATGTCTATTTGCCAAATTCATCGAACAATGTAGCATTTGTGCTTAATACAAAATGTCAGGTACATCACAACAAAATGGTGTAGTTGAAATGCATAATCATACTTTAATAGAAATGGTTTTACCATTATAGAAACATGCCATAATAGCCGCCATGTATTTGTTGAACAAGTTTCATAGGAAAGTAGCTCCAAAGACTCCTTTTGAGCTTTGAACTAGAAGGAAACCCAGCTTAAGGTACCTCCATGTTTGGAGATGCCCGACGGAGGTGAAAATTTATAATCCTCATGAAAGGAAATTGGACTCAAGATCAACTAGAGATTTTTTCATTGGTTATCCAGAAATGTCTAAATGCTATGTGTTTTACTGTCCTAGTCATGGTTTGAGAATTGTTGAATTTAGAAATGCTAGGTTCATTAAAAGTGGCGAAGTTAGTGGGAGTGAAGGATCACGTAATATGGCAATTCAGAAAGTTGAAGTATAGGTTCGTGTAAATTCAACTTCTACTAAAGTTATTGTTCCTTTGATTGTTGGACATTTAAACAACCTACAAAAGCAACAAGTGAACAATACAATGCCCCACATTAATGAAACTATCAATAATAAATCTATAGCAAATTTATCACAACAAATAGCATTAAGAAAGTCTCAAAGACAAAGAAAGTTTGCTATTACTCATGATTAAGTAGTATATCTACAAGAAGCATATTTTGATTTAAGAATTGGTAAAGTTCCAATTTTGTTTTCATTGGCCATAGAAAGTATTAATTCTACTAAATGGGTAGATGCCATGGAAGAACATAACGAAATTTGTAGTCTTGTTGATTTCCTTTTGGTTCAAAAAGAGTTGGTCTAAATTGGTCTTTCAAACCAAATGCAACTCGAATGGCAATATTGAAAGATACAAGGCTAGATTTGTTGTTAAAGGTCTTTCTCAGAAAGATGGCATTGATTACAAAGATATATTTTCTCTTATGTCTAAAAATGACTCTTTTAGAATCATTATGACCTTAGCGGCTCATTATGATTTAGAACTACATCAAATGGATGTGAAAATCGCCTTTCTGGGGATTTAAAGGAGGAAGTTTACATAAATCAATATCAAGGATTTTTGGTTGAGGAAAAGGAATATATGGTATGTAAACTTCAGAAATCAATATAAGGACTCAAAAAGCTTTTTAGTCAATGGTACTTTAAGTATAATGATACCATTACTTCTTTTGGTTTTAAAGAAAATATCATTGATTAATGTATAAACATGAAGACCAGTGGGAGCAAGTTTATAATTTTGGTCTTACATGATGACATTTTGCTTGCTACAAATGATCTTTGCATGTTGCATGAAATCAAGAGATTTTTGTTAAGAATTTTGAAATGAAAGATATGAGAGAGGCAGCTCATTTGATAGTAATAGAAATATTTTGAGATAGATCACAATGAATGTTGGATTGTCTCAGAAATCATATATTAATAAAGTTTTAGAGAGATTTAAGATAGAGAATTGCTTTACAAGTGTCGTTCCAATTTAAAAAAGAGACCAATCTAATATCATCCAATGTCCAAAGAATGATCTGGAATGAAAACAAATGGAAGCAATTCCTTATACATCCATCATTGGGAATTTGATGTATACACAGAATTGTACTATGTTAAACATCAGTTTTCCTGTTGAAATCACTACAAGAAAAAGTCTTTTGCAACGTTCAAAAAACGTTGCTAAAAGGCTTTTACAACGTTTTTTCATATGTTGCAAATCTCAGTGTTGTCGTAAAGTGTGAGACTTTTTGCAACGTTTTTAAAACGTTGCCAAAAGTGGACTTTTTGCAACATTTTTAAAACGTTGTCAAAAGGGGGGGTTTTTGCAACGTTTTAAAAACGTTGCAAAAAGCCTCATTTTAGCAACATTTTAAAAACGTTGCCAAAAGTCTCACTTTTTGCGTTTTATAAACATTCGTTGTTGTATCCTTCTTCTTTTTTTTTTTTTTTTTTTTTTTTTTTTACACAATAATATATATAGATTGACTTGCAAAATTGAAATGACTAATTCTAAGCAAATTTTGATATTGCATAAAAATTGATAATTTCATTATAAATTTTCGAATCCACACACCTGAATATTAGAATGTAATACAGCACCACTTAAATAAAAAAGTGATTAAAAATGAAACAAAATTAGGAATAAAATTTTGATACAGCTTAAGCATGAAAAACTTATTGCCACACTTTCAACACCAAACTTCTGGATAATACTCTAATGGCATGCTCAATCTTGTCGTTCTTCATACTCTGGAACTGCCCGCATTTCTTTTGATCTTCTTGCATCATTGTCACCCCTACGACCCTTGATTTCGAGGGCTCACTGCCTGTAAAAGTTGGTTCAACAAACATTAGGAATCCCATCAAATTGAACTCAAACTTTTAAGGTATGCCTTTGAATGCAAATAAGTTTTTTTTAAGAACAGGAAACTAACAACAATTCATTTCATACAAACAAAATGTAAACTCGTTCACCTATCATGGCTCTACTAAATAATATCAACCTATTATACCAGTGATTCTTTCTCGTTCACTTTTGCTTCATTTATCATATCATTAAATATCTTAAGAATAAAACATATTGGGCATGCGTGGTACTATAGGAGCAAACAGTCTAACTTATGAAACTAGTGAAAAAAGGAACTAAAACTTGCAACAAAATAAATGATAGGAAAAGAATTGTAACAATTATTTGTGAAGCATCCCATGGCTGAAAATAATTATTTTGAAAATGCATTGAGTTGCACTTTGTTAGATTTGTGGAAATGCAATTTTTTTAACTCTGAATCACATTATAGGTTTGCATGACAGTTGTAGCTAACACTAGACTTCATAGGTCTTCACAATAATTCGTAAAAGGATAGAAGATGAAAAATTTGAGGAGGTGCAGATGCATCTTAGGTTTGACTTAATGTGAAGATAATAATAATAAAAAATCTCTGATTTCAATGATTTTTCTCCATGCAATGAACAAATAAAAAAAATTAATACTATTATACATACCACTTATTCATTCCATTTGTTGTAAGGCTATACAGTAAATAATTGTTCCACGATTAGTAACCTTATAAAGTTGTGAGCTCAACGGTGAAAATACACGAATGGGTAAGCAGTTGAAGGTGATGAGCAAAAATATAAAAGGGTATTACACAAATCAATACAAAAGACGAACAAAATTAGTGTATAGTCGATATTGTTTGAAGAAGACATACTTCAATCACCATTATTTCACAAAAATAGCCAACAACTTTTCTTATCTCGTGTTGAGAATAAAGTGAAATGGAAAAGTGGAATGGTCTTCACTCTTCAACATAATAGAACTGAGATAGGCTACAAGATATGAAAAACTACCAAGAGGAATTCACACAATTTACACATTGACAAATCTGTTAAACCTAACTGCAAATGTAAAAATAAAAAGGTTCAGGGTGAAGGAGGAGAACCAGTACATACCTGCTCATTAGCCAATGGTTGAAGGCCACCAACGTACACTCGGCGTGCATGCCTTGTAGCCTAGGAACGAAATAAAGATTAGAAGAGAAGTCAAAATTACTTGAGCAAGTAAAGGATAAGCACTACTTGTTTTTACCTGTTGGCCTATAGCTTGGATTGGCAACAATGGACTGTAATCCAACTGGTTAACCTATTAGTATGCATTGTATTTCATGAGAAAAGTGATGGTAATCTTCTGAAATTTATAAAGACAGCACAAAATAAAAGGAAAAAGAGAGGGCTACTGAATGAACTCAACGCACCTAAGTTGTCTCAGAGGTAAACGTGTTATGCAACATTCCAAAGATTGCTTCAAGAGCTAAGGAAACTTCTTTCAAAGGTTCTGCGTGATCATTGGTGTTCACAAATAAATATGACAATAGCATATACATTGGACTTTGAGAAATTAAATGTGGTGTAACTACAAGGAACAAAACAACACCACCATGTCATCTTCCCACTACATTATAAATGAACAGTGAAATTAGAGAGAAGATTCATTGGGCCTATGAACAGTGCAAATTAATCCATCTGGTGTGAACACAAGGTACTCATAAATGAATAGTAATCTCCACATTCACTCTTTTAAAGTAAAGGTGAAATGACTGACTGACAGCCAGTTTCTTTGAGCAATAGACATGATCTTATTAACAGAAAAGCTGGGCTCAAGCCCAATGCAGAATCCACATTCAACATTCTTTTTTGAGGCCGAGGTAATGAAGTAGACATGAAGGTCAGGAAAATTTAAATTTAGGGAGCATGTTGCTGAAACAACATATCTTTTCTTGGAAATAGTGGGGGCAGGCATTGGCTTAGCAGCTCAAACTTCTTTCCCTCCAAAGGTTGGCAAATGGAAGTCAATAGCAATGAACTGGTTACAAGAAATGTAGCTATTAAAATATTCACCACCCTTGAAAGGGAAACATAGTATTATCCTTGCATCTTGGAGGAATACATTACCCCTCAAGACTTTCTTTTCTAGACTCCCCCAATTTTTATAGCCACTTTTCGAGTAAATCAATGAGCCTGGACAGTGAATTATTTGTTTTATTCAATGATCATGAATTATAATTTTAGGTATCCTTTCAAAATCAATTCTTTACATGAAATGTCTATTTAGATATAATTAAATTTATTAAAAGAAATCTCATCAACTTAATTCTATTTGATATGTTATCACTGGAGAATAGTTAATGGTATTAAATTTATATAGCTAGGATTGAAAATTTATATATTTACTTGAAACATTTCTTATTCAAATAAATTAATTATGATTGGAAATTACTTCAGTTACTCTTGTAGGTGATCCAATATTCTTATACCTGTTGGAAAAAAATCTCACTAAACACAATGAAAACGGAAAAAAACAACAAAGAAGCAAAAGCGATTCCCATTAAAAGTGGCAGACAAACCACTGAAGAAGAAAAGGAAACTTTATTTAAAAAAGTCAGGAATTAAGACCTTAATCTAATTTTTGTTCAATCGACTAAGATACATAACATTTGGACCACTTATCTTAGGTGTAATATCTTGGCATATCATATCTGTCTGTCATATATGCAATCTCACAATAACATCAACTTAACATTGGTAATATTTTCCTTAATTCATATGTTACCATCAAACCATTCTCAAAATTTCCCGAAAAATATTATGATACTTTCATCCACAAACTTTAAGGCTCTATAGCAGTGGACATGCTCATCAGCATAAGAAACTTCAAAGCTGTCTTTGCCTCAACATTCAGAAACCTCATACTAACTTTTGTTGGGTATTTTCACCACACCTCAATCAGTGATAACTTTGAAAAGCTTTGCTTCTTTGAAGATGATTTCTTTGGCCAACTATAAGCTTTATATTCTTTCTTTAACTCGGATAGTATGCAACATTAATTAATAGCAAATCAAGCTTATAGACTAAACAAAAAAGATATTGAATTTTTGTGGTGTTGCAATAATTTTAAACACCATACCAAATTAGTTTGTTATCCCCTGTAAGTCAAAGCCTTAAAGCCAAAACTCATTAAAAAAAAAAAGTATCCCTTGGAATTTGAAGGTTATCCATGATGAACAAAAAAAGACGACAAATACTCTTTGACTGCCAACCGAAATGAATGAATAATAATTAATAAATGCAAGCTATATCAGAACAGTTGCATCTAAACTGGTAATTCGAAACTTCATAACTTTACCCAAACAGTATCACCATAACAAGTGTAATTAACAGTATTTTCTTTTTCAGTCCACGATTAACATTCACTCTCCACTCTACAGATTCTACAGAATAAGAATGATAATCAAAAGCTATAAAATTAAGAATGAAACATAAATAACAGAACCATAATTTATTTAATCAACTAATAGAAATAACCCATATGTGAACAAGGGTAAAATGTAAAAAAAAATATATATACCTTTTGAATCTGCTCAGTGGTGATGTTAGTAGGAGGAAATAAAGGCGTAACTGGAAACATTTGCCCTGGTTACTGCATCTCTGAGGCTTTCTAGCTTAATTAAATTATAAACCCACAAGAAAAAAATGCAAAATCGTAAGGGAAGATTTATGGGTTTCGGTTAAAATTCGGAGGGGGAGGGGGGGGCGAATGGAAACAAGAAAAGGTGTATTTCTACCTGGCGACTGCTGCCCTGTGGCCGTGAGTTTTGTCTACGGATCGAACTCGAACTGTAGTGATGAACAGAGAGCACGACGGAGGCGGAGGAACGGGATGACTTAGTCTGTTCGAACGGATGAAATTGAAGCAATGGATTTGGGGGTCGGTATATAAAAAGGGTTTGCAGGTTGGGCTAAAAAAAATGGGCTTCAGACGCAGCGTTTGAAAAACGTTGTAAAATGTCTAACTTTTCGTGGCAAAAAATATTGCGAAAAATCTCTTTTAACAATGTTTTTCAAACGTTGTAAAAAAGTCTTACTTTTCGCAACGTTTTTGAAATGTTGCGAAAAGTTTCACTTTTAGCAGCATTTAAAAAACGTTGCTAAAAGTAAGACTTTTTTGCAACGTTTGAAAAACGTTGCGAAAAGTCTTACTTTTGCAACATTTTTAAAAAAACGTTGTCAATAGACCATTTTAGCAACATTCACTTGTCCAAACGTTGCAATAGACCCCTTTAGCAACATTTTATTAATAAATGTTGCACTTTAAGTGTTGCAAATGAGTATTTTTGTTGTAGTGAATGTTGGGTCAATACCAAGTAATCTAGGAATGGATCACTAAAAAGCTACAAAGAAAGTACTGAGGTGTCTCTAAGGAACGAAAACTACATGCTCGCTTATAGGGAATCATCTCATCTTAAGGTGATTGGATATTTATATTCAAATTTTGTCGAATATGTTGATACAAGGAAATCCACATTTGGTTACTTGTTCTTATTAGCTAGAGGAACAATCTCATGAAAATGTGTGGAGCAGACCATCATTGTTGTATCCACTATAGAAGCGGAGTTTGTGACATGCTTTGAGGCTACAATTCAGGGATTATGGTTGCGGAACTTTGTTTCAGGACTTTAAATTGTCAATAGTATTGCCAGACTGCTAAAAGTTTATTGTAATAACTCCGCAACAATTTTCTTCTCTAAGAACGACAAATACTCAAAAGATTCTGAACTAATGGAATTGAAATACTTTGCCATTAGAGAAGAAGTTTAGAAACAAAGAGTCTTAATTGAACATATTAGCACCAATTTGATGTTTGCAGATGTATTGACTAAAGGATTGTTGCCAAAAATATTTAATGAACATGCCAAAAGAATGGACATTAGTGGTTTTCAATATTGATATTCTTACGATGATTATGTATTTGACACTTTGAGCTCTTTTGTCTTATTTTATGAAGTTTATATTTTTTTTTTTACTTATTTATACATACATGAATGAATTATATGAATATAAATGAAAGTTGTCTCTCACGAAAACATTCATGTTAGACCATTATGATAAATCTCAGTACAAATCCTATTAAATTTTTAAAACTAACATCGTGAGACACAATAAGGACTATATTGAACTAATTACATATAACCTCCACAATCCTTTTTACTTAATGATGATTTATAGTTTGATCAATGTAATGATGGATTTAGTTTATACTATGCATATTATGATTTATTATTAAACCATGACATTAAATTATGACACATAGGCCAAGTGATGTGATTCGAGATGCGCCACCAATTAGCCAAAATTTGGCGAATGATTGGAAGAGACATAAACCGGGTCCGAGTCTTCAAGGAGTCAATGAAAGCCACACAATTACTTGTTTGAGCTATGGAGCACATGTTGAAGTTACCGTGTCAAGGGCCAAGTTTCATGAAGGGGTCGAGGGTCGAAAACAAATAGAACAACTTGGTTTAGGGCGTGCAATGGAGGGGCCAAAACAGCCACTATGCGACTGCATAGTGGTCCAAGCCATGCGATCGCACATGGACAACCCGAGAACTGAAGAGGGCGTTTCGAGTGAACTATGCGACCACAACAACTATAACTATGCAGTCGCATAGTTATAAAACAGGGAAGATATTTTCCTTTTTCGCGAGAAAAATTATTTTGACCAAAATACTTATTTTTTGTAATTTTTATATTTTAGGACTCTTAAATTTCATTTTCTACCATATTTTAGAGATAGTATAAATTGGTTAATTATTTTCCATTGTAGTCGGACTTTGATTATTTGAATTAAATCGAGAGACTGTTTGCGTCCAATTGGGTTGGGTTGGGTTTCAACCCGTTGATGTGTTGGTTCGGCTTGATAAGAATTAAAATGAAACGAGTAGATTGGGAGCGGGTTAGGATCAAAATTGACTCAATCCAACCCTAAGTGCACACTTATTGCAAAGAATATAAGTTATATTTTTTCTATACATTTATATACCGGGAACTAAACTTTTATATTTTGTTCACTTTCTTTCGTAAACTAAACTTTTACATTTTGTTTACTTTATTTCGTATTTATGTGCAAGGATAACTTTGATTTCCATTTACTTTTAAGAAAAACAAATCCCATTTCTTGAGTTTGTTTTAATCAAAACTTGATTTTTAAAAAAAATGTAAACATATTTTTGTTCTATATTTTATTCAATTTGTATGTATTGTTAACTTAAAATTGATTACTTTTATAATTTCTTCAAACTTTTTTGAATAAAATAAGTCCCTGATAGCCATTTTTCCCAAAATGCATTTTTCTCTCTTTTCTTTTTAACCACACATTTTTCAATAAAATAATATTACACGAAAATTCATAACATTTTCTTAATTTTTAATAACCACACATTTTCCATTAATTAACTATTCAAAAATACTTTTTCTCCCCCAAAAATGACTACCAAACAGAGGCTAAGTAATATTATTGTTTTTTAAATGAGGCTCTCTCACTACCTATTATCGTAGGGACTACCCGTGTTGCATAATTTAAAGGGTTATGCTACAACAATCGATGCCTTGATATCTTGACCGAACACACACAAGCAGAGGAGATCGGCATTTTTTTATTCACACGAAACCCATGACAATGTGAGAGGATGTCACCCTTTTGGTTAAGCATTTTCGATCATTCTAGCAAAATCCTAATTTAAATCTCCTATTTCCACCTTTGGGCATGGGACCACTAATTACCTATGCGTAACCTGTGAAATGATCCAAATGTTGTCCAAATGATAAAAATGGTGTTCCTACTTTAAATTGCAAGGCTAGTAAATTATTTGAAATGTTTTCAGTCTTTTATTATAATACTAATACGAACATTTTGAATATTACATTTTTTTTTATCATTTTATTGTTGAGTTTTAATAGAATAGATTTGTTTTGTAAAACTCTTATGAATGATAAAATTGGAATCGATAATATGATTTTGGGGTGCCCAACTTCTCGAGTACACCCAAGCCCTAAAAATCACAAGTACCACATGCATCTTCCCTTTCATTTTGATATCTCAAAAGGATTTTTTTTTTAACCAATTTTTGAAATCCAAACTGTTTAAAATTTATTCAAGATTAGTCGAAACTTTTTTTTTTTTTAATTTAAATAACAACTTCCATTGAAAGATTTGTGCAACTCAAATATTGAAATACCAAAAGGCTTTAGGGCCCATTTGATTTGTATTTCAATTTTGAATTTTGAATTCATTTTCAATTCGTTTCGTTTGTCAATTTTTTTTATTTTTTTTTTAAATATCTCAAAACAGAAAATTAGAAAACACGCTTGGTTTGAAATTTTGGAAAATTGCTTTTTGATATTTTATTTATTGAAATTTGATTATTCAATAAAATTAAAACAATTTTATGAGTAATATATTATCATGTAATATTACATTTTAAAGTTGGTGAATTTTACAATATTTTTTTTTGCTACAAAAGTAAAATAATAAATTGAGTTTAAAATATATGAAATAAAAATAAGAATTAATGAGTGGATTAAAAAAAATTATCTTTGTACAATTAAATTTTTTTTTAGAATTGTAAATAATCATTAAGAGTTTGAACTATTTTTATTTATTATTCTAAAGTTTTTATAATTTAATTTATAATTTATTAATTTTTTTTCAACATTTTTGAGGTTTTATTTGTAAAGAGTCTAAAGTTTGGAGACCAGATTGTTTACTTAAAAAATTTCATAGTTAAGCTTTTAGAAATAGTTGTTTAAAGAGATATAAGTGGATTTGAATAAAATCGTTGATATATTACATACACCGGTGATCTGATGAAATATTATTCTATCATTTATGTGAGGATGTATTGAAAATATAAATGCACGAGTATTTTGTTCTTTAACAATATGAACCTCAACTATGATGGTAAAATATTTTCGCCAACTCGAGAGTTTATCGAATGCGCACTCGAAAGGTAGCGACTGCGAGTTCCCCGCAAAATTTTAAAAAAAAAAAAAAAAAAAAAAAAAAGGATGGTAAAACAACTTGTACAAGCATAAGAAACAAAATAATTTTGATTGGTATGGTCGTATGGACACCAATTAATTAAATTTCAAAATAGTTAAAATTTTATGGAAACAATACATAACTAAGGTTTTTAGTATGGTCAATTCAATAATAAAATAATAGCTTTCAATATTCAAAAATTAGGTTTCTATTAAATTTTATTTATGATTTAATTAATTATTTATTTAATTAATTAAATATATAAAAGTCACAATTTTGTACAAATTGATCACAAATGCATTTATTAGTCACATATTATCAAATTAATTAATTACAAATTATTACGAGGTCACAAATCAAAATTTTTATTGGTCGCAAATTATTTCCGAAGTCATGGATTGAAATTTTAATAGGTCACAATTTATTTCCGAGGTCACAAATCAAAATGTTAATAGGTCACATATTATTTTCGAAGTCACAAATCAAAATTTTAATAGGTCACAGATTAATTTTTTAGGTCACAATTAATTTCGATCACAATTCACGAACATATGAGCTACAATATTGTGACCGCCACCAAATTATAAGTGACCACCACTTCGCCCATGTCTCCACCAGCGGCACCACCACCGTCGCCGCCCAATAACTTAACAGTAAGGTCACAATTTCCTAGCATATAAGTTATACTATTGTGACCACCACCAAATTATATGTGACCACGACTTCGCCGCTGGTGACTTCGTCGCTGCCTCCACCAACGGCACCATCACAACCACCAACAAAACATCACCACCGAACCACCACAACACCGTCGTCGCCGCCAATACCATCACCACCACCACAAACCTCATCACCGCACCGTTGTCACCTACCAGAAACCGACATATCCACCACACCGCACCCAACATCATCGCCACAACCCAACCACCACCAACACTTCACAAAAAAATCCAAAGCCCAGCTATCAATCTGCACAATCACAAAAAAAAAAAAAAAAAAAAAAAAAAAAAAAAAAAAAAAAAAAAAAAAAATCTCTGCACACACCATCGCCCACAGCATCGAAGGCAGTAGCGCCTCCACCGCCCGCCACAGCCACACAACATCACGACGCTGCACACTCATAGCAGCGTAGCGCTACTGGCGTTCAACAGTCAGAACTGACCGGCATCGCGACCATAAAAAGACGGTCCTCTCGCCACAGCCACACACATCCACGCACGTGGTTCAGTAGCGTCGCCAACCACCGGCGTCGATCTGCAAAACCACCGGCATCAATCTTTGGATGGAGGTTTGGTGGTGGTTGTGGGTAGTTTACTAATGGAGGTGGGGTGGGGGTGGTCGTGGTGGCGACGGTGGGGATTTTAGAGGGAGAGTGAGAAAGAGCGAGAGAGAGGAGGGGGGAGAGGGGAAATGAATGACCAATTAGGGTTTTGAAAAGGTATATAATAGATTTTATTTTTTTATTATTATTATTTAATATTAAAATATTTTATAATATTATTATTAATACCTGATTTTTGTATAAATAAACCATATATCCTAATTTTGAATTTAGATCTTTAAATACTTCCCTAAGTGTAATTTCCTCAAATTTTATTCCTAATTAATTCGTGCCCCTCGGTCTTGAGTACTAAATATAAGTCAAATTTAAAGGGATCATTTGGTAGAGCTTTTAATTTAATATAACGTGTGACTGAAAAATTGGATATTCAGAGAATATTTGGTAGAGATTAAAATTAATTTTTTTTAGTAAATTGTGATAGAAATTTTTGAAATATGTGGTTAAAAAGTTGTGAGGACCCATGAAAGATGTGGTTAATATTAATTATTTAACTTTAATTTAGATTAAAATCAAATTTTAATTCGAACCAAATAGGCCCTCAATGTTAAAATTAATTAGCTTTGACTTTAACTTTTTAATGTTTCCCAAACAAGCAATTTTTTGATTTAACTACTTTCAGCCTACAATTACCAGGCAACTTTTTAACGAGATGTGCTAGACAGATAGGGTCAACAGTTTTTTCCCTTTTGAACAGCCTCCATCTGTGCTGGGAAAATTTATTGCTTAAGCTTCTGGATCTGGAAAGGAATTGCTCGGTACTAGTATGATGCACTATTGAAAGGCTTGACCCAGCCCAAAAGAACGATCCAAGCATTTTGAACTAGCGATCCAAAGAGTCCTAGTCATCGTAGTCAAAGATTTAGATGTAATTTTGAATTATTCAGATCCAATCAATTTAACAGTCACGTTGTTGTCCTTAGAGTCTCAGTTTGAAAAGCATATGAGTTGGAATGTACTATCCACTCGACTGCTCAGCGAATGACACGAGCGCGACAGGTAGAAAAATTCATGAGGGTAATTAACACAAAATGTTCCTACCTTTCAATGTTATTGTGCAAAACGTCCCTACTTCTCATTTTTTTTTTACATTTTCACTCCTATTTTCACCTTTAATTACGGAAAATGTCATTTTCTCAATTTAAAAAATGTAAATTGATAAATATGCCCTTCTATTTAAATAAAACAAAAAGAAAAGAAAAGAACACATTAAAATTATGCTCCTAAACATTTTTAAAAATTGTAAATAATTTCAAATAAATTATTAAATGAGTAATTATCACAAAAGGTCCATGCATTTTCATATTATTGTGCAAAACGATCATACATTTCATTTTTTGACATTTTCCCTCTTATTTTCACATTACATTGGAAAAATCATCATTTACATTTATTTTCTCAATTAAATAATGTAAAATGACAAATATACCCTTGTATCTTATAATTGAAAAAATAGATGAAAATGATAATTTTCTTAATAAAATGTTAAAATAATTGTGAAAATGCTTAAAAATGAAATTTATGAACATTTTGTGCTAATTATTCTTTTAATAATTTATTTGAACTCATTTGTAATTTTTAAAAAAATTTAAGAATATTATTAATTGTTCTTTAATTATTATTTTTCTTTTCTTTTTATTTAAATATGAGGATATATTTGTCATTTTACAATTTTATTTTTTATTTTTTATTGAGAAAATGATATTTTTTCGCAATAAAAGATGAAAATATGAATGAAAATGCCAAAAAAATAAAATGTAAATACATTTTGCACAATAACATTGTAAGGTAGGGACATTACCCTCAGCATATCAACCCGAAGTTGCAGAATTTACAAAAATACAAGGAAAGAAAATACAGAGAAGCACAGCAAGGTCAACTGCTCATTTCCACTGATGCAATTAAGAGAACTTGACATAAACCGCAAATGGATCCCAACTTCAACAAGGTGAGTAAAAGATTGACACTTTTATGCCGTACATCCTAATTTTAATTTTATTACTGAAACAAACACAAGGAAATTGCAAACATACAAGCAAGTCCTAAACCACTTCCGTGCCTACCGACAATAAGGCAGCAGTTTCAACACAGTCTCTTAATATGCACGACATACACTATTATGCTCTAAGAAGCATAATTCTACAAACCTCGACCACGTCCTCTACTAACATAGCCATATCCCCCATAACCCCTTCCATGATAAGAGCCTCGAAAACGACCACCACGACCAGATCCCCGACCTCCTCGATACCTAGAAAAATCTCCAAAAGTCTGCAGTTGCCAGATATATAATTAGCTAAAGTCAATAACTAATATGAAGATATCAATACAATGATGGACGTACCTCTGTGTCTAACTTCATCTGCTCTGAATACCTAGTTCTTCCGTGATTTGGCCCATTGTCCAGTGCATTACAAGAAAGGGAATCGAAAAAGTCGTCCTTGTTATAAACAGGCTGCGGAGCAAAGAAGTATATTCGACAATTGGTATATGATAGAGACTCGTATCAAGTAAACATGTAGATATGAATATAGACAAAAGAAATAATCACACTGACCTCAATCTTTGGCAATTCAGCATCATATTCATCTTGCATATCCTCTTCGTCACTGACGTTTCCGTTCTCATCTTTCGACTGGGATTTGTTACTTTTTCCCAGATGACCCCAGACCTCATCCTTTTTGAACTTCTCATTCATTGCCATGAAATCAAAATCTTCGGTGAATTTTGCCACTGGTGTTCTCTGAGAACCATATAGGAGACATTACAAACAATGGAAACATGAAGGTTAAACATTAAATCAAATTATACAAGAAAGATGAAATTGGTGACTAAAGGATGCTTGTTGAGGAAAGATCTACTAAATAGGTGGTAGAAAATTTGAATATTTAAAGAACCTTGACATCGTGAATTTTTATGAATTTTTGTGTAATGAAAAAGCAAGTCATTACCGCAGGTCCGGGTCCTCTACTGCCACGTCCTCTGTAGTTGTTACGCATCTGATAAGTAGCTCCATTTGGCTACAAGTACAGCAGAAAAATATGTTTCAAGCATCTCAGCCACATTTTACAGTTAGTTCATAAGCCATAAGTGAACTTTTTACATTGGTTAACAATTTCAATAATCCGCAGAAAATGGTAAGAAAACAACTAAAGTTCGACCATAATGTACACTCGAACAATTTCAGTTACAGCTTGCATTGAAGATAATATTATAAGCCACTGGAAATTGATTCTCATAACATTTCACAAAACAAATAACGGCAAGGGCAAAGTGCCAGGTCCTTTAATTTTATCTCCTAAATTATCATTTTGCAGCTACATAGAGCCTTTAACCTCGTTAATCCATAAAATCCTATGACATCTTCAAAATTCAAGGGCTAAAACTATTACAAGCACCCTTCATCTTAATAGCATTCAATCAAAAAATCAAATAAAATTTCGGAACACTAAAAAGACTAACAAATGTGTGCAAGGAGAAAGGAACCTTTTGGAATCTTGTGCTTGGAGGCAAAGGTAGAATTGGTGGCTGAGCTTCAGTTGCAACTGGAACTGGCGGTTCTGGAGATGGCATTGGTGACACTTGAACTACTTCCACATCCTTCTGAGCTGTCTGCAAATGTAGAGTTGAAGGAACCATAGCTGGTCCAGATTGCAGAAGCTGACCGGGCGTTATAAGTGAAGGGGTGGGTGTTTCTGCAAGAACTGATCTTGATGTCCCAGAAACAGATGTCAGAGGCTGAGACATGGTCTGATGAGGCAAGGCTGCTGGGCTGGATATTGCACTAGGTTTGCTAGCAACCAAAGACATTCCAGCATTTTCAGGAATTGTTGAAGACATCAGAGCCAAAGTTGGCAAGCTAGAACTCAGTGTTGAAGTAGGGATGGCTGAAATAGGAGCTTTGTTTGGAATTGGATTCGGCATTGATACAGATACTGGTGAGACAGATTGCAGTGGAGGAACACTCAAAGACAAAGTTGAAAAAGGTAAAGAAGTAGAGATTAAACTAGCAGAACTAGTGCTGTTAAGAACCAAGGGAGAAGGGTATTCCGGCAAATTAGAACCTGGAAAGCTCGATCCTCCTGTCGGTAAAGATGAATTGAAACCAGAATATGGCATCTGTTGCATGGACGGAGGCATTGAAAGTCCAGGAGGTGGCCGAAGCAAGGACTGCTGGGGCAGTTGAGGTAGCCCATTTGGTGTACCATAGAATCCCTGCCAATACATTGGCATAGCTAGCCCACTTCCATTAGCATTTGGTGGAGAAGGCCCCCAAGAGTTCAAGTTCCCTCCCGGTTGATATAAAGGCAGACCAGTTTGGAAAGTTGACCCAGGGTGTCCCACCTGAGTAGAATTGGAACCAAGATCTGTCAAAGACCCAGTAACAGCTGTAGGCAAGCTTGTGGATGCGGTTGCTGGAAGAGGATAATTAGACTGCACGTGGAAAATAAAGGTAAATGAAATTAATTCAGCACCACGCATACCATCATTACAACAGTCTTTATATTACTTGCCTGAATAATGGCTGGATCACTGTTTATGGGTGGTGTACTTTGAACAGGCGGAGAAGATTTTACCTGTAGATCCTGAGGAGAGCAGAATGGAAGGGACAATTTGAGGCAAATAGGAATAGATGGAATAAAGAAACAACAGCCTAAACATTATCCAAAAGATGATAGTAACACTGCTTCTACTTTCAAGTAAGACTAAGGGCGGTACAGGAAACTTATCAAACTGAAACCGTCAATTTATACAAGCATGGAATAAGCCAGCAGACTATTCTTGTCAACGTAATGTACAGTAAGTTTTTTCACAAAATTGGTGGTCGATAAAAATTTAGAGAAATGAAGTACAAAAGAACAAGTAAAAGGAAACGTACAATAAAGAGTGCAAGTGTTTTTTATTCACCCAAATCAATATAAATCCCAAGTTGAGGCCCCCTCTTCCTTTCGAAATGAGACTAAGAGCTTTTCACCAACCATATGTTAGTCGTAACCAAAATCAGAAAATCGCCTGATATGTAATCATAAAACATAATTTTTCAAGACAAACTAAGCAATCGTACAGTTGTAATCAGATACCTTGATATCACTTCCTCTAAACAGTATGTACTCATAAATTTTGTCACTGGGAGGGACTTGTGGACCATCCTTTTTTCGTCCTTCTGTTCCAAATGATCTCACTGCCACGAAATAATTCCACGCCAACAGTTAGGTCGCATCTATATTTTAACATAATAATCAAAGAGATTGTTGATGAAATTCACTCAGCATACAAATTCAAAGATTTTGATGACTAAGCTACATAGATATATTGCAAATGACAATACATCAAACATGTTTTCAGACCTGTTTAAGTTTCCAGTAATCATCATGCTGTAGGTCACATAATTTTACTTCATTGTATTTTAAAGTAAACAACTTGAAATGCTATCGTCTCTCATTATAGGTAAGATATCGCACGTCACAGATCCCTGCAGCACTATTTTTCGAGCCAAGTTTAAAACTAATTATTGGTATAATAAATGCAGGAAGCCACATATTAATAATAAATTTTCCTTAATATAACATGTTATAGTTTCAACTTTATAACATATGAAAATTATTAATGAAAGTAAATAAAAAATCTAGTCTTTTCTCACTTTTCATGGCCAAAAATATAATCAGAAATTTCCATAAAACAAAAGAATCTGAACTGTCCCCAAAAAAAAAAAAAAAAAAAATAAACATAAAAAGTTAATAAAATTAGTAAGAATAAACTTGTAAAAGTGATAATTAAGTAAAAAGAATCAGAGTTATTGGAAAAATTATCATAACTCAATAATATTAATGTTAATTCCTATTAGACCATAATAGCATAGGATTATAAAAAAAAAAAAACACATCACAAGAATTAAAAACCGTGGAGAAACAATCAATCATGCACAAAAAGAGCAACTGGAAATGAAAATACTAATTATTCAAGCAGGATAAGGAAAATCTTTAAAAAAAAATCCACTAACGGCAAAAAAAATTGAAACCTTCCGACACAATTAAACGATCAATAAGTCAACAAAAAATTATAAATAAAATATTATAAATTTTAAATTACAAAAGAATACAAAAATCATAATTTTTATGAATTTCTCACCGTTACGGAGGCCGATGCTGGACTCTCCAGTGTTGATGTTGTAAAGAATACCTTCGTATCTGATCTCACTCTTGGAAGTCAAGCTTATCAAGCTGCCTATATAGGAGTCCGCCGATGCTCCGCCACCGCCGCCAGATCTACTACTGGGCGCTGTAGCTGAATTCTCTGCCGCCATTCTGTGATTCTATTCACTCTATTTACCTGTAACCATATATATAATCGCGTAGAAATATATATCTAGAGAGACGACTCTTCAGTCCGCCAGGAGAAGAATTCAGGGAGAGCGAATATGTTGACCCCTTTCAAAGGTGTGAGATAATGTAGGGTTTCAGTTTTTTCTACTTTTCCATTTTCTACCAACACTGAGCGTCTTGGAAAATAGTGAGTCGCCAGGTAAAATGATGATTACGCGTGATTTTACCATCATTAAAAAGGGAGTGTTTGAAAGTGTTTTTGTGAATAAATTTTACGAGATTATTGATTATTTTAGGGGAAATAATATTGAATGAGAAAATATATAAAAAGGAATGACATTTGATGAAGAATGATGAAGTTGGAAGGACAATCAAAGTAAGTTGAAATGCTTAAAATGCAATAATTGACGACTTGAGCTGACAAGAAATGGAACAAGGAAATTGCACAAAATTGGAAAGTTGTTAACAATTGCAATCGCAGCAATATGTTGAGTTTCAATTGCAAATACGTGAATCTGAATTTTAGTATCTAGAGCAACTAAACGTTGCTATTGTACTACTTTTTTTCTTGTGTGGTCACGTGGGTTATCGTGGAGCTAGAGATCTCCCATAGAGAACATTATGGGACATAATTTTACAACCTAGATGGACGTCTATAAATAGTGATTCTTGATTCTTTTCTTTGAGAGGAGGATTGGAAACCCATTCTAGAGGGGGGGAAAACTTATATTTACATCCACAGATTCTCAAGATTTGTGGCTCTAATTTGGCTTAATCCCTTAGCCCCCCCCCCCCCCCCCCCCCCAACAAAATATTGGAGGGGTGCCACAATATAACCCCCTGGTCCAAGGGTTGTTCAAGAAGCATGGCCCATTATTTGAAGGCGTGTGATCGTTGATTAGACATGATATCTACATTCATTAAAGAAGAGATTAAAGATTCCATTATTCAGATTCGTGTGGTGAAGATCAACAATAGCTTGGAGTTCTTTTCTTAATTCGTTGTATTGGACCCGCTGATAATTTAATTCTTTATTTGTTTAATTCCGCAATTATAAGTAGCTAGTCGATTTGTTGTTGGGATGAATGAAGTAATTTATGTTTAGTTCTTTATATTCAATTTGATTATGTGTTAATTACTCATTGTGTGTTTAATGAAATTCAATTGCTTTGATCACCAATTGATGAATTTAGGGACAATATTGAAACTGATAGAATATATATTTATCTAGCTCATCCAATGAGTAACATAAGTATTGATAAGAGATCGATAGATACTCTTTTAGGTTATTAAATCTTTATTGAATTCCTACGAATTAATGCATTTTTATGTATATGAATTTACATAGAGGTGCAGTGAATCAAGAATGTAAATGAGGCTAGTTTTACTCGCAATAGATTATTAGCTAAAATTTGTTAATTCGATTGTTAATTCATATAGAAAGAGAGCTTAACCTAAGTGAAATCGAAATTTCTAACTACATAATCCCAAAAAATTCCATTAAGTTATCAAACGTCTAGAGTATTAGATTAGTTAAGTACAATTTTAAGTTAAATTCATTAATTAAATCATTAATTGGTGGTACCTTAGTTCTAAAGTTGAAACTAGGTTTAGATAAATATCAATAGTGGGTGATTAGTTATGGTAAGGTGATACTTGAACTTAAAAATCCACTTATTACTTGTCAGTATCATTACACTTGCGACTTAAGCAAATAGATGGCAAAGTAATGTCCCATCACATATCATCCCTTCCAGTCTTCTTCCATTGGTAAATCAGGGAGAAGATATCTTGACCCGTCCTATTTCTTCTTTGATAGGAAATATGGATCTGGCTCAATTCTTAAAATTTATTTAATTTTAAATTAAACTGTATTTAAAAAATAAATTAATAATATTAAAATTAAATAGGTAAATATGAAAGTAAAATGCAGTCATTTAATTGCTTGTCCTCATCCCACCTCTCGAAATTTTTCAACGGGCCATGGTTTGATTGCCCGATCACCTCGTCCGTTGTCATCCATTCTTCATAAACTTTTACATGAATTAAAACAAGTACTGTGCAAGGCTTGTTCCCATCGTCTTTTAAAATTTTTCAATAGAATGGCATTGACGATAGAAATCGAATCAACAAATTCCTCTAATTTTTACCAGGATTTTCATCTCTTAAACTCACTAATTTTGATGATCAAACAGGAGCAATGAGAGAAATAACTATTTGGGAATGAGATATTTGAATTTGCATGTATTTATCTTATGTAGATGGGGTATTTACAAATTCCCCTCACTCTCTCTAGGAAATTCGATCATTTCAGAAGAATGACAGGTGGTGGCCTTGCATTGGCTAACTCGTAACTAATTCTATTATAGTATCACATTTTGCTCATTAGTCCATGTGCATTTTTATAACAATTTCTGGCCAACTTGGATTGGGGAATTGTTCGCCTAATTTATTCGAGTCATTTACACTTGGTTCTTCTTTCGCGTCATTTATGCTTCACAAGCAGAGGACCATGTTTGCGGAGTGTATTTCTAGGTTTAACAAATGACACACAAGGAGGGATGCAGCATACTGCTCACTCCTAATTGGGATCTTTGCTTTTGTAAGATTGATTTTATGTTATTTCCATAATAAACACCAATTTCTAAGCTTAATGATTATGTTTATTTATTCATCAATAACTGAAATATTTTTTCTATGGATTAAAATATTGCAACTCTACTTATCTGTTGCCCACTTGCCTTAATTTACAGTTTCACATCATTGAAGCATCTTATGTTTGCGCTTCATCGTGTGAGCACTTATCCAAATAGTAGGGACATTAGCCATTGTCATCATCACATAGTGCCCGCGAATTCTGAACCTCCTTTCTCAAGGGCAATAAAACAGGAGAGCATGTTGGAGAGAGAATAAAATTTGGCAAATTATTTACTGGGGACAGTATTGTAAGTGTTATGCCCTAAATCCAATCAACTTTGCACATAAACACTTTTAATATATAATTGATATAATTTTATAGCAGATATATTATTAAATTAAATAATAGAGTCCGTAGATTCAAATTCTAGTAATTTGTTAATTACAAAGAGTTGTGATTATGATATACAAATTATATATGACCGAATCTTAAATCATTCATGATCATAAGTGATAACGAGATACATATATCATTATTACAGATAGACTATCACATGTGACATTTCTTACTTATGAAATAAGTAGTTAATCTCACAAGTTAAAGTGTGGTGACATTTAAATGAACACGTATATATTTTGTTGTAAAACAAAATATTGGAGACCCACTGGGAGATTCCATATAGATAACTATTTAAATGTCAGTGGTTAATCTCTAAGGTTCGATTGTAGAATTGGTCATTTGATTTGATGTCATCATGGTGCCTTATATGAGGACAATCATACTTTGATAATGTTGAATGTTGCTCTGTCAATGACCACTAATATAGTATCGTTCGAGTATGTTGAAAATCATACAAATGTTGTAAATGATCAATAGAGAATTCACTACTCTTGGATAGTAAGATCTTATGATCTACATTTCATCTACTTAAGTTGACAATGAAATGCTTGGCCAATGTGTATTCATAAGTCGAAAAGAAGTTTTCGACTTACATTGACTTAATAGTGGGATAAAAGATATAATCGATAATTTAGATTAACACATATTCATATGTTGTAATTGATCAGATCATATTGACGAAATGATTATTATTTCACGGTAAATGAACAAGTTTGACATTATCACACCACATAACATTTTTGTCACATATATTGACATGATACATTGCTAGATGTCAATTTGAAAGTAGAGTTTGACTCTAATTTGGTATTTAATTAAATTTTGATTTTAATTAAATAAGTTCGCCCTAAATCTTGGAATTAGAGTTGAACTCTAATTTGATATTTAATTAAAATTTGATATTTAATTAAATAATTCACCTTATAATTGTGGATTTAGAGTTGGATTCTAAGTTGACATTTAATTCAAAATTTATTTTAGTTAAATAAACCCGCTAATTAGATTAATTGATTATTTAATTGTTCCGATTCATTTGTTTGAATTAGTTTAGACAACCTTAATTGTCAGAAACTTGAAACATATATTCATAAAATATTTGATTTTATATAGGACAACATTTATAATATTTATTAGTGAATGATTATGGAGTCGACTATGTTTATAAGTTTTATTCTTATTGTTTTATGAGTATGCGAGCTCTTATTTATTTGGGACCTGCGAGTCTATTGTAATTTTATGGGCACGCGTGTTCAATTATTTAGACCTGCATGCTAACTAGTATATGATACATATTGCAACTAAACCAATTGAAAAAAAAGGGAGTGGAGATATGGAGCATTGATGAGTCAATGCAATATCCCTAGAAACTTACCAATTAGTCTTTGTTATGGCTCTGGAAGACTAAATGGTAAAAGTTTATAATTGTCCACACTATTATATATATGTTTATTTGCATGTTGGTGCATAATAAAATATATAAAATTATTATGATGAAACATTTGCATGATAAATCTCTTGCTAAAATGTTAAGTTAATTTATTATTCGTCTTCCATTATTATAGTGAAAAACAAATGTCTTAAATCGTTCCAGCTTGTTGAGCATACACAAAGCTGATCTAATAGAGATATGTTTGGCACTATTATATATTCGATATTTCTGAATTATGGGTTCGACTTAACTAAAATTTATATTTATTCTGTACACTTAAAGTACAAAAGATAAATTTTAGAGCCATGCTAAACTAACACGTAAGATGTGTGAAAACAAAGTTGTCAGCTTAATGATTTGAAAGTTGTATGGAGATACAATTGATAATAGTATTTACCAAAATGTTTTACTAAAACTTGTTGAGTACACTCAAGATCTTAATATAGCAAATAGAATTCCAAGTATCGCGCCGAATAGGATACACATGACGTCACATGAATGAACAAGTATAAGAGTCGAGGTTTTAGATGTTGAACGCACAATTGAGGATTGCAGATCGTGATCGTTCGTGTTCAAGACAAGCAAATGAGTTTGCAGAATTTATCAAATGTATTATTCTAAACACAGTTTCTATCTAAGTACAAAGAAGATCCTTTGTTAGAATTGAAAAATAATTTATTTTTCAATGTGCATAATTGAGTAAATTTCCAACAAGCATCGCGCCGATTAGGATACACATGATGTCACATGAATGAACACTTATAAGAGTCGATGTTTTGGATGTTGAAAGCACGAAAGAAATCTATTTTACATTAGTGGAAAGTAGCTTTACTAACTATTTCTCGAGCTCATCCCGAAGAGATAAGTAATTGATTCTCAACTTCTGGCTTATGTTTTTAATATTTGAATAACACCATGTTTTTACCTTATTTTCTTTCACCCTCCACTCATAAAAAAGTTTATTTAACTTATAAACGCGTCTTTTTATATGGTATTTGATTTGATTGCCATCGCCAAAATTTCTACATCCTTAACTCTCTAGATTTTAATAATTTTGCTTTTATTTCTTAGCTAGACGGAGAGACTGTTAAGGAATTTTGTGGGCCTGCTTGTCTTAATTTTTAATTTTGTTACATAGGGTTTATTTTTATTTGAATTTCCAAACATACTATAAGTATAAGATAGGAATAACAAAATCTCAAATATTTTATATAAAAAATTAAATGTAATTTATGTATCTCCTTTCTTTGAGATTTTTTCATTTCGTGAAAACTATTTGTTTTGAGTGAATTTTTGAAGAATGTGTGGTTAAAAAATAAGAAAATATTTTAAATTTACGTGTAATATATATATATATATATATATATATATATATATATTTGGTTGACGGAGAGAACCCGCATCCGCTACTCTTGGGATGCTCACTAGGTAAGTTCTCGGGCTGACGCAATAGCCTACAAACCACGCTAGCTAAGTTAGCCGCACTAGGCAAGCTTGGTGCGACATATTCGATCGAGAAAATGTTGGTTGGGAGAATCGAACTCGTGACCATAGGTCTCTGCGCTCATCTACATTTAGAATGTTTTATTGTGTGAATGTGTGGTTGACAATGAGTAAAAAAATATATTTGAAAGAATGTGAGACAAGCAGGGCTAAGTTGATTCAAGATGCTTGATTGTCAAAATTCATTTTATATTATGAAAAGCTTCCATTCTCCAACTATTTTCTAATAAAATCCAAATTATCTAGCCGTGATTAGTAGCTAATGGAGTGGCCAAAGTCAAATGGAATAGATCAAAATTCACATTGAGCGATTTCTTTCTTGAGGAGACTTCAAAAGTACGAATTTTTCATACAAGTAGAGAATTTCTAATTAAATTCATTATCTTGAAAAACTTCCACTCCCAACTATTTTCTAGTGGAATGGCCAAATATGGCTTAGAAACAATCGCCATACGAAAATGGAATAGATTATGTTTTTGGAGATGAATTAGCATAAAGCAATTAGGTAAGGAGACTTAAAAAATTATGAATTTGTCATACAAGTGAAGAAATTTTCTTTACTCAACAGTCATTTCGTGGAAGTTATTCAAGATGCTTAATCGGGAAAATTTGTTACCATGAAAAGCTTCATTTTCGCAACTATTTTCAAGATATGGAATTTTAGTTGCAATAAAAGGTTAATTTGATCATGACACAATTGAATCAAAAGTGTTTTTAAATATTATCATCACTTAACAAAACTTGAAGAACATGCTCGTGCCAAGTTCGAAGTACCATCATACAAATAAAAATCCCCTTCATTATATGACCTCTTCTTCGTATAGACGGATATGAGAAATTTATGAGGACAATTACTTAGAAGTACATTATGTGTTACAATTATTCCCTCAATCGCTCTTTTTAGTGGGGAGGAATAGTACATGAATGACGGTTCTCAGACGAGAGAATTGTTCCGTGACGAACCTTGCGGAGGAACCCTTAAGTTTTCAGGACATTGGATTCTCACCAATATTTGCGTTTGGAGTTTTCCTACTCATTATCGTTTTTTTTTTTTTATCTTATTTGTTTGAAAACAGGTTTGATTTGCTTGATCTATGAAAATGTCACCCATGTTCGAGTCTATAAGCAATGATAATTGCCCTATGAAGATTCACTTTCGCTATGATTCTGATTAAAATTTTCATATAAATGAAATAAATAAGGTTATAAGAATTAAATTGGATAATTAGTTCGACCGAGAAGAAAGTAGGAATCGATTTGAAAATTCAATCTAGTTATGTAAGAATTGAAATTGTAATAATGTTAAAGCAATCTTAGATTTGATTGGTTCACTTGAAAATCAAGTGAATTGAAATACTTGTTATTGGTTCACTTCACAAAAAAGAATAATTTATCTATTTATTTCCTAACCAGGATTATTTTTTCCCTTTCCGGGAATTTTATTTCAAATATATATATTTTTCTTTTTTTTTCCCTGTATAAATGCATATGAATGTGAAAAATAATAAAATATTGGTTGAAAAGTGGTATTTAACTCAATAATATCTTATGACATATTTTACTCGTTAAATTGATAATAAGATTACAAAAATAAAGATATATTACTTATTATTATTTTTTTAATATTATCTTAAACCACTAGTGTAAGCTTAAAAACTTCAAATTTTAAGTAAATTTATGTTTTTTTAAGCTCAAGCAAACGTGCCACATTCAGTGAATCAGGGACTAACTTGTATTTTTCTTCAAGAAAAGTCGGAAACTTCAAATTTATATCCTCAAAAAACTGCAAGCACGGTATCTAGAACCAAGGGTAAAATCGTCATATCACCTCCAACTATAACACTTTTTAATCGAATTTCGACCGTTGATCATCTACCCTTATAACAGAAGAAAAAGAAAGCATCACAAAAAGTAATTTCTTCCCTACTAATTTCTACTGTTCGATTATACTCGAAACCCTAATTCCCGTTTCTAGCATTCCTTTTTTTTTTTTTGTTTTCAATTCAACTGTTAAACCTCTGAAATCAAGATTTTGTTAATTTTACTCCTAGGATTACAAATTTGGTATTTTTTTTTATTAGGGTTTTATTTTGAGGCCCGAATTTGATGATGTTTACTCCACAGAAGCATCAGTGGCCGGGATTATCAAGTACTACGAGGAGGGAAGCAGAGCCACGACCGCATAGGAACACCCCAAACCCTACTGGTAAGGGGAAGGCCGTGGCGTATATTGATGGCCCTGCAGCGCCACCCCCGCCTTTGGGGCTCTTGAGTGAGAGTAGAGAAATAGCAAGGGTGAATGATTTGGAGAATATGGAGGATTGGAAGAGATTTCGAGACGCGGGGTTCTTGGATGAGGTCTCTTTGGAGAGGCGTGACCGCGAGGCTTTGGAAGAGAGGATTGCGAGGTTTGAAAGAGAGGTTAGAAGGAAAATTAAATGTGACTGCTGGAATTTTAAATGTTATTTGTTTTGTAGTTTTAAGATTCTTATCTTTTTCATGTGTTTGAATTTGATTTCTGGGGTTATTTTTTAATATATGCCGACTGGTTAAGCATTGTTTTTTGAATAATAATGGCACTTAAAGTTTGCTTCTTGGGTAGTAATGTGGGAATTTTGAAAATAGTACAACTAAATGATAGCTAATTGGTTGTATTAAAGTAGTATTTAATATTGATATTGTGTTGATAGGTGAATATATAGACACTTGGGGCTTTTTCCACTAACAATGATAATTATGCAGCTATTACCTATAATATTGACAAAATTCTTATGTTGTCTGGGGCAGTCTATATGTCCTTTTGTTAAGCCGTCACCCCAGAAAAATAATGCCGTACTTCCTCTTGGATTTAATCCACTTGATCCTGCTCAAATTTTTAACAGATCATTTATCAATTTTAGTATTTTCCAGCACACTGTGCTGGCCCTGTGTACCAAGATTCAACTTAAGTCTCCCATATGATGGAGGTCTTGAGTTCGAATTTTTGGGAACGCGATAAAAATCCGTGAGGGGCCAAGTGGGCACAGGCTCACCCAAAGCGAACAGTACGTATGATCTAGTGGTTTGAGTGCAAGGTTCGGGTCGTTATAATTACCCAATTGATAAGTCTTCTATATGATGGAGGTCTTGAGTTCGAATATTGGGGAACGCGATAGAAATTCGTGAGGGGTCAAGTGGGCACAGGCTCACCCAAAGCGGACAGTATGTATGTTCTAGTGGTTTGGGCGCAAGGTCCGGGTCGTTACAAAAAAGTCCACTTTGGGGTGGACAGAGCCCACTTATCCCCTCATGACTTTCTATCGCGTTTCCCAGGATTCGAACTCAAGACCTCCATCATATGGGAGACTTAAGGGGTCTTGAGTTCGAATTCTGGAGAACGCGATAGAAAGTCATGAGGGGATAAATGGGCTCTGCCCACCCCAAAGTGGACAGTACGTATGTTCTAACGGTTTGGGCGCAAGGTCCGGATCGTTACACCCTGTATCTAGCTCGTGAAAAAATCAGTTTGTATGGAGTTTTTTTTAACCTTTAATGATGCAACCCTGCTGGACGAATGAGTACAAACTTCCAAAATATTAGTATTTTCACCTTGTTTGTAGATAAATCTGTTATTGAGTGGTAATATTGCATTGAATTTATTTTGTTGGGAGAGGGGAAGGATCTATGCTTAAAAGGAAACCAGACATGATTTTTTAAATGGTAAATAATACATGTATCATACTATATTAATTAGTTTGCTAAATACAGTGAAATTTTAATTGCAATTTTGAATGGTACGTATAACCTACAAAATTGAAATATTAATTATTATTATTTTTATGGAGAGAGCATAAGCTCCAATCTTTTCCTCCGTCATCAATATAATTCTTCACCGTTCTTTCTTGCACTTATTTGTCAGAATTTTGGAAGTATGTGTCACCATATCTGCTTATCTCCCTTAACATTGCTTTCCAGAGCTGACAACCTTAGCAACTCTAGCACAACTTAATTTGATGTTCTATTCATATAGTATTTGACATGGCTTATTTAGCAGCTGTTATCTTGGTATATTTGGGCTTTTCATTTGCTTGTCAAAAACCTCCCAACTTGTGAAATCAGCTCTAGGTTGAAAATGGTGTACTCTTGATAATTGTGAATTCAGTTCGGTGAGTTGCGTAACTCATATTTATGAATGTTATTTTGATATATTGATATCCCATGGGATTGTAAATGCCGAGTGGATGAGTAACAATATTTAGTCTCTCCTCGCATTTAGGTCTCTACTCATGATCTAGTTCAGAGTTGTGTGCTTCCTCGGAATTAGCCTTTTTCAAGCATGTGGTGGTTTCAATTGAAATTTGGAATGTATAGCTTTTGGTTTATATCATGGCGTAAGTTGCAAATCATTGGAAATATATGTCCATCTAATGCATGTAACTAATTGTTACATAATTTACATTGATTTATGATTTATGAAGCCTTGCTATCTTAGGGTTTGATAAATAAGCATGGAAATTTATTTACTCGGAATTTAAATCTGATTATTTCTCTGACATCTAGAATTCACTAGCCGTATGGCTAAGATTCAACGTCTTCTTATGCTATCATTTTTTAGTGAAGCGCTTAGTTGCTTAAGATTTGCTTGTTTAATCAGGAGATGATTTGTGAAAAGTCTCAAATGACTATATATGGACAAATTTGGTATAACCTATGATTGAAATAATTATATGAGGTGATTAGTTTAAAATATTGTAAAATTTATTGATCTAAACCCAAATGAGAAATGGGATGTTGTATGCCATGGGGCCAACAAAGTATTTCTATAAATCAAATTTATTTAACATTTGTTTCTTTCCTTTTAATTTTTTTTGGGAAAAGAGATGGATCATATTTCCATTCTTGGGTGTCAATATGAATTATGATGATTAGTTATGAGAAAAATAATAAAAATGAGTCTTGATATCTCAATTTTAGTGCATTTTTAACTTAGGATGTGAGACGTTTTCCTAAAATATTGAGATTGTTCATCTGGACAGCTATTCGACTATCAATATAATATGGGGCTGCTATTGATTGAGAAAAAGGAGTGGGCTTCAAAGCACGAAGAACTTAGAGAAGCACTTCTAGAAACCCAGGAAGTTCTAAAGCGTGAGCAGACAGCTCATTTAATTGCAATTGCGGAAGTGGAGACGCGAGAGGAGAACCTTAGAAAAGCTTTGGATGTTGAGAGGCAATGTGTGGCTGATGTAAGATATTTCTTCTACCTGGCCATCCTTTTCCCTCTTTCGAATTATACCAGTTGTTTATTTGTTGTTTTATTGGATCTCTTCAAGAGATGCTTTAGACCCTTAGTTTACAGTATGCATTAATTCTTTGTCTTTTAACTATCAGATGAATGCATTTTCATGTCTTGTATTATGGCTCATCATATTACATCAGTTCTACAGTGAAGTGGCTTTAATTACTATTTAATGATATCTAATGATCAATTACTATCTAATGGCTTTAATTACTATCAACATTTTTTTAAGCTACCTAGGGGACACTGTAATTGATCATTACGTCTTCATAGAAATTAAGTTCTCCGTGATTAAATTTATGTAGCCATTTCTCTTGGACTTCTGACCAAGCCTCTCATGTAGCCAAGCTTATGTTATTGACATTTAAGCTTCTGGATTCGTCTTGTGTGTCACTTATTATATCTATTTGATGGGCAATAGTTTTGTGTAGAGTGTTTATAACAGATGGCTTTACCTACTTCGAAGGGGGGAATGCAAAGGATATGCTAAATAATATATACTTCCTATACTTTTATTTGCGTTATCTCTTTTTATGTTACTGGTTAGTAACCTTACATTTTTTGAAGATAATGGTTGACCTTTCTTTAGCAGGATCTTTGTTCTTATTTTATTTTATGCTATGAGTCGTGTCTTTGAATATGACTTGTAGGCGGATGACTTTTGAAAATTCTTGTCCTGAACCTATCAAGTACTAATAGTAACAACAAATTTGTCTACCAATATATCCAATATAGTAATTGTGGATAAAGTCAGATTTTTTTTAAAGGTAGTTGGTTAAGATGTCATGTTATGTCCTGATACTTGCGACTTAATGTTTATAAACTTGCAGTAATATATTTCTATGCTTACTTCAACTTATGAAAAGACTTGACAAAGGATTTAAAGATATGAATTATCTAATACTAACTTTTTAAATTCTTCTGCACCTGTGTCAATCAATTTACCATTGGCAATGGCTTGGTTATGTTGTCTTGCTTATTTTTCTGGTGTCTCTTTTTTGTCTTCTGCTAATGACCTATTTAACTTTGTCCATATCTAGCTTGAGAAGGGTTTACGTGAAACACGTGTGGAGCACGAACAGATCAAGCTTGCAGCTGAAACTAAACTTGCCGATGCTGAGGCATTGGTTGCTAGAGTTCATGATAAGTCTCTGGAAGTGCAAGAAAAGTTGCTGGCTGCTGATGCAAAGCTTGCCGAGGCAAGTCGAAAGAGTTTGGAAATGGAGAGGAAATTGCAGGAGGTTGAGTCTCGTGAAAGTGCAGTTACAAGGGAGCGAAAATTCTTTAATGCTGAGTATGATTAATGTAGAAAATTACTAAAAATACTTTTACTGTGGTGATATATCATTTAGTTACTCTTTTGATTTCTGATATGTTATCAGGAGGGAAGCACATGAGGCAACTGTTCTGAAGCATAAAGAAGATTTAAGGGAGTGGGAAAGGAAGCTGCAAGAAGGTGAAGAGAGACTTTGTCAGGGTCGTAGTATGATTTATGAGAAAGAGGAAACAGCTAAAGAAGTCGATCGGATGCTCATTAAGAAAGAAAGGGAACTTGAAGAAGAGCAGGAAAAGGTTGAATTGATGAATTCGACTTTGAAGCGGAAAGAAGATGATATTAACAAAAGGCTTGCAGACTTAACTGTGAAAGAGGAAGTGAGTTTCTCACCTATCTCCATATTCTGGGATTTAAAAAAGGTCAGTATTGTGGTCTGTGTATCAATATCATTTTTTATTTGTTTGCAGAAAGCTGAGTCTTTGAGAAATGATCTAGAGATGAAGGAGAAAGAATTGATTAGTCTGGCGGAGAAGCTGAGTGCCAGAGAGAGAGTATGTTGCAGTACCTTAGTTTATGTGCAGCCTGATTTTTTTCCTACACATTTGCAATTCATTCTCTTTCTTTTATGTTTGTGGAAATAGCTGCTCTTTGGATGTTCTTTCTTTGACATTCTTTTAGATTTTTTGGTCTATAAACTTTTATCTCGAGGCTTGTTGTCTCAATTTCTTATTATTGATCGACTTGGTTGGCGTCTTCTGATTGATGCTTCTTTTAGTATCCTTCAAAAAAGTAGTTTGAGTCTAGAAATTAACTTCTTAAGAGTAAATCTTAGCATTGAATCGAATTAGACATTGAACTGGAAATATCTTTATTTGATAGTAATTGTGAATTTAGATGATTTTCTGCTCTCATCGTTTATAATTTAGTCGTTAATTGCCTTTGAAGCAAGCATGACATATCGTGTCCATACTTTTAATCATTGAGGGATTACAAAGTATAAAAGGAACTGACTGCTTAGTATCTGCTGTTAAAGAATTCATTTTATTATAGAGTTTTAGCGCTAAACATGAAAGATAAAATTTTCGTATTTAAGAGTGTGGCGGCTGGGGAAATTGTGATGTTTAAGATGAATATGCAGTTTGTAGAATCTTGGGTAGCCTAATGCAGCTGTTACTGGAATTTGATCAAATATGAGATGGAAACTACATTTTAAATAGAGAAAGAGGCCCAACTTTTTTAAGCACAATTTGAAAATATGCCTTGTACAAACTTTTAATAACCTTATTATTAAAATTCCAAAAAGTAGCGTTAGATTATGTTCATCCACAACTTTGTTTCTTTTTCTTCTTCCACCTCCACTATGACCCTGCCCCACCCCAGCCTCCTAACCCGCCAATGCCTTTGCCTAGTTGCCAAGTTATAGTGTTTATTTAAATATTTTCTCAGATTTGGATGTTATTTATTTGAATGCTAATGTTTCTTTTGAATACTTTTAAGTACTCTACAAGGAGGTGTTGCAACAGAGAGTTGAATACAAGAAATGTTTGTTTTCTCTTTCATAGTTAGATAATGGGAGCACCATTTTCCTAATAACTTGGTATTAGCACAGTTTTTGGAGTTGGTTATGCTAGCACTTTTGAACACTAAATTTAGCATCCCAAACCACTTTGCTTTCCCTGCTTGAAACTTATATGTAGATACAGATCAGAATTATAAAAGTTGATATATGTGAAGATTAGTAGCATTTTTCAATTTTTATATAGTTTTTGAACTCAAAAGTGCCCAACTTAACAAATAATGTTTCTTTATCATTTTACTGATGCCTCATTTTCAAATTTTCACAATAAATTGATGGGATTAGTGAATGCTCCTCCTGGTACGCCACTTTTATTCTGAGGAGTGATTTGCATTTCTGTTTTTGTTCTGCATACTGTTGCCTGTGTGAGGTTTGAAATTCTCAGATTTAAAATTGAAAATTTAACTTGATATTACTAATGGCTTAAATATCTTTTTCAGGTGGAGATTCAGAAGATTCTCGATGAACATCGGGAGGCTTTGGATTCAAAAAAGCAGGAGTTTGAGTTGGAAATGGTAGAGAAAAGGAAGTCATTTGAGGAAGAGAAGAAAATTAAATTCGATAAAATTGTGCAGAAGGAAAATGAAATCAACCATATGGAGGAAAAGCTGAGAAAGCGGGAGCAGGCATTGGAAAAGAAGTCAGACAGGTTGAAGGAAAAAGAAAAGGAGTTTGAAGGAAAGTTGAAAGCTGTGAAGGAAAGGGAAAAGTCCATCAAGAAGGAGGAGAAAAATCTGAAATTACTGAAGGAAGAAGCCTTCTCTGAAAAGGAAAGTTTGCAGCTCCTCAAAGATGAGCTTGAGAAGATGAGGGCTGAAATTAATCAAAAGGAATTACAGATTCGTGAAGAAACTGAAAATCTTAAAATTACTGAGACTGAGCGGAAGGAGCATGTCCATTTACAAATGGAGTTGAAGCGGGAGATAGAGAGGTGCAGACATGAGAAGGATTTGCTATTTAAGGAAGCCGAGGATTTGAGACTGGATAAAAGCAAATTTGAAGAGGAATGGGAGGCTTTGGATGAAAAGAGAGCTGAGGTTACTAGGGAATTGCAACAAATTGAAGAACACAAAGCGATGCTTGAGAAATTGAAAACTGCGGAAGAAAAGCAATTAAGAGAAAATAAACTTGCCACTGAGAATTACATTAGGAGAGAGTTGGAGGCACTTAGGCTAGAGAAAGAATCATTTGATGCCACAATGAGGCACGAACAATTAGCCTTGTCTGAAAAAACTCAAAGTGAACATGATCGATTAGTTCATGATTTTGAAACTCAAAGAGCGGATCTGGAGGCTGATATGCTGAATAAAAAAGAGGAAATAGAGAAAAATCTGGAGGGGAGAGAGAGCGCATTCAGGGAACAGAGAGAAAAAGAACTTGGCAATATAAGCTATTTAAAAGAAGTTACCCAGAAGGACATGGAAGAAATAAAGTCTGAGAGACACAGATTAGAGAAGGACAAGCGGGACATTGCCTTGAACAAGCAGCAGCTGGAAGAACAACAACTTGAAATGCACAAGGACATTGAGGAACTTGGTGTTATAAGTGAGAAGCTGAAGGTTCAGAGGCAACAATTTATTAAGGAGAGAAGCCAATTTCTTGCATTGGGCGAGACACTTAAGAGTTGCCAAAACTGTGGGGAGATTGCAAGAGCATATATATTATCTGATCTTCATTTGACTGAACTTGATGACAAGGAGGCCCCTCTTCAGGCATTGGGAGAGGAGCTTCTGGAGAAGGTTGCTTCATATGGAGCAAACGTCAAGAAATCACCTGGTGAGAATGATCCCAGATCATCAGGATCTGGAGGCCATATCTCTTGGTTTCTCCGAAAGTGCACACCAAGGATCTTTAACTCATCCCCTGACAAGAAACTCCAGCACATGGCTCCTCAAAACTTGGAACAAGCCTTGGATGATACACTTGTAAGTGCAGCAGAGAAGGCTGATGGACCAAGCACACGGATTGACACTGAAGCACGAGGATATGGTATTCCTGAGGAAGATAAAGGAAAACAAGAAGTGCTGGAAGATTCCCAGCGATCACAGCTGAGAAGTCACTGTCGCAAACCTGCTCAACAACCGAGAGGAATCCATAGAACGCGTATGGTTGAAGATGCTGCAGATATCTTGAGAAAGAAATCAGGAGAACTAGAGGTGAAAGGGGAGGAAACTAATGATTCTTCTTCTTATATTAATGAGGAAAGTCGTGCTGAGAAAGCAACTGGTACAAGAAAGCGAACTCGTGCACAAAGTTCTAAAATGACAGAGAGTGAACTGGAGGCTGATCATAGTGAAGTACGATCTGAAAGTTTCATAGCAGGTGGCATCAAGAAGAGGCGCCAAACAGGTGCTCCAGCTGTGCAAAACGCTGGCGAGAAGCGTTACAACCTACGGCAACGGCACCGCAAGAAGTAAGTCTATATGATCCGATTTTTTCTTCAAACACATGGTATCGAATAGTAAGGATGATACTGAATAGTAAGGAAGGGTAATGATCTGAGTAGTAAGTGAATAAATTCGCCTTTTTCACATCTCTTAAAACAGTATTAATTCTTCTTTTCTGTCTGTCTTTTTCTCTTCTAATTTATTGCCATTTTCCCCTGTGATAGGCTTTGATCACTTCTGAAGTGTCCAGTAAACAGGCCTCAATCATTTAGTGATAACTAGATGCCCAAATACTTTTTGAGTACATGTGATGTGTATATTGCAGGGTACCAAAATAGTATCTAGGGTACCTAATAGCAGCCATCATTATGTTGAATGAATAACCTACAGTTGAAATGGAAATGATGAAATACAGTTTGGTCTCTGATTTCCAATTAGAATGTTAGAATCGAATTTGATTTATAATTTCATACTTTGCTCATGATAAACATAAACACAAGGGTATATTTCATGATAAACATAATTTCATACTTTTTGAGTACATGTGATGTGTATATTGCAGGATACCTAAATAGTATCTAGGGTACCTAATAGCAGCCATCATTATGTTGAATGAATAACCTACAGTTGAAATGGAAATGATGAAATAAAGGTTGGTCTCTGATTTCCAATTAGGATGTTAGAATCGAATTTGATTTATAATTTCATACTTTGCTCATGATAAACATAAACACAAGGGTCTGGTTGAGTCTACTTCTTCATTAGCATGCTTCTAATTAAACAGCATTAAGAGAATTCCAGGCTCCTGTATGTAGGTACATGATAAACAATTTATGTCTGTTCTTTTGTTGAACCTTTTGATTAAAAGAAGTGTTTCGCATACTCTCTCAAGCAGTTATTGCTTGGAATTCTCCTTCAGTACTATTTAGCATTGTTGTGATTATTTTATTAGAAGGTGCTCTTCATATGTTACATTTATGGTACTGGAAGTAGTGCACTTGCATTGCTCATCCATGTTTGTTCGAAAATGGAATTCTTGTGTTAGAAGAACAAATGAGAGAAAACTGACAATGGCTACAGTTATTCTGATAGAATAAAGGTTATTGTTGCACTCTAAAGTCTAATTTTTTTATTGATTCATGCATCGAAACATTACAAGTTTCTCTTGCATTTTGTTTAATATTTGCACAATATATGGCAAAGATCATATTATTGTAATTTTGGTCCTATCTCCACCGAGTTTGCCATTCTTTTCCCGTGTTTCTCCTTGTAATTTGTTTTCATTTCCGTTTAATGACTAGAAATCCTTCTTCAGGATCAATTTTTATAAACAGAACTAAATAGTAAATAATTTTATCGATAATTTTCTAATGCAGAAAGAAAGTTTTTTAAGATTTATTTTATAATTTGATTAGCATTTGATAAATAGAATATATCCAAATTCAGATTTTACTCTGTAAACAACAGAGCCTAGGTAGCCAAGCCTAAGTCCTCCTCCAAATTAGAAGGTTCTCAAATCCTAAAAGCATATCTTCAATTTAATGCATGATGTAATAATGAAAAATTAATGACGTTAGCCTTGTGGTTGGGATGACAATGTGTTCTAACTTCTAAATCTGAACGTTTCAGAATGAGTCTGACTAGCTCGCTCGCTCGCTCTCTCTCTCTCTCTCTCTCTCTCTCTCTCTCTCTCTCTCTCTCACACACACACACACACACACACACACACACACACACACACATTGAACATAGTTTTATGATTTGTAGAATTACTTCATTGTATAGTTCCAATATAAAACATTTTTTTTTTTAATCATAATTGATGTTTAATTATGGTTTTGATCTCGTTTGAGTTGAACTTCGAAAGTTCTGAATAACTATTTGTAATTTATTTTATATTTATATGTTCTTTTACTACCAGTTTCTGCCCTTTTAACTAAAAATACGTAGTTGGCCTTGCTAATTGTTGCAATTTTGCTCAGTGTTGGCACAGACATATCAGCATCTGTAGATAGTGAAAGGAGAACCGAGAAAGAAATTGGTGGTGACGGTCCTACTTTGTCACGAGATAATGAAATTAATTCTATGCAGACAGTTGAAATTGCAAGCGAGAGCGAGAATCCAACACCAATAATCGAGATTGCATCATATAGAAATGTTGAAACTCAAGTGGTAAAATCTTTGATCCTGGACAATCTAGTCACTGTTAGTTGAATTTACTGTACTGTCTCGGTATAACCTTTTGTTTGCTGTGACGCAGTTGAAGACAACGATCGATGTCATTGATGACAATGCCGATGCTGTGAATGATGGTACACCAGAGTACAACAGTGAAGATGAACAAGACAGTACGTCGCATGGGGACGATGAAGATGGTGATGACGATTCTGAGCATCCGGGTGAAGCGTCAATTGGTAGAAAGCTCTGGACATTCTTTACATCATGATATTTCACCGCTCGTTTTTCATAGTTTGCTGAATGGAAGGTGTCGGTCCGTTTTAGCTTACCATGTATCAAAATTTCAAATGAAGTGTTCTTAGGAATGTCAAATAATCTGCTGCTCTATTGGTTTCTGCATATCTAGTCGATTATCTCAGATGCACTTGGGACGTATTCATATGTTGTAAACTTATGACGTGTTTGACGGAGAGGATTCAAGCACAGCACAAGTCGGTAATCTTGTCCATTATAGTGCAGAGTCTCGATTAGTACAACGAGCAACACATGCACTCACTGTAAACCCATCTAATATAGGGTTTCAGCTACATTTCTCTTTCATTTCATACTTTCATCAGTTAGACTGTTCTGAGTTTATTAAACATTTCCATAATTGATTTTTAACAGAATTAAGATGCATTACACCTTAGACTGTGTGTATATTTAGTTGCTCATCTATTTTCCATTTCCCCTTATTGATTTCATTCTCTAGTATAATAATGTAAATTGATTGATTTACCAATAAAACAAGGTCGAGGTGTAATAATCCCGATTGGGCTTTGATGGTGTTTTTTTGTTTAAAAAAAGTATATTAATTAAATAATTTTTCTTTGAAATAAGGTAATTACATAAAAATACTTTAAAAAATTGTAAGTTTGTTTGTTTGGTTTTTTTTAAGGCTAGACATTATTACCTTTGGATTTCACGACCTTATTATTGACATCGTTAAATATATTATAATCTGCACATTTTAAATTCGATATGATTAAATTTGAAAGCAATATGATGAATGAGGTATCAAGGTAAGCTGGGGCGGGGTGGGAAACTAAAGGGTTGTACTCTTTGCTGTTTTCATGCTGTTTTCTATTTTCGATTGTCCAAAACAATGAAAATGCATTCTCTTTCCTACTTTTGAAAATGAATTTAAAAAAAAAAAAATTGTACTAAAATTCAAAACGTCAAAAAGATGTTTTGAACATTTTCAAGCCAAAATACGGAAATGAATCAAAACACGGAAAACACACTAAAATTAAAAAACAACCTTCTTGTACGTGAACTTATCTATCTCATATCTCCTCTCTCCTGTAAGATTCATTTCAGAGCAGTTGTTCTATGGGGTTTGCTCTGCCTTTCCATTCCTTTCTTGTGGCAGATTGACGAATCAAAGTCTCAATCGAAGGCTCATTCTCTACTATTCCCGTCTCCTATTTTTGCTCGATACCATCTTCAAATCTAGGTATTTCTTTAGTTTTATTTTCTCTTGACAAATTTTGATTTTTCTTTGATTTTTAATGCATTCAAAAGTATAATGAGATTATTTTGCTAGATCTATAAGAATAATAAAATATTAGTATAATATCCATGGTTTTCGTTGATTCTTTCTTTTAGTTGTTGAACTGGAGATCAAATGAAGTAGGTTGTTTAATAACGTTTTGATTTTTCGTATTCAGTTTCTTTACTTATTGGCTGCAATTATGATGGCAATACGGCCAAAAGGCTGGGTGAAATGTTAGGAAGACACAATGTAACTCTGCTTTGGTAGAAAAGTAACTTTAAATGAAAACAAAAGACTTATCTGATGTGGCATAAAGGAAAAAGGGGTTGTATGATATGAGAATAATCTGTGAAATAGAGAAAAAGATAAAAAAAAACACAAGTTCGTTCTTCATTTATGTCCGACATTCTTTTATGTTTATTTTGTGGGAATTCGAACCATTTGAGATTGGGTATTGAACTTTTCACTTGGTTGTCAGTAGTGTAGCAATTCTTCTTGCAAATGGATTTTAACTTCACTTGATGGATGTCTTGTCTGTATTATATATTGTCTGTATTGGATATGCAAGTTCCTCAAACTGGATAAAACCATTGTGGACTGTTTTGGTCTTAGACATAATTAAATTTGTTTGAATTTGGAGTCCATCTTAAAATGTCAATCTTATTAAGAGGAGTAGCCCAAAATCTTATAAATTGGCCTACGTTTACATCTTTAATCGATGTGGGATTATATCCCTTAACATGCCAACACAAGATGATGGCTCGTTTGAGCAGACCAATCTTGAAATCCATAAGTTCATATTTTTGAGTCTTACAAGGATCGAATCGCTCGTTGAAATTTAATGGGCTCTGATACCATATAAAGGCTTGGAGTCCATCTTAAAAAGATCAACCTTATTAAGAGGAGTAGCCCAAAGCCTTTATAAATTGGCCTATGTTTACATCTTTATTCGATGTGGGATTATATCCCTTAACACAAAATTAATTCCTCGAACTATCATTTTAATTCACAAATCTCCTCCACAGATTCCACACCTAAGCCAATAAAAGAATTGTAAATAAATACTGAAGAAAATGCACTCATATAGAGATGCAGTGTTCGGTGAAAGGAAAGGAAGTCGAGGATAATTGTTTTGTACAATTTATTCTCATGGTCGAAGTTCTCATCATTTTCAAATGCTCTCTTATTAATGGGTTTTGCTGTTTTGTCATTGGTAACCTTGAAACTTTTATCCACAAGCATATTCATGAGAACGATGTATCTCTGCCATTTCAGCAATTTAGTGGTGGTGTTTTGGGTAGTAACATCATTGAACGTTCAAGATTTTTGATGCTTACTGTACCAACTCAACCTTTCAATGCGACCTTTTTTTCTTTCTTATGGGAGTTGACATCTGAACTACAATAGAATGTTCTTTGCTCTTTTTAATTGACAAGTGGGAATGTCGATTCTTGAATTATTCAGTGATTTAAATTGTTTTTTTCCTTGTTTTTGTTTGATTATGATATATTCTGTTTCATGTGCATTTTCAGCCATTCAAATTGTTTTTTCCTCGTTTTGGAAGGACTTACATATTTCTTGATAATTTGATGTATATTCAATACAGAACATGAGTGGTCACAGAGTTAAGAATAATGAACTAATGTCGTGGTCCGATGAGAATGAACTAATGTCATGGTCGGATTGGACACCCTAAGTTGTGCCGTTGTCACAGAAGTTTATATTTATGTAACGTCACTTGTGCCGCTCTCTTAGAACTTTTCGTCTTAGTAACAGCGCAAGTGTCGTTCTCGGGGAACATGCTGGTGGAAACAAGTGGAACATGCTGGTGCCAAATTATGGAGTATTGAACTAAGTTCACCCATTTGCTTGTAACAACACTTGTTCCATTCTCTCAGACACTTACAAGTCCAACAGTGACACTTGTACTGTTCTAATGAAAGCTTATAATTCATGCAATGTCACTTGTGCCATTCTCATATACGATTATAAGTCCAGTAACGACACTTGTGCCTTTTTCTTGAGACATAACACAATAAAGATGCACACCAATATTTGATTAAAGGCAAACATATCCTACAGAAATAATCCATCTCCTGGAATAAAGTCATCCTATTGATATGCGCATTTTCAAATGTAGTCTACAACTTTTTTACATTCTTCAAAACATCAAAATCCTCAAATTCGATTGAAAATTTTATATACCTTTAATTTTTTTTTTAGGTTACTGTAAAACATTAATCCTAAGCCCTGGTTACACTAGAATCATATCCCCACAACTATAATTGCCATTATTTTCACCACTACCACTGTACTAATATGTGCTTCCTCCACTCCGATTATAAAAGTTATCGCTTCTAAAATCACAACCACCAAAATTCCCACCACCACGTCTGCTTTTACCTCCATATGGAGCTCGACTTGCGAACCAAATTAGCCAATGGGTACCTCCTTATTGGCTTATCAAATCAGGTAATGGCTTTGTTAGTGATGAATTGTTCTTTGTTAAAGAAAGTGGTAGTGAATCATGTTTTTCTAGCACGATCTATACGTCTAATCCGGTATACATAATCATCAATATCATTGGAGAGATCAAAGTTGATAACGTGAGCAACGTGAGGAATATCAAGACCACGAGTTGTCATATCTGTCGTAACTAAAATTAGCCTGTTGCCACTTTTAAACGATTTCAATGCTAGTTCTCTTTCTTGGAACAACAGGCAAATCAAAGTTGAATCAAGTAATAATCAATGTAGGCGTAATGATATAATATTTATGCAACTAAAGAATAAAAGGATTCAATAAAACCAAGGGAATACACAGCCATTTAAGTTGGCAACTTATATACATTGTTTAGTAGGTCAAGTTCCATTCTACAAATAAGGGTACTGCAGTAAAAATAGCAAAACATAATATGAAAAAAATTCTGAAATCAACAAGTGTAAAGTTAAATAATGGGACTCACAGAAAATAGGAAATACAGTAAAGCATACATAATATGAAGAATTTTACTAAAAAACGCCGAAATACTTGAATCAAATTACCAATAGTGCAGCTATCTAAGTCTCAGGGTATATCAAAGAATCAGCAGATTTGCATATCACAATTTCCATTTATAACATTGCTAATAAATGTTTTTTTAACCCATCATCTTCAAAACCCCAAATGTATCAAAAATCCATCCACATTAAAAGAACTCAACTAAAACTAAAATAAATATATAAATAAACTATGAAATCATAAAAAATGCCCCTTTTACATCTTTTCATTATAAAGCTACAGCAATGGAAGCTTAAAGTCACATTTCAAAATAATAATAAAAGAATTGAAGAAAAAATTACCTTTTTTGTTGTACTAGCTTGTACCCAAGAGAGATAAAGTACTGTGAAATAATCTTGAATCAAAGAAAAAGTTTTTTTTTGTAATATTGAAATCTATTGAAAATTAAGGTGAAGAAGAAGGGTTTGGAATTCGAATTTGGGGAATATGGTTTCATAGTGAAAATGAAGCAGAAAGAACAAGGTTAAATGATAGAAGTTGGGTGAATAATTTGATATAAACTGAAGGACAAACTTGTCATTTTACCAATTAAAACATTTTAAATTTTTTATTCTATTTCAATGTTGGTCAAAGGTCATTTGTCCAAACTCATTGTCCAACCGGGTCATTTGGCTAAATTTCCCTTAGAAAATTTTACCAATAATAGATTCACTGTAGCCTAATAACATCAAAAAATGTGAAGATGTTGTAAATGCAGGCCCTAACAATAGGCAGGGTAGAGGATCGCCTAACGCTTCGTTTTTGGTGAGGGCCAAAAATAAATAAATAATATGTTATAGTTATAAATAATAAAGAAATTTCTCAAAAAATGATTTTAATTCCTTACACTTTGCAATATGGCAAATTTTATATATAAGACACGTTAAGTCAAAGTGCTAAATTAATAAGACATCAATCGCCAAAAAAAAAAATGCTTAAAGCACTTGGTGGAAACATGTGATGACGCTAAGACTTTTTTAAATGCTAAAAAATTATCTTCTGACATTTTGATTTTTGAATTCTTGTTGACATTTGGTACAATATATTATCCGCTATTAATAAAGTAAGGAAAATATTACAAAATGAGGATATGAATATTGGTGCTACTCTCAGTAACCTAAAAGCACTTCTTTCATTTTTTTTGAAATATGTAGAGAAATTGAGTTTGAATATGATAAAATTATTCCTAAAGAAATTTATGCTCAAGTAGAAGTTGAACTTACATTTCATATATTATCCATAGAAAGAATTACTTTAATCAAAATGTTAATTATATAAAAAATTATGCTGAAAAACTTTTAGAGTTTATTATTTAGAGTGAATTAATATCAGTCTTCACCTAGGTTCAAATTTGAACGATTTTAAAAATATGAAAGTACTTTTAAATTTTTGTCCGATTAAAAAGGATTGCAAACTATGATAATTGTTTGACGTGTTGATGTCATAAGCTTGAAAAAAATTATGCATAAGGATTATGATATTGCTAAGCACAAATTTAATTTTTGAGTTGTAAATTGTTTGAAACTATTTGCCGAAAGACACCAAAAAGGTGATTGAAGTTTTAGATTATGCCCCTGTTTAGGGAAAATTAAAATTTTAATTGAAGTCAAAGTTCACAGTTAATTTTAATCTTTTCTACCTCACATTTCATCAATCTTTATCAAACTTTACTAAATATCTTATTTTAATTCCCACCAAACATGAGCTATATAAAAATGACAGTTGTTTTTCAAATACGTGGATTGCTTATATAATATTAATGATATATCAGTTATAGTTGCATCTATTGAGAGGACTTTCCTAAAGTTGATGAAGATAAAATCATATATTTGGTCAACAATGTCACAAGAAATGTTGAATAAATTCATAATGATGTCTATCGAAAAAGAAATTCTAAAACATATTGATTGTATTAGTATAGTTGTCGATTTTCTATCAAAACATTCAAAAAAAATAAATTTAATCTAGATGTTTGAAAGTTCTAGATTATTATTATTATTATTGTAATTTTGAATATTTTCATGTAATAAAATTATTATTAATTTATTATTTTATGCGTTTTTGTATATATATGGGGGTCATACTTGAAATTGGTTTAAGGCTCCCAAAATCTAAGAACCGACCCTAGTGTGCTGTTTTTACTTAGCACGCTTCTATATACTGCTCTTTTCAATGTTAATTATACATGGACGAAATAGTTTAAAATAATTTTTTGATCAATATCTCAATGTTTTGGGAGCACTAGTATGGGTACTTGCGACATATAATCACAATATAGATTGGGGACGTATTTAGCATGTGCGAATTTTAAAAAGAATAATTACATTTACATTACGGTTTTTAATTGCAATCAAAGTTCCTAACCTTTGATCATTATCACGTTTATCTCCATAATTTTTTTCTTTGCATTATTATAACATATCTTATCCTTGTAATGGTTTCTTATAAAAAAAATTTAAGAGGAAACAAGAAACTTATTTGCCCCTCATATTTTAAATGAACAAAATAACATATTTTAAATGAACAAAATAAATAATGAATACAAAACTTTGTCAAAATATTTTTTTTCCTAATTTCAATGCGCTCTAACAGAGTAAAACCTAATAAAAAATAAGATACGCTGATGCGAACCCATGTAGCAACGACGGCTACAAAACCCACAAAAGAATGACAATGGATCCCAAAAACGCCAATGAACAAGGTTTTGGATTTAATAAAAAAACGACGAATCAAGAAACCAATAAAATAGAATTTATCGACCTCTTGATCATGCAATTAATGAACCTCACCTAGGTTTGTGAACGCCACAAGATTATTAATCTTGATAAGTTCAATTAAATGCTACAAGAACAAAATTTTTGATAAGTTCGAGTGTTCAATTAAGAACAAGAAAATTGGAAGCAAAACAACCCTATCGATTTAATTCAAATAATCAAAGTCTGACTACAATGAAAGTATAAAATCCTATTTATACTAACCCTAAAAATTATGGTAAAAATGGAATTAAGGAGTCCTATAATATGAAAAGTTGCCAAAAATAAAAATTATTTTCAAAATAAACTTTCTCGCGAAAAGGCAAGTTTTGTCCCGAAATACTTCTACGCGACTGCATAGTGTTATTCTATGCGGTCGCATACACCACTATGCTGCCTTAAACTTTCCTACATATTACCATGCTGTCGCAGCTGGCCGCCGATTCCCTTTACTTGAAACAAGTTCTTCCAAATGGTTTCGACCCTCTCCATAGCTCGAACCATCGATTTGTGTGACATTATTGACTCCTTGAAGACTCGAACTCTGCTTATGACTCTTCTAATCGTTCGCCAAATTTTGGATAATTGGTGGCGCATCTCGCATCACATCATCTCCTCCCTGTTCGAAAGGATTCGTCCTCGAATCTGAACCTTTGTTGCTCATAAAATCTTCCAATTGTAATGCATCAAATGTATATGTAAATGGTGAATTCACTTGAAGGAAATCTTCATGCAACAAATTCACACATTTCTGCGTTAAAGAAATATTCAAACTAGGAAGAGATTTGTTTGTCCTCACCACATCACTCTCAAGCTCACTTTTTTCTGCATTGAAACTCACCTTGCATTTTTCTCTCATCTCAGAGTGCTCTCTTTCTTTTCTCTCTTCCTCACCTCTCAATTTTCTTTGATCGTCATAAACTTGCTGTGGTGTCAAAGGTACAAGTGTAATGGATTTTCCATATTTGTCAACCCTGTACATATTCCTAAACCTAACGTGTTTTACCTTCCTATCATACTGCCATGGCCTACCTAACAAAATAAGCCCAGCATGCATAGGAACAACATCACACAACACCTCATCCTTATATCACGCAATTGAAAGGGTCACTAGTACCATCGTGTTCACCTTAACATTTCTACAATCATCTAACCACTGTAATTTGTAAGGTCTAAGGTGTTTTGTTGTAATCAAGCCTAACCTCTCAGTAAGTATGGTACTAGCTATATTAGTACAACATCTATCAATTATTAAACAACATACCTTGTTCTCCACATGGCATCTAGTATGAAAGATGTTTTTCGCTGCTGTTCCTCGTCATCCACCTTGATTTGTGTGTTTAGTGCACGCATCACCACAAATACTGACCCTTCGATCGGATACTCAACTACTTCACCGTTACTAGCCCCTTTTAACTCAGGCTTCTTGTCCTCTTCACTGTCACTTACCACTTCCCTATTGGCACTCAAGAGCATGGCTCGTCGGTTAGGGCATTTAGAAGCAATGTACCCCGATCCCAAACACTTGAAACACTTGATATATTGACTCCTAAAATGTTATAGTTCCGCCTTTGGTAGGGCCTTGCTAGCAGCTTTCTCCTTTCCCCTTGGTGGTTCGGTTTTATCAGTTGCAACGGCCACATCATCTCCCTCATCATCCCATTTTGATTTCCAAGATGATTTATGACCCGATGTATTCATTGTTGTTCCCTTTCTCTTCAATTGCCGCTCCACCTTCATAGCCATGTATAGCATGTCTTCTAACGCTACATAGTGTTGTAGCTCAACCACATTAGCTATGTCCCTGTTCAAATCATTCAAAACTTTTGCCATAGTAGCCTCCACATTCACCCTAATCATCAGTATCTCCATCTCTTTATGGTAGTCCTCCACACTCTTCGATCCTTAGTAGAGACTCTTTAGTTTTTGATGAACCTCCCGATAATGGTTAGGTACAAACCTCTTCCGCATGATTGCCTTTAACTCCTCCCAAGTATTGATTGTTCGCTCCCGATTCCTATGCCTCAATGTCACCACTTGATTCCACCAAGTGATTTCATAGTCAGTGAACTCAAGGGCTGCGATCTTAACCTTCTTCTCTCCCGAATAGTTGTGGCAATCAAAAATCAACTCCACATTCTTCTCCTACTCTAAGTAAACCTCCGGATCACTCCTTTCCTTAAATGGTTGAATGGACATTTTTATGTGGCCCATGTCCCCATCTACCTCATCCCCAACATCATTCCTACCCTACCTTTCAAACCTATCGCCTCTATTCCTCATTCTTCCCATGCCAACCTCCTCATCAATGTGAGTACCGTATTCATTCTCACCTCGCACCTCCACCCTAGGCTCCCGCCTACCCCGTCTCTTTACATTGGGTACCTTCGTACGTTTTCCCATGTGAAGATTTGTTGCCGTTGTGTCAAGTCTATCCAACCTATCCCCGCATATCCTCAAATAACCGCTCGAACCGTCGAACCATATCACCAGACATGTGTGATTTAGTGCTATCCTTGACTGATGCTGAACTTTCCCTATTTGACATTTTATTCCACAATTTATTTTCTGCCTCACACAAATTTCGAGGTTTACCCTCTGTTGATCTCACCACTCAACCTTTTACCACTCTATGCTTCCAATCAAATGATTTAAGAATAATTTCAAACTCAATCCTGAATAATTCTTGTGGAGAGACTTTGTGAATTGATAGACATAAGGAATTTTGGATAAAATTCTGAATAGGAATATGAAAGCTCAAGAAAGTGGTTCTTGAATTTTTTTTTTTTTGGATTGGACTGAACAGATTTTGGATTTAGAATAGGTAACAGGATATTGGCAATTTCCAAAATAAATCGAAGTAATTTTTTTTTATTGAACAGTACTGTGAACAATACGGATGAACAGTAATTTTTTTAGAACTCGAAAAATTTGACTACGACATTGGCAAAGAAAATGGAAGTTGATTTGAACTGAAATTGAGCACAAAAATGACTTTTTAATTTTTGACAGGACTTTTACGGATCAAAGACTCTAAATACGAAAAACACGAAGCATTGGACAGAAAAGGAAAACAAAAGACTCAAAACGAAGAAAAAGATATAACCTTGATTTTGGAGCCTAAACTCTAATACCACCTTATGCGAACCCACGTAGTAATGATGGCTACGAATCCCATAAAAGAGTGACAACGGATCTCATGAATGCCAATGAACAAGGTTTTGGATTTAATCCAAAAATGACGAACCAAGCAACCAATAAAATAGAATTTAGCGACCTCTTGATCACGCAATTAATGAGTCTCACTTGGGTTTGTGAACGCCACAAGAACGAAATTCTTAATAAGTTCGAATGTTCAATTAAGAACAAGAAAATTGGAAGCAAAGCAAGCCTCTCGATTTAATTCAAATAATCAAAGTCTGAATACAATGAACGTGTAAAATCCTATTTATACTAACCTTAAAAATTATGGTAAAAACGGAATTAAGCCCTTGTTTGATCCCCATTTTTATCAAAATACATTTTTATCTTTCTTCTTTTTAACCACACATTCTTCAATAAAATAATATTAAACGTAAATCGAAATTTTTTCCTAATTTTTCAACTGCACATTCTCCAAAAAATTACTATTCCAAAATACACTTTTAACAAAAAATAGGGCTCAAACAAAGGCTAAGGAGTCTTATACTATGAAAAGTTGCCAAAAATAAGAATTATAATCAAAATAAAATTTCTTGCGAAAATGACAAGTTTTGTCCGGGAATACTTCTATGAGATCGCATAGTGTTATTGTATGCGGTCGCATAGAACACCACTGTGCTACCCATAACTTCCCTATATATTACCATGTGGTTGCATGGGCTGGAGTACTATACGATCGCATGGTACTCCGGTTGGCCGTCGATTCCCTTTTCTTGAAACAAGTTCTTTCAAACGGTTTCGACCCTCGACCCAACATGGAACTTGACCCTTGGCTTGTTAACTTCACACATTTGAACTTCATAACTCGAACCCTCGATTTGTGTGACATTATTGACTCCCTGAAGACTCAAACTCTACTTAAGACTTTTGCAATCATTCGCCTATGTTGAAGAATTAATAATCATAAGAAAATAAAAGTAAGTAGATTAATCAAATAAAAAACATAAATATAATAACGATAAGTAAAAGGGTAGAGAGAGTACAAACGATATAATTGTGGAGGTTTGATCCAAAACGATGATTTATGTCATTTGTTATCATGCTCTCCGGAACGAATAAGGCCTTTTCACTATATTGATTCACTTATGGTATAATCCACAAATTTGAAAATAAATGTTTTTACAATTTGGAAACTTCTCTCATAATTAAATGATATAAACAAATTAAGTACTAAGAGAAAAAAATGCTGACACTTCAATTGAATAGCAATAAATGAAGCTCAAGTGTTAGATGCAAAAGTTTTGTTGAAATGATGATTTTCAAAAGTTGAATCGATCAAAGATTTTCGAAGTAATTGTTTGATGGAATAAATAAGATATAAGCTCAAGAGAAATACTTAATACTTTTTCACTTTTAATACTGTCAAAGGATGTTATAATGAATACAAGAAGTGAGGATATTTATAGAGTTCAAAACGTCAAAAAACCTATAAGTTCAGATGACTTGTCTGGTCGACTATCTTTTGTTCGGATGGTCAATATAGTCGTTTGTTCAGTAAATATTAGAGGTCAGAACGGTCAAATTTTGGATGGTTGGAAAACTTCAGGTCAATCGCCTCTTCTCATCGGTCGACCTCCTCGTTTGACTGGTTGACTGCCCGACAGTTTCAGTCTTTTTATATTTTGACCTCACTTGGTCCGATTTGAAGGTTTTGAAATACATGAACTTTTGGAAAATATTTTTAACTAATTTTTCAAGATAAAAGATATTTTTCAAGTTCAAATTTTATTTTAAAAGTTATTTTTATATTTGATCAAAATGTTGTATTAGAATGATTTTTAATGCAAAAAAATTATTTTTAATGCATAGAAGGATTTTAAGCTTAAGCATTCATTGCTAACTATCAAAGTGTTTGTACTTTTACACTTTATCTAAAAAATCAAGTCCTTCATCTTGCTCTGAAGTTTGGCTCTTAAGTTTTTGAGCGTGTAACTTCGATTTTGACCTCCTTCTTGAGTCCTATTTGTAATGGTAACTTTTGATCTTTTGACGGTCATCGATCAATTTTTCATAGTATGCTTTGAAAACTATAATCACTCAAATTCAATTTGTTAGTAAACAAAATTAACTCGTTTGTTATAATCAAAACTTTAAGGTTATAATCAACCATAGATCAACACCATGTTCATGGCATCTATGTACCCTGCCCATGACTTTCAAATACCATATTACTATATGAGAGTGCTAGGTCCTAACTGCAAATTGTTAGTCTAGTATTCAAAATCATGAGTTATTGAGTTGTAACTAAATTCACATAGTTAGGGATTCGTACTATAGGTCATGAAGGATCAAGGATGTCAAATATAAAACAAGGAGAAAAAGTTAATGCCAAACCCCTCGCTAAATGCGCAACGGTGCTTGAGCACCCAAAGCAGGAGCATTGCCACCATTGAGCGCGAGGCTGGTATTCGAGCGGTGAGCTTACTGCTTTCTAAGTGTGAAGGTAGCGCTTGAGCAGTAGTGAGACATACAGGAACCCTAGATCCCAATTTTTTGCTGATTTTTCAATCCTATTCAACCTTAAAGCATAAGTCCATTCCAAAGTGTATCAAATCACTATTTCATACTAGAAAACACCCTTTAAAGATTATAAACACATTCCAAAGATCTCTTGATTCAACCTCAATTCATTCCAAACATCTTGAATTATTGGTTGAGCCTTGAGATCAATATATCAAATACAAAAAATTCTTGCATTCACCTATAAGCCTTCAAAGTTCTGAAATTGGAGAAGAGGTACTTGGAGTGAAAGTTACACTTCGATCCTAAAATCACCTAGAAGGGGGGTGAATATGTGATTCACGCGGAATTAAAATTACCAATTAAAAGCAACATGTCACTTTTTATTTATTCTAGATGTTTAATAGACCAAGTCACTTTATCCTATGTTGAATTGCCGCAATAATTAATAAAATAGTAATTAACACAAAATATGTTGCCGCATTGTAAATTTATTGTAAGTCTCCCAACACTACAACAAGTAATTTAGTTGTGGTCAAACAATTAAATAATGCAATGAATATGCGAAATTAATAAAAAAAAATGCAAGAAATACTAAATTACTAGTCTTGAATTAAAATAAATAAATAATATGGTTCATCTTCATGTAATACAAAAATGGATCTAGCCTAGCATGCTGTTAAATAAATTACAAATAAATAAATAAATAAATAAAAAAAAATATGAAAAAAATATTACTTGAATCATGAAATAATGTCAAAGGAATTGATTTTTAAGTCTAAAGTTGACGTTTTCAAAATCTCGATGTAATTGACCTTCAATTCTTGATAGTGCTTGATCTTCTCTCTCAAAAATGGTGAATTGGATCTTGTTCTTGATTAATTTTATGATATTATTGTGTACATAGAGTCAAGGAGATTTGTCCAATGCTTTGGCCAAATTTTATATTTATAGGAGTCCAAAATCAAGCCAAACACGTAAAGAATTTGAACTAAAAAGGAATTCGACGTCAAAACGGAATTGCCACACGAAGTCCCTGAATTACTACTGTGCGTATGCGCAGTTTTGTGGTCCGTCCCCGTGCCACTTAACATTTTGGAATCTGTTGATTCCAATAGGGCAGGTGCGTATTTTTATATATATATTTTTTCCTTTTTCTCTTTTTGGCCTTTGCCATTCAGTTCCCACTTTTAAGCCTTAGTCAATTTGAGTACTTTCTTGACACAGTCTTGGTCCTTTTACTTCCATTTCTATACAATTGATTCCAATCTCTCTTCCATCATAGAAATTATGTCCGAATCAACTATTGGAAATATACAATTTAATCCCGATCTTTGTATTTATTCCTTTTCCGCCATTTTTTGTTTTGTTTTTTTTTTAAAATTCCATCTAATTACCTCGAGTTTTACCTAACGAATAAAGTTAACATCTAATTAAATCATAAGTCATCAAAATTAATTACAATTACATTTAATGGCCCAAATAAGTGCATAAAACACACTTATCAAACGCCACTATCACAAATAACGAGTCTAACTTCGATAATCAAAGTAAGAACTCCAATCTGATGAGGGTGGAAAATATATGGTGTTTGTCTCCGTGGTTAAAAGTGAACCTGTGGAGGAGAATGGGAGAGATGAGAATTTTGATGAATTGTTTGAGGAGTGCCTTAATTAGAATTTTTTTATTTTTTTATAACTCTGCCTTTAAGAAATTGCATAAACTTGAGTTAGAAAAAGGAAAATTTAGAAGTAAAACTTGAGGAGACTACTAGAAGATTGGATGAATTAAGGGTTGAGAAAGAGTCTTTAGATGTTAATGTTAAATCTCTTACAAGTGATTCGAGAAAACTAGTGCCCAACTTCAACCTCTTCTAGTGGTTCTAAGAAGTTAGACAATATCTGATGACTGAATAAGCCAGCTGAGAATAGGAGAAGTGTAGACTTTACATAAATAAATTCTCATATTGCTTCTTCTTCTGAAAACAAGAATGAACCTGTCTCCATCAAGTCTAAGAATGTAGGAGCTCTACGACATAAATCAAATGTACAACATATGTTTCCTCAACCTAAGGTTCAAAAATGAGACCTAGAATTGTTCATAGATTCATTTCCATTGTCACAATTGTGGTGAGTTAGGTCACATTAGACCTAGGTACCGTAAGTCATTGGTTAGGAATAACAAACAAGATCTTACTAATGTTAGATTTTTAACTAACCAAGTGTGTCACTTGACTAAATTGATGATTCAATTCACTAAAATTATATATTCTTCTAAGAAAATTTAGGTCAAAAAGAGTGAACTCTCGGATCAAAGTGATGCTATTAATTGTAGTGTTGCTCTTAAATGTTAGAGCACTTGTTTTCATCATTGAGTGTGTTGCAAGGTGCATGCATCTACATTGTTCATGGAATCTACTTATTCATGTATGCATTTTACTTTTTTTGTTATCCTTTTTAAAATAAAAATAAAAATTAGAAAATATGAGAAAAAAAGGAAAATGAAAAAGGAGTTTGATGCTATTATACTTTTAAGCAATTTCCTTTTATTTATTATTTTGTGATCACATACTAGTAAAATTAATGAATTGTGAATAAAGTTTTTATTAACTTTGTTTAGAACTTATTTGGAGTACTTGGTATAAATTATTTTGTGTATCATCTGCACTGTACATAGTAAGCTCTTGTGAGTGAGTATTGAACGCGTGTGTGAGATTTGAGATGACGATAATCTGTGTGGTGAGTTGACTTTGAATATCGATAGCCTTAAACTAGATGACCTCAACTCTAAAATATTTACTAAAAGAAAAATATTATTGAGCTTCAAAAGTATTTGAATTACATGAAAAAGTAAGATACATCTTATATTTTTCTTTGTAGCATTTATGACTCGAGTAATTAAACCTGTTGGGTAGAATAAGATTTGAGTTGAAGTTTGGAAATTGAGTATTTGGGTTAATAGTGTTAGATTGTTTTGATTTTAATTTTGAAATAAATAATGTTGTCATAGGATGTCAAATGGGGAGTTTGTTAGGTTCTAATTGTAATTGGTTATTACCGTGTTCAAAATAATGAGTTATTGAGTTGTAATTAAAGTCAAATAGTTAGGGATTAGTAGTATAGGTCATGAAGAGTCAAGTTGTCAAATATGGACTAAGGAGAAACAGTTAGTTTAAAACTGCTTGCTGAACGTGTAGTGGGCTCTCGAGCACTCAAAGCAGGAGCATTGCTCCTCGCTGAGTGTGAGGCTGGTGCTCGAGCGATGAGCTTATCACTCGCTAAGCTCAAAAGCAACGATCAAGCAACAGTAAGACATACATAAACCCTAGATTTCGATCTTTGCTGATTTTTCATTCCTATTCAATCTCAAACACGACTTATTATATTTATCTAAGCATATGTCCGTCCTAAAGTGTGTTGAATCATTATTTCATATTAGAAAACATCTTTTGAAGAACATAAACACATTCCAAATATCTCTTGATTCAACCCCAAGATCAAATGATCGTAATTTATCCTAAACGTCTTGGATCACTGGTTGAGCCTTGATTTCAGTCAAGAGAACATTCTATTGAAGATCAACTAGATTCCATTATTCTCTTGCTTCAACCAAAGATCAAAACGCGGAAGATCTAAAAATTAAATACCATTAAATCCTTACATTCACTTATTAGCTTTCAGAGTTCTAAAGTTGGAGAAGAGGTGTTTGGAGTTCCAACGCTCTGGAAGGAGTTCGTTCTTGGTGATCTACTCAGAGGGAAAAGTAACTCAGATTTGACGAGAAGTGCGGGTTGCACAATCGAAAAGTTCTTCTATAATTTACAAGTTGGATGGTTAGAGTGAGCTAAGGTTTAGTAGAGTCTAGACTAATTGTAAGTTAACTTTTCTAGTGGATCTTTTTGGTCAGGTTTGCTCAGATGATTTTTGATCCTTGTGAAGAGTTCTCAAGGGGTTTCCCCTGTCTTCAATTTCTAGTGTTATTTACTTTTTCATCAATTTTTAGTGTTATTTACTTTTTATGCTTTTGATCTATACGTGATTGTTTAACTTAGGGTTTAAATTGTACTTAAACTCAATCATTTAGAAATAATATATATGATGTGTTGCTTTTTATTGGTTAAATCCACATGTTTGGGTTTAGAAGAAGTGATATATATTTCTAGCCGAGCAAAGAACATGGAACCTCGAAAGAAAGATTGAAGTAGAATAAAGATTGACAGGCAAATTCATCGTTATCTCTGTTTAATTAAATTGCTGTTTTTTAAGGTTAATCATTCATTGTCTTGTGAGTTGTAAGGTCATTAAAATTTCGTTAATCAGATTAAGTGTTCTTTTTCATATACTGATCTCTCTTTATCTTCCTTGTATTTCAGGAGTTGCTGTTTGAGAACATTTTTATGCCAACTTCTTGTAGTTAAAGAGTCCACATTGTATCACATATTTGTGATTGTAATTTATTCTTATTATTTTGGGTTGTATTGGATTATATTTTCATTTGTATATGATTTTTATGTTTTAGCGCATTTATGTATTGATAGAATTTTTTTAAATATTAATTAACAATCTCGCTATTGTGATTGTTGACGGTCAACGATCAATCAGGAATGATCAACGACCGCAATAGCTAATTCAAATTCGTGGATCCGTCCTTGATTGGGCTTGTTTGATCTTTGTATGCAGTCCAGAATGGTGTTAGCAAGCATATTTACAAGAATACGACTAACGATGAAGGAAATAAGACCGGTGGATAGATTTAAACCTGAATATTTTATTCGTTTCAACTTTAAAGAAACAAAATAGAAGATTCTTTTATTTATTCAGTCCTTTATTACCCAAACATACCATAGTTTCTTCTAGATTTATCCCATATCAAACTACTTTCCAGTACACATTAGTCTTCCATGAGATCCGTAAAGTTTGCAACCCTTCTTTGCTAAGCAACAGTTTGTGCAGGCTGGATAAAGCTTCTTATGACCAGAGTGTGGGCAAACCATGTAGCCAACTTTCAGGCAAACCAGCGGGCAAACTTTGGTTTTGGCTTCAGCATATTCCACGTTGCCTCCCAAAAAAAAAACAACCCTGTTATGGAATGTAAGAAAGATAGGAAAACAGTAATCAAGTCCAAAAGCTTGAGATTAACAAACAAAATAAGCTAAATCTTGTTTAATGTTTATTTTTGGGTACCAAAAATGCCAACAAAAGGTCAAATGTATTCAAAATAAGGTGAGTACAAAACAAGAATCTTTTATCTAACATCTTAGCGTTTGTTTGGCACAGCTTATTTGAAAATATTTTTTCTCAAATTCAATTCCAACGAAGGATTCTACAAATAAAATAATATTGCAATTGAACCCATAATTTTTTCCTACTTTATAATCATGCATTCTTCAAAACAAATTATTTTTCACTTCAAATACTCTCTCAACCAAACAAAAATGTGTACGCAGAATAAACTTATGTTATGTCTTACCTTTAATAGGTCTCTTTATATAGAGATCGAAATCATATATTTATGGGTTTTAACGGCTGTTTAACAAATATCATAAAATCAAAATTATATTATATTTTTTGAAAAATAAATGTCAAAATTAAGACATGGAAAAAAGTTTGCTGATCATCTGTCTATGAGACTATGACTGTTATAGAAAGCATAATTCGGTGTAGAAATTGTAGTGAATGCCTATTTTATTAGCATGCATAAAAGATAAATCAGTCAAGGCCTTCGAACATACCGCAGATTAGGAGGAGAGTAAGGATGCCAATTTTGCTATTAGCCATTCTTCCTTGTTATGCTTAGTGCAGACTATTTTTCTGTTATTTATTGTTAAAATGACATAAAATAGTATTATTTGGTGACGACTTTTTCATAGATGTGTAAGCAAAAACTAATTCAAACTTACAAAGATTTATTAATTCACTGAATTAAAGATTATATTGTTAGATGGAAGAAGAGAAGACAAGAAAGAAACCATCTCTCTCCTTTTGAATTAAAATGATTAAGCCTCAGTTTGGGAAAACTTTATAAATGATTTAATTTATAATTAGGTAGAAATGAATGGTAGATAGAGTGATTAGAATTCATTGAAATATGTAGTTGAAAATGAAATTTGACCAACTTATAAATGATTTATAAATTTGCAAATGGAGGCCAATTTCATATGAAATAGCTCAAAGTGTGGTATATTTAGTGTATTTTAATGGGGTTGAATAACAAGACTACAAAATGGTAACACCATAGATAGTCTCAAACTGGCTCGTTGCTCACAGTTATGAAGGAGAAATGTTAGTTGCTTTGAATTGAAAATCTCATTAACGACAGCACTAACTCTCCTATGGTAACTAAATTCTTTAGAGTCAACGTTAACTAATGGCGAGAGGCAGAGATACATTTAATTAAGGAGCACATATTGAACGTAAAACATGGGGATTAAAAAAATAGTTTTTTCATTTTTTTCCCCAATATTGGGAAAAATGTAGCAAAAGAACTTGTCAATTAACACAAGATAATTTAGAAAAAAAAAAGATTATTTAAGTAAGAAAGGTGAATTTTTTGTTCAATATTCAATAATTAGGTCAATTCTATGGATTAATTTGTCAAAGGCTTTATTACTAAAAAATTAGAGACCATGTGATTCAACTATTTGTGGACCATGTCAAAGGGCTTAATTTGTATTATTGTTTTCTTATACTTCAAAGACTATTGCACTTTCAAGGTATGCTTGCAGTGTTGGAAAACATAGGGAAAATTAAAAAATTCCTTGCTTAACACAATATACCATTATTGTCAAACTTATTCTCAGATCGTGAATATACAATCAGAAACCTTAGCTAAAAGTCAAATCGTAATTTTGTCCAGACACATCAAAACGATAAAACAAAAAGTGTTAGATTTATATTTTGTATTGACAATTCTGTGACCAAAAGGATCAACTTGAACATTTATAAAATTTGAGAGACTTAATTATAAAATTTCATAGTTGGTAGATTAGAATAGAGTTTGAGGTTCATTATTGGAACAAGAAGGATATACGCAGAATTCTTGCTAGCTGCGCGCCGGACTTGTGCTCGAGCGGATGCAACGGTATATTGATCGCTTGATATTCGCTCAACTGTCGCTCGAGCGAAACAGCTCCTCGCTAAGTAACTGGGTTTTATGGCCAAACGTAATTTTCGATTTTCGAGATTTTTACTTGGGCCACATTACCTAAAACGTCCAACATATAAATAGAGGCGCCTCATTATTTCCGGACCAGAGATTGAACATTGCATTCATTGAGATAATACATTCAAAAGATCTTAGATCTAGTTCAATTCACCTTTGTGATATGTCCCAAACCTTGTGAAAATATCAAACAACCAAATCAAACACCAATGAACAATCTTCGTTCGGTTCTTTTAAGGAGTTGAAGTTCAAGTAAGATTATTGAAGAACGAAAAGTTCTTTTCAAGATCCACAGGAGATAAACGTAAGTGAAGAGTCCTGAGTAGAGTTCGTGTGCTCATTCTAGGAGGACTGCTTTACAAGAAGAGTCAAGATTGGTGTTAGTGTGCACATTCCAGGAGTACTTCTTCAAACTTAAGACAAGAGATCAGAAAATTTGTGTCGTCAACTTTGCTGTGGTCTATAAGTTTATCAATACGTTTATAGTGAATTTTTGACTGGTAAAGCGTCCGAAGTTTTTCCTACGTTGAGTTTTTCTGTGAACAATTCTTGTGTTATTTACTGTTTTGATTGATTGTGGTATTTTAACTTAGGAGAAATTGAATTGATTGATTATACTCCTAGACATAATTAATTTGTGACTTGTTGCATGTTAATTAATATTTAAATTTCGCATTTACACCTAATCACCTTCCTCTAGGTGTAGTTGGGTCGAACGGTATGTTTTTCAAAAGGAAACAAAACAAAAGAAAATCAAAGATGATAAGAGTTGACATCTAGTTTATTCATAGTTGTTTATTTATTTATTTTCCAGTATTTGACTTCTGAATATGAGAATTATTAAACTATTAAATGGATAAGGCAGAACTAGGATCTTTAAAAATAGAGTTGTTTTACCGTTATATACGTATGCTATTATTGTCAAGGATCTGAATTTAAGACCTATTCTAAGCGCTTGCACGTCACTTGATCAATTACAGTGAGAGATTCAGTGATTGAGCAGAGGTACTCTAATTTATATGTTCATCTCCTTTAATGAGAAATTAGATTTGTTAGTTATATTTAGGAGTCAATCAATATATACATCACCCTTTTTTTTTTTTTTTCATAGAAGCGGAAAGGGAGTGGAAAACAATACCTAGCATGCTTGTAATTGACGAAAGGTTGTTGAAACTTACCTAATGTTGAAAAAATTCAAAGATAATTTGATTGTGCTGGAAAACGGGGAGATTAATATGGCACAATATAAAGTATTGATTACACAAGTAAGAACAAGATTAAAACAATAAGAGAGAATGACAGAAAAACCAATTAATTTTATTAATTGACAACTAATTGAGAGAAAAATACAATTTCAGCAATTACAATAATACATGGTCGTTTGATTTCTTGCAAGTGAACGAGATCGTGAATAAGTAATATAGTAGTTTGTAGAGTGTCGAACTCAGGAGCACTATATGTTTAACCGAGTTAAAATTAATTGCAATCTTAATCAAATAGTAAATAAACTTTGAGTTTTCTATACTAATATTTAAATTATCAATTAAACTAGAAAGTGATTTAATGGGGGTTTTCAAGTATGTGAAAGTATTGCTAAGATGTTGAATCTCCCATGTTATTCCATTTTTAGTGTAACAATTAAATTTATAATTTGAAGTCATTTATGTTGGTCAATGTTCCTAATTTAATTGAAAGGTCCTCTCGATAGCAATCAAATCTATTTCCCTCATATGACCCCTCTATCTCTCGATGAAAGACGCAAACATGATAAATGCATTAACAAGTACTAAAATACCTATCGAAATCATATAAAGTATAGAGATATATCTCTATCCTCTATCGAACTTTACAATGTTTATTACACTACACCAAAAAAGACCTTTTGTAGCGATCAAAAAACGCTGCAAAAGACATTTTGCAGCGTTTTAGCGAGTGTTGCGGATGTCAGTATTGTTGTTGAGGGAAGAGTTTTTGCAGCATTTATTCACTATTGCGAAAAGTCCTTTTGCAGTGTTTTTTAAATGTTACGGAAGACCCTTTTGCAGCGTTTTTTAAACGTTGTGGTACGCCCTTTCGCAACGTTTTTTCAACGTTGCGGTTGACCCTTTCGCACCGTTTTTTCAACGTTGCTGTATACCTTTTGGCAACGTTTTTTCAACGTTGTTGTAGACCTTTTTGCAATATTTTTTCACTGTTGCGAAAAGTTTGTTTAAGTTTTTTATTTTTTTTTTAGAGTTATTTATGTCAATTGACCAACAAAATTGAAAATATGACACTTTGTGAACAAATTTTGAAATTGCAAAAAAATTGATAATTTCATTACAAATTTTGAACCAATACACTTAAACATTAGAATGTGATACAATACAATCTAATTAAAAAAAAAATAGTCACCCAGTGCTCGCATGTGAAAATAAAGTCAATCTCTTTTAGACTATCTGAACTGTTTTGCCTACCTAATGTCATTTCTTTTCCATCACAATTGAAAGATCTTCCCACCCATACATACAGAATTCTATCCTCAACATTGCCAGAACTTGAATTCGGAGTGATAATAAGGAATACAGATTTGAAATCCAACCCTTAAGTACCAACACTTACAAGCCTTTCCAAAGTAGGCCATTGACATACTACTGGTTGCATTGAGTTAGAAGATGATGAAATAGTATCTATCATTATGTCCCATAGACGTGCCTCCTTTTCTCCCAAAGGACGTTCACACAGTTTGTTAGAATATGTCAACAAACTAACTTTCTCATGGCATGAATTTACAGTAGCATTCCCACCTGAAGATAACAGCAGACCTAGAAAAAAATTGCACTGAAGTGGCCAAGTTAGATAGATATAATTACAAATACAAAAAATAAAAAAATATAGTTATATTTTCCATGTCAATCAAGTTTCAAAAAAAGAGTTCCATAACAGAGAAAATGACAAAGCAATATGATAAGGATTTGCTATGCATGAACAACCTTCCTTATTGTTTAATTAAGAAGACATGAAAGAAAGAAAGAGAAGAATAACAGGATAAAATATTTTCGTTAAAGATTTGACAATGAGCTTCTTAGTAATTGATCTAATCCAAGAGATAAATTATGCATGGAGAAAAGCAACTACGCCTCAGTATTCAAAACCATTATCAACTAATCAGGAGTTTATTGATAAATGATACCAATTAGAAATTTGGAAACAGAAAGATTTATCAAAACGAAGAAGCATCCTAAAGGTGCCTAAGTACCACACAAGTAGATGATGTCCAATTTGGAAACAAACATTTGATGGTTTTGATGTTTTGAAAGGCATTTAACTAACACTGTTCATCAAAAGAAGAAGACTGAGATTAACATATTGTGCTGCATTATACGTACATGAGTGTGTAGAAGGGGGACTGGGTGAAGAAAAATAGGCAAGTAAAGAGAGTATTTAAATGGTAGAAACTAGGAATGACCCAGCAGCAAAAAAATGTAGACACTAGAATAGTTATGGGAACAAAAAAAGAGAGATTAATAAAGCAAATATTTTTTTAATGTTCGATAAATTTTAAATGTACCTGCAGAAATGGTTTGAGAAGTTCTCCAAAATTCCTGCACACACGAGAATTCCATTACAAGTTCAATCTTTTGCAGGTGACAGAAACAGAAAACATGTTCAAGGTGTAACACAAATTCTCACCTGTTCAAAATACAGAACCTTTGAACCATCTACCATCTTTGCTGCCTCGAGAAAAAGATAAAATAAGAACATAAATTCAACAACTTCTAAACCTAAATGATTAAGAATGAGATGGGAACCTCAACACATTTAGTTCACATTACAAAGAATTTGTCTATTAGACAAGCAACATTTCAAAAGAAGTCATGCTGCACTTAGCGGCACGAATCTGAAGCCTCATAATTGCAACAGGAAATTATTAGGTCCAATATAAATTGATTTTTCAAAAATTAAAAGGGTCCATAATTCCATGTTGCCATACATTGCATCAATAAATTTCAAATCATCGAGCTTTAAAATGAACAGAAATACAAATTTCACTATTAGAAGGAAAATAATAACCATTTATTTGAAAAATAACAAAAAGGTAAGATATGGCTCATCAATGAATTAGTTAATTGTCGGTGTTGTGGTTGCTCTTACTACTACTACTACTAAATGAATTTTGCATTAACATATAGAAGTTCAGGAATCATTCAACATATAGAAGCTTAGATTTAACACCACATATGACATAACAAACTAAATAAAAGCCATGCTTCATGCAAAAATAGGAAGCACAAATCCAAAAATTTTGTGCTTTGCATTCAGAATTGGAATTTTCGGACTATGGGATTTCGCCCCATAAGGCCAAAAATTCATCCTTACAATGTTTCTGATAGTTCTGTGCCACTTAGGCCACCAATTACAGTTTCTGATTCTGGAAATAGGCATCATAAGAGGATTGGTTTGGGTCTTAGAATTGGTTTCCCAGCCTTCCTTTGCACAGTTCTTGTGGTATTTGGTTGGATTTTGGTTAAGAAATGGAAGGGTAAGAGAACTATCAAAGCAGAGATGGTGACAGGGCTAAGGCAGTTTAGTTACAAAGAACTCAATCCAGCCACAAAAGGACTTCATTCTAGCAGGATTTTAAGCCATGGAGCCTTTGACACTGTGTTTAAAGCCATTTTCATGGATTTAGGAACTATCAATCACATTTGTGATCACGAAAATCCATAGAAAAAACCACCACTTCACATAATTTTCTGCCAATTTTGATCTAGTGTAAGGAAAAGTTTTGAGACGTGATTTCATTTTCTCAACAAATAGAATAATTTATAACATAAGATAAGATGCAACCTTTGAGGTTCATATAAGTGCTTATACTTCTACTTGCAGTTTCAAAATCATCACTTCCGAATTATTTTTAGCGTAGTTGAGCTTCAACTTTAAGTATAAACCTTGGATTGACCTTCACTCCATTCAACACGCAACTAGAATATAAACGACCAAATGCAACCCCTCATGGTTTTCATTAGACATAAACTAACAAAAATAGGCCATTAATTTACTATGTGATTTTCAAAATACCACTTCCACAAAATTCCATGCCAAAGAGTTGGATCTTATAACAAAGTCATAAATACCCGAATGAAGAAATTAAACCCCAAATAAGTTTAGAAGAGTCATCTCCGTATGATAATTTCAATATAGCCACTGTTTGCCTAAATTAATACCACGACTCCAGAATAAAGCCCTTATGGTTTAAAAGAATCTATTGTCTACTAAATTTGAAAGGAAGAAAAATTTCAACCAAAATTGAAACCCACAAATATATCAATAAATACAACACCAATTTTCTCCTAGCTAAAGCAGGAATTTTTCTAGCCGGTTTCTGATCTTCATCATCACCACCCGCCAAGCTCCTTTTCCCTCTTCCATTCATTAAAAACGTTGTCAAAAGTAAAAAAATTCGCAACACCAAAAAAACGTTGCAAAAGACAACATTAGCAACATCCATTTAAAAAATGTTGATAAATCTCAATTTTGTTAAGCAATGACAATATTCACATATTATAATGTTGCGATAGACCCTTTTAGCAATATTTTTTCATTGAATGTTGTCTTTTATGTGTTGCACATGCTCATTTTTGACGTAGTGTTATATTGTGCTTAAATTCTATTGTCTCTCTCGATAACAATAAAATTCACTAACAATTCAATTGGTGATCAATCAATTGAAAAGAACAATAAAAACTATAATAAACATTTACAAATCAAACTAAATTAAAGTCAAAGTAATTAATTAAAAACTAAAAATATCATAATAAGGGTTCATCTCATCCTACCAATGTATAAACTAGTCTAACATATCGAAATTACAAGAAATCATATTTAAGCCCCCCCGTTTGGTTCCCATTTTCATCCAAAAAAATGCATTTTTCTACCAACATAGGGCCCCAATGCGGACATGCATTTTGAATTGTCTATTGCAATTTTTAGCTTTCCCAAAACACCCCCATTTGCCTTCAACAGCCCACCATTTTTTGATATTTTCACCTCCCATAATTTTTGCTCACTATAGAGGGTAGTAGAGGGATTGTGGTGTAAAAAGCTATTTGGGTACAGTAACAATCATGTGCATTGTCAGCGGACTAGACAGGTAACGGTTAAATTTTTTCTAAAACAGGAGTGCAAAATGGGCAACAAACAGGGGCTTAAGTGAAAATACAAAACTCGAATTTTTGATAAATTGAGAAGATGAAGAAGAATCTTGAAATCTTGAGTCTCTTCAATTGTTTCTTGATCAATCTCCTCTTGCACCTTCTCTTCTTTGCCCAAAAATTAAGTTCGAATCTTCACTTGATTGAATTCTTGCTATGAATTCTCCTCTTTTGATGATAAAAATTGATAAATATTGGGGGTATAATATGTATATGAGAGGTGTTGGAAATTGGTTGAAAATCACGTCCAAACTGGTTTCCAAAAGAGTTTCAATTGAATAAGGAAAATTGCCTTTGTGCGCAGATTTTTTGTCTTTGCACAATAATAAGTATTTTGGAGATTCAAAGTGCATTAGAAAACTAACTCAAAGAGATACAATTTTACTAGAAATAGAGTTTCTCCAACTCGGACGTTTACTATACCAACAATGGGTCTCAATCTTCAACTAAAAATTTGGCATATATTTTGTGTGAATGAAAATCGATTTATTGTAATATTCCGACCATATTCCATTCTTTTTTGTCTTCTAATTGCATCCAATTAACTCCTAAAATCTTCAAATTATCGTCTTGTAGTCCGAATCAACCATTGAATTTTTGTAATTTTGTCCTCAAACTTCGTACTTCGCCATTTTTCATTGTTTTTTGCTTCTTTCTTTCAATCCACTTCCAATCATTGAGTTTTATCTAATAAACGAAATATACAATAAATAGCCATAATTGCTTAAAAAAACTATTAAATGTTTGTATTTTTAGGCCCAAATAAGTGTATAAAACGAAACAAGTTTTATCTAATTGTTTGTCATCAAACGAAACCATAACCTAATTTGACAAACACACAAACATGCAAAATCTTTTGGTTAAATAATTTGACCTTTTACCTCAGGATTTGAAATTACGATATTAAATCTACAAACAGCTTCAAAGTTATAATACTAAAATCAATATTCACTTCTAGAGTGCAAAACTGACGTGTGTGTGTGAAAAAATAAGTAGACATTAATGAATTCACAAGTTGTTCAAATTCGTGACCCTTAGTGGTCAAATATGTCATTTCATCACTCGTAAGATTCACACACCCCCAAACTTGTTATTTTTCACTATTTTCCTAGTGTGTAATTTAAGGTTGAATTTGTTTCATTATTATCCTTACCATCTCTAGTTCAGGTGAACGTCACTAGTTGCAAGTCAACACATCAACGAACAAGGATTCTCCAACTATGTGATTGCTTTGACCATCAAGATTCAACTAGACTAATTATCCTTCATCAAAAGTCACATTCCCTCAAACAAAAGGCATTTAGTGCTATCCTTTTTTTCATCCACTTGTTTTTTTTTAGCAGTCTCTCCATTAAACTTTCTAGATGACCCATGTAGTAGGATTTATGCCGATGACTCCCAAATTAGATGATTTTAGGGCACCAGATTTTAAGAACTCTTACAGGCTTAATAACCCAAGTCAAAAGGCTTCGAAGAAAACCATTTTTAAAATTTTTTTTGTACAACTTCCTCCTAATTGCTTTCTGAATGACCTTTGTAGTGAGCTTTGAGCTGATGACTCCCAAGTGAGATGACTTTAGGACGTCAGGTTTTAAAATACCCTTATAGGCTTGATTGCTAGAGTCATAAATGTTTCAAAGAGAAGTTTCTACATTAAAACAAAAATTTATGCCTTGATTAGTGCAATGTCCATTATCAAACACTTATTCAAGCAAACCAACCTCCAACTTAGGATTTTCGCCCAGTTTTATCCCATTAATTTAAGAAAATCAACACATAAATTTTTTCACACAAGGAATCCACATTCATATCTGTATTTTTCTACAACAGTAAAATTATCCCCAAACTCTGCTGAATTTGGTTTGAAAATAAATAATTTAGTATGGTTTGGGTAAAGTATCTATGTTTATTCTTTCAACATGTTCAGCATATGAATCCACTTGTTGCATCATGATGTAAAATTTAATTCTTGTGCGAGTATAATATCAAATTCTGCAATGCCAAACATCAATCAATTTAAGCATGTAACATATCCACAATCCATAGATCAACACCAAGTCTCAAATTAGATCATCATTGCCGGTCAGGCTGTCTAACCCACACGAGCACACAATCTCATTTTTTTTTTTTTTTAAATCGTACTAGAGACAAACACACAAAAGCACACAAAAATAAAAACTAAAATTATTTCCCACCCGTAAACATAAAATGGACATTGTCCTCAATGTCATAAAGTATAAGTAAGCACATAAAGGGGCAGGGAAGAAAAGGAAGAATGTACTCCCCCATTTTTTCTGTTGAAAGTGTGAGGCATAGGTATGGCGGCTAGACAATCTTTTTCATCATGATTTTCCTTGCGTCTATGTTGGTTTGAGTGTTACGCGATGTCATGTTCCTACACATAGTGGTTAAATCAAACATTAAAAATCAAATAATTTAGAACATGTGTTACTTAGCCCAAACAATCAAAATAACCAACTATCCAAGGGCCTAAAGTGAAACATGAAAGGATGGTGATGCCGTATAAATTTAAACGTGTCTAAATCTATTGTAAACTAATTATCAGAACAAATCTATATGCAAAGCAATATAGAAAGCAAAATAAATAAAGGGTTAGGAAATTGGATTGTCTCCCAATAAACGCTTAATTTATAGTCTTTAGCTAGACTTGCAGCTTGATTATTTCGGGTTTTGGAGTTAGGAAAATGACTTCTCTTTATCAAAATCACCACCCCAACATGCTTTTAACCGCTGTCCATTTACTTTGAAGGTTCATTTTGTGCCGTGAGTCATCTCATCTTCCCCATGTGGAAAGACTAGAATAGTTGTGAATGGTCCAGACCAAATAGAATGCTATTTTTTGGGAAGTAGTTTCAACCGAAAGTTGAACAACAACATCTGATGAGAACCACGTAATAACGATGGCTACGCAACCCACAACGAGATTGTTGAACCCAAGAAAGCCAAAAGTAATCCCGATTTTGGATTTGAACCAAGAATGATGAATCAAGCAACCAACACAATACAATGATTTGTTAACCTCTTGATTGCATAATACATAATATGCACCCGGTGTTGAACACCACAAGATCAATCTTGATAAGTTCGAATTTGTTCAAAGAAGAATGAAGATTGAAAGCAATAATAGGCTCTCAAATATATAATTTCAATAATTGTCAAAAGTTTTTTTACAATGAATATAATGAAAACTATTTATACTAACTCACAACAACCTAAGGAAAACAAAAATAAGATCAATAATATCACAAAGATTCTTGAAAATAGGAATCCAAGTCAAAATGGAAGATTCTCGCCAAAAGGAAAGTTTTGGCCCGAGTTACTACCATGTGATCGCATGGTAGTATTCCTTGTGGTCACACGAGCCAAGAAAATTGGCTTCCTTTGTTTCAGTCGACCACCATGCGATCGCATAGTGTTAAATCACAGCTTCGCCTTTCGGCCACATGTATCATGTTGATCCAAATGGTTTCAGCTCTAAACCCCAACATGAAACTTGCTTCTTTTTTTACGCAGATCATGATGTCGTCCATCGTTGATTTCACAACTAACCCCATTACTTGATTTACCCATTTTGCCCTCGAACATGTCATTGGTCCGCCTTCGATAATCAACGAATCTCGTCCCGGGCTTGTCTTCGTTGGGCTCAACTCTTGGATCACATCACCACCTTCCTCTTCAAAGGAATTCATCCTCGAATATGTACCCGCATCAAAGAGAGAAAGATTGAGAGAGAGAGAGAGAGATAGAGAGAGAGAGATAATATACATTAAAAGTTGTCGACACATTATACTCACCTGGAAGATCTAATTTGTAGGCATTGCCATTGATCTTCTCCAGGACTTGAAATGGTCCATCCTCTCGTGGTTGTAACTTCGATTTTCTTTGCTCTGGAAAGTGCTCATTTCTGAAATGTATCCAAACCCAATCACCGTGTTTGAATATCACGTTTTTTCGGCCCTTGTTTGTTTGCGATGGAAAGTGTTTGTTTTTGTTCTTGATTTACATCATTATCCTCTCATGGAGTGACTTCACCAACTTGGCCTTTCGTTTACCATCTAAGCTACTACGTTCATTCATAGACAGAGGTTTTAAATCTAAAGGTGTTAGTGGATTAAAACCATAAATAATCGAACTGTGAAAATGAAGTAGTAGAATGCATGACCCTATTATATGCAAACTCTATGAAAGGTAAATACTTTTCCCAACTTTTTAGATTCTTATTAACTACAGTACGCAACAGTTGTGTCATAGTTCTATTCACTACCACGTTTTATAGAAAACAACAATTTGATGCCTACCCGCCAAAAGTGACTTACAATTTGACGTCCCGATCCAACACTATACTTTTAGGTATCCCATGGAAACACACCATCTCCTTAAAGAACAATTCTACAATGTTAGTGGTATCATAAATTTTATGACATGGTATGAAATGTACCATCTTGCTAAACCTATCCACCACCACAAAAATCGAATTTCATCCCATGGTTCACTAGGTGTAGGTAACGGTGTATACCCAAAACAAAGTTCATTGAAATATCAACTCATGGTTCACTGGGTGTAGGTAACGGTTTATACAAACTTTGTGGTAAAACCTTAGAGAGTTGAGGTAGCACTCCCTATATTTCATTTGGTCATCACTAACAGTTGTAATGCCTTGTTCTATGGAGAACTTCGTTCATAGCTGATGTATGAAAATGACAGTCCATAATTCCTTCAAGGCAGATCTGCCTAAAAATCCATGTTAGGCTGACCTTTTGTCCACCAAAAGAAATTCCATGATGTAGTCAGCCATTTGAGGAGGCGACCCCATCTCTACTACAAGAGAAATTTTTCCTTTTCTGATAATACTATAACCAGTAAACTCGTATAGTGGGAAGTTCATAGGAGTCAACTTATGATCCACTAACATTTCATCATAGGTGCCACAAAATAGGATATTGACTAAACATCCACTATCTACCAACATGTGCTTCATAACATTGCGGGCTACCACAACCTTTATCGCTAGGGCATCACAGGGGGGATAATGTAGTCCTGACGTATCATTTTAAGTGAATTGTGATAGGTTTCTCAGTCCCATGTGGGTTATTGTTGACTATGTAGCTAACCATTGAGGGATCTTTGGCCTTTCTAACATAGTTCTTTTGTGCATTCTGGGACCCTTCTCCTACATATGGACTTTCAATTATTGTATTTAATTCTCGGATAGGTGTATTGTCCATGTCAGCTAGGGCATCTCTCTTTTGCCTATGCCTATGTTTGGGCCTTTCTCTATCCTTGTCCTTTCTATAACAAGGAAAATAATCATTGGGAGGTCGCTTAGCCTCATCTCGCCTAAGCTGTTGGACTTGCCTAGGTAGGAACTAATTCTTCAATAGAAGACAATTATTCTCCAAGGCTCACATGGTTGTTTCCCATTTACCTCTAAGGAGTCGAAAGTTTTTAGGCTACCCTATTACAATGATCAATCATCTTCTAGCTAACAATTTCAACCCTCATCATCTCCATCAGTTCATCATAGGTGGTAAAGTTCTTGTTCCAAACACCTCTAGAACATGGTGTTCATATTGAGGCTTCCCTTGAGGGAATAGAGAACTTCTCTAATCTTTTCATATTAGGCCATCTCATCGATAAAACGGTCCAAATAGCTCTTCAAAGTTTCATCGACTACTTGCCTCATATCTTGTAGACACTGAATAGGTGATTCTCCATCCTTTTTTATTTATCAAGTACTGATTCAAGAAAAACCTTTTTCAGGTATGGCCAACTTCGGATGCTCCCCACTGGAATTCTACTATACCAAAATTTAGGGGCCTGTAATTTAGTGTTGGTGAGGCACCTCTCAAACTCATATGATTTTTGTAGTTGTTGAGTACTTTTTTAGATTACATCGTCCTTCATACATATGAATCTTTGGGGGCACAAAGTGACTTGACATACGTGTACTTTGAAGCACCTAGGAGAAGGGGAGGTAACTATCATCATCATGATTATAGGACCTGCATGGTCCAACAGTCCTTCTATCGGCCTGATACTGAGGTGGTTGGGAGGTTCTCACTTGATCTCTTACTATCGCTACTGACCTTCTCTCTTGCCTATTTCTAGGATGATGGTCATCTTGAGATCTTTATATTTGTTCTCACTCATATTCAAGAAGGAATTTGTCTTCTCGAAAGAGAAAGTCATTTATCAGTCGTCCGGGTGAGTAATTGGTACACATCCACTCATACTTCACTTTCATCAGGGCATGCACCTCTTCTATGCCTGTCAAAATGAGCCTTTGGCTCTACATTTTCTTCCTTTTACTAATGGAAGAGGCCTGGTTGAGGTTCGTTTTAAGGCATTTGATAGCTTCATTTTCCATGCATTTGCAAGAGAAGCTCCTGTATGGCATGTTTTATGCCGTGATGCTACTTATGTTGGTAGCCATTTCCGCTACCTCTAAGGTGAGGCATGCCGCAATTCTTCCACCTCGACGATGATGGTATTGAGGTTGGAATGCTTGACATTAGTCCGAAGGACCTTTTCTTCAAAGACCTCTATTGTCTTTCTCAAATTTATGTCTTCGTTGCTTGAATTCATGATGGGTAGACATCTATTTTCTTCAAAGAGGGACAAAACACACCATTTTCAATAAATATACACACCCAAATCAACAGGAAACTTAAAAAGATTTGTTCTTCCTTGGGGCTTCTATTTGTTTTTTTAGGAAGACGCTAGAGTACTTTCCAACAAGCTTTTTCCATGATGTATACTCGTGGTTGATTGTGTAGCATTTCATAGACGACACAAATTTGTTGACCTCGATTTTTACCTTCTACATGGCCAACAAATCTCGGGTCCACTTGTATCTACATAAGCTCCATTCACTTGGGCAAACCATCAATCACCTGTAACCTTCTCCGTTGATGGAAAAAGTGATCGCGGGTACTCCGATGGTCAAGTCGGTCGACGTAAAAAAATATATTGAATGTGGAACGAGCTAATAGCGCAAGCTACAACAATATTAAGAATACCGAGAATATATGGAAGAGAGCAATTTTAGAATTTGATAGTTAAAAATTGCACTACTTTACAAATGGCATTGGAAGTGACCTTTTATTGTGGCTTGGTTGAAGTGGTGGCCATTGGATAAAGAAGCACGTGGCATCATCCTAATGGTGTCCGAAAAGGTAGCCACTATATGGCTTAGGTCTGCGAAACTATATAGTAGGCTAACATGACTTGACGTTCTGCAGCTATAGAAGGTCACATCAATCATTTCCACAAGATTTTGTGTGCACAAGATATCTTGGGAGAATTGGGGATAAAAGATGCTCATTTGGATATGAGACTTCTACTTTGTTCATGGGGGCTTCAGCCTCGAATGGCGCTTCGGATGAAGAGTGTGGATCGCTTCTCCATAAACGAAGTGCAGCAGAAGACACCTCCTCTTCAATCACCGCGCTTTAGCTTTGGTAAGGCTTCTGTTGAGGTGCTTGCTTCGTCACCTTTGATGACGTGGAGTGTGGGCCTTAGTGTGACTTCTAGATGGCAGCTACGTGGGCCTCTTCTTGAGTCTTGGTGGCAAGGCATAAAAAATAATAGAGACTTTTTATTTATTGAATTAGCATTCAATTTATTTTGTAAATTATTTATATTTTTTTGTTTTAAACTAATAATTAAGGGATTAAATGAATATGTTTGCAACCTCATGTTTATTGTTAATTAGTTTGTACATTTTATTGAACTTTATCTTTTTTTAACTTTTGAGTTTAAATTTTGATATATTAAGTTCCTATAATAAGAATTATTAAAATAGTCATAATTTAAAAAATAAAATAAAATTCAATTCAATTTAGCAACGAAAATAACAATGGAAGTATGTTGCACATCGACGATGGCCTTAATCTGTAGGTAAGTTGCAGTGAAAAATTGTTGCTAATTTCATTGCTAATTAGCTAGGAAATAGCCGTTGGTAAAGAACAACAAAATTTTTTTGTCTCTAATTTATCGATGGCCAAAGAAATTAGTCTTTAAATTAGCGACAAGAATTTTACTGTCTGATTTACGAATGGAAGGTTTTTGTCACTAAAAGCTAAGCTGTTATATATGAAATTCAAGTCATCTTCAAAGAAAAATTGTCTCTAAAGCCGCATTTTTTGTAGCTTAAATTGTGGCACTTCAAAGTTTAGCCGTTAGTTTGACTATTAGGAATAGGAAAAGCGATACTCAATTTCTTGGTTTCAAAGTGTTATTTCAATACTTCCATCTTTTTCTTGATTGTAGATTTACAATATAATCGTACTTTAAATAGTAATCATTTTATTGGGCAAGCAAAGCCATAGAACATGGGTTTCATAGGTCTAAAATACAAGCAACTGCTTTCACAACATAAATAAAAGTAAAGGCAGCCACAAATGGGCTGTTTAACAGTTCTATATATAATATAACTCAAACATTACTCTTCCTTGCTCATCTTATTTATTTGCAGACGACCTGGTACCTGTTGCCTACAACGATGAAAATATAGAAACTCCTTAGATTAGTTGAACAATGAATAAGAGAACTATTTAGGCTTCATTATACGATACTAAGAAAGCACATTTATGATTGTTGAAAACATGATTTAATCTAATAAATTTATCTTCTATGTAAGAAGTTAGGAGTTTAAGATGAGGTAATTTAACATGGTATTCGGTCAAGCGGAGAACTTCAATTCGAGATTGTATTCTAGTTTTGATACAATGATTATATTCACCTTAATTAATCACCCGTAGTCCAACATAATATTATTAACCTAGTATTATCTAATCTAATTTCATGTTTAATTTTTAATACGGTGTAATCTAATACATTCTAAGTTCAAGATGTGGTGGTTTAATATCGTATTAGAGCACATTGAAGGCTTACATTTAAGATGAGGATGTTCAATATGGTATTAGGTAGGGACGAATTCAAGATCGGACTAAAAAAAAATAAAAAATTGACTGAGCAGTCACTCCAAATCCGTCGCTGGTATTAGAGCACATAGATATCATGAACCCATACCTTTCAGTCACATATTTATGAAAGCTGTGCACATATCATGCATTTGATATCTATGCACGTGAAGGGACGTGTTAGAAACCTTCGCCCTCCATAAGAGCTTAAGGTTTACACGAGGTAGTTCAATTATGTTCGTCACCAGAGCATACGTACCTTCTTCTTAGGCTCACGAGGCTTCTGTTCTTCCTTTGGAGGGGCCTGTTTAGGGACAGGAGCCTTGGCAGGCTCTTTCTTGCCGGATTGACAACAACCAGGTTTCTCAGCCTTGAGTGATGCCATCTTTGCACACAAGATATCAGAAACTTTTCTACACGTTATGCTTATTTCCTCTTTGGGATTGCTATTTATAGCTTAGTTTGTTGAGTGTCGAGGGAATAAGAATTCCTCCAAAGAATGGAATAACCGACTGGAAGCCTCTTTCTTTATATGCAGCATCAGATGCTTATCATAGGAAATATGCTTATTCTTTTTGAAGAAAATATCGCCCTTGATATTTAAAAGATGGAAAATTCCATGAGTACAGATTCCTCTCACAGAATTTTGTACAGGAATTTAAATTTTATCTCACATAGTGGTGGTCCCACATGATTAAAATAATGCCAAAAATCTTCCCACCCACCTATCTTGTGTGTTGTCTGGCAGGTACAGGAATTTAAATTCTTGTACCTGTAGCTCAGTCCTTAAAAAATCTTAGAAATTACTGTCAATCACTCGACTTGTATCGAAAATTTAAATAGGTCACTAATTTTATTTTTCATTTTATACTGGTCTCTCATAATTCATTTTGATTTAATGTTGGTCAATTCCATCAACATTCTTTACTAAATTACGAAACGGGAGAAACTGCTATCACAAAAAATAAATGGGTGACCTAATTAATATTTTTTGAGAAATGTTTCAAGTAGAATGACATGAAGTTTGACACTTTTCTCACATACATATGATGGGGGTCAATGATTAAAATAATCATGGACCCTATACTTGTGAGGGAAGTGTCAACCTCAATGTCCTTGACGAATGTACACAAAGCATTTTTCATATTTTTTATTCAATCATGCTAGTGGTACATCGAGGATTCGGGGTGTACATCACGGTGTACACCCCCTGACATGGGTGGGGAGGGGGGTCCACTCGAATATTTTATTTGAGTGGGTCCCCCATATGAGGGGATGTACCTCTTGATGTACGTTTTATTATGTACCATTAGCATAATTTGTTTTTATTTCCCTAAAAATTCCTGTGTAAATCGATTGATCAACAGCATATGTGCTAGAGAGGCTTTGGTATCAAAGAAGCAGCCACCTTGAAAGAGTTTGTAATATCTCTATCATCCTGAAATTTGTTGAAGGAAAGATACTGATGCTCCTTAATAATGCACACTATATCACCAGGAAGGAAAGATTCTAGTGCTCCTTACCAGTGCACACTATATCACCTTGAAAAAATATACCGTGCTTTATTTGTGTCAAACAGTATTACGACTTTATTGTAATTGTTAAAACTTTTGAATGTTATTAAGGTCCCGTTTGATTCCCATTTTTGTTAAAATGCATTTTTCTCTCTCTTCTTTTTAATCACGCATTCTTTATTAAAACAATATTTCACGTAAATAAAAATTTTTTTCCTTATTTTTAAATCACACATTCTTCATCAATCTACTGTTCTAAAATATATATATATATTTTTTCATAAAAATGAGAATCAAACAGGGTTATTTATTTATGTCTTTAAAGAAATTACTGCAGTTATTGAGCATTTGACAGAGTGCCTTCAACTAATGGGTGACATAAAAATTGGGTTGTTAGTGTTGAGAAGCATACAAATTGGCATCGCTTATGAAGCTACTATTGATATATTCGGGTTTTAGCTAATAAATTACAAAGTTAGATTGTAGTAGCGATGCCCAATAAATAAATAAATAAAAATAATAATCATAATAATTGGACATACATTCACTTAATCTTTCGAATTACTCTATTTCCTTAATTCATTAATACTAACTTTTTCCCGGCTGTTCCGACAAGATTCAGCAAGATTTTTATGACAATACTCATCCACATTCCTCATTTCAGATTTCTTTTAACTAAATGCACAAATCTTATCAAAAACTCCTTTCTTGAATTCTCAATATTCATCCAAACTAAGAACTCAAGCACAAGATAGTTATTTTCAACCAATCTAACTTAATATCACGTAACAATTACAAAGAAAAATAACAAGAATGCTAATTTATCCCCAATTTTCGGATTAATACATACATATACATACACACATATATATATATATATATATATATATATATATATCAAAACCCTAATATCAAAATATCATTTCTTCCAACCACTAGAAAATAGCTCAAAATGCTCAAATAATTAGCTTCCTTATCATATTTTTCAAGTATAAACTATAAATTATAAACCCTAAGTTTTTACTACAAAACTCAACCAAAATATATATTTCGAATTTACTTCAAATAGAAGAAGAAATTGAAAACCCAACTTCCAAACTCGTTGGATGCTTCCTCTTTTTTTTTTTTCTTCTTTTCATTTTTCTTTCTTCTCCTTTTTTTCTTCTCTTTTTCTTCTCTTTTCCTCCTTTTTCTCTTCTCTGCCCGTTTCTGCTATTTACTTTGTGTGTGTGTGTGTGTGTGTGTGTGTGAAATGAAATGGAAAGTGGGTTATAAAATGTCAAAATAGTGGACTTTTGCACCAGAGGTCCCTCATCTTCAATTTAACATATCATTTGATCCTTTTAACTTCCATTATTAGGAATATAAATCCTCGACTTCAAATGTATTCAATTAAACCCTCAAATATAGCAAATTTATAAAATAAACCCCAATAAAATAATTTATTTCAATTTAGTCCTTATTTGACTATGACTTTGACAATTCCATTTTTGACTTTTGACTAGAAAAATTGGGTTGTAACACAAACACTTTCTTTAGAACAAAATCCTCTACTTTAAAACTTTTCTTTTGAACCCTTCAGTTGAAATATATTTCCATCATTTCCTTGTTTGCTACAAGCTTAACTTGAGAATCCTCTATCTTTTCTTCTAAGAAGTCTAGGTTTGCAATCATGAATTCTTCATTTTGTTCTTCGTCATACCCTATTTTTCTATCAAATTTATACCCACTTCTGCTAGTACCATGGCCTCTACCCCGTAGGCTAGGGAAAAAAGAGGTTTCTCCAGTGACGATTTTTGTAGTAGATCGATATGGCCACAAGATTTGTGATGACTAATCTGTTGATAATCCTTTTACTCTATGGAGCTTCCTATATAGGATGTTTTTACGTGTTTTATTGACAGTTTCTACTTACTCATTTGCTTGGGTATAATATGGAGTGAAAAAATGTCATTGGATACCCAACTCATTGTACATTGCTTTCAAATAGGGACCACATTTTTATTTTGGGCAATTACTCTCCTTGTTAGGATTTGTACTTCATTTGGTTTAAATAGGGACCACATTTTTATGAGGACCAAAAATTTGATGAGGTTCACTTTGATACCTTACTGTTTGACATATATACAAGGAACTTTCCAAGTTTTATTTCAAATGCACATGTGAGCGAATTGAGTTTCATCTTGTATTTTTGCAATATGTTGAAAGCCTCTTTTAAATATTTTCAAATGGTTTGCTTCCTAAAGGCTTTTTACGAACATATCATCAATGTATAGCTTAATTATTTTCCTTATTTGCTCTGCAAACATTTAGTTTACCAACTTTTAGTATCTTGTCCCTGCATTTTTTAGCACGAACGACATGACTTTGTAATAATATAGTTCCCAATCTGTCACGAATGTGGTATGTTCCTCATTGGGCCCACACATGGAGTTTTGGTTATATGCATCCGTGAAACTTAACAGCTCATGTCCCGTAGTATCATCTACTAGATGATCAATTCTGGAAAGCGCAGAGCTATCTTTAGGACAAACTTTATTCAATTCTATAAAATCTTGAAAGGTTTACAATTTTTCGTTAGACTTTGTTACTAGGACCGGATTGCATACCCACATTGGAAGCGAGATTCGCGAATCAAAGCATTTTCTAATAGCTTATTCACCTCTCTTTTTGGTCCCTTGAATTTTTTGGCACTCATTGGATGAACTTCGTATATTAAGCTTGATCTTTGGATCAAGCTTTAAGGCGTGATAGGCAACTTTTGGATCAATCCCTATCATGTCTGCATGTTCCAAGCAAACAATTCCAGGTTTGCGGGTGGGAAGTTTTTTTAGCAAGCCTTTCATAGGTTCACACAATTCTTTCTCAATTTTGAAACCGTGCTCGCATACTCTGAACTAATGAAAAAGCTTTCTATCTCTTCAAACGCTGCCACTTCTAATGTACACTCAGTTATGTGGAGTCAATAGAGTCATCAATTTCTAATTTATCCCTAGGGGTGTTTGTTTCAACTGTAGCAACAATATTTCCAAGAGTTGTTGAGCATCCTTTTTTTGTGGATTTTATTATTTCTGTGTAGGATTCCTTGATTAGACTTTAAAGGCATTTCACATTTATTGATAGAATACCTCACATACGAATGGAAGAGAGAAATCATTATATTTACATGCTTCATAGCAGGTTGTCCAAGGATTTCATCGTATGCAAATTTATCCTTGATAATGTCAAAATACACATATCATTGATAAGCTTGCAGCTCTTTTTCTATCTTCACTAACAGACTGGCTTATTCGCGAAGGACTAGGCCTCCTCTGGTGAAGCAATGGAGAGCCAACATAGGACTTCTTCGTATCCGTTTAAACGCCTCTTCATATAGCACTTTTTTGTACTTTTATTATCCAGGAGTATGCAACGAAGATTCTCTCATGCTATCATTGCACCTATCACGACTACCTCATCCTCAGCACCTAAAATTTCAATTCTAGGTACAATAGATGTAATTGAAGAGATTAAGAACTGTATGTTACTGGCGAATTTACCTTTTCTTATAGTCCTATCTTCCAAGTTTCGTATTTTTGTACATAGAGTAGCACATTTTACCATTAATGCATTTAAATCTTTGGGTGTAGGTGATTTTTCTTGCGTATTAGTCTAAACATTGCTATTTGATGAGTTTTTGTTACTCGATGCTACAGATGATGGCTGATCTCTTCTTGCTCGTTTCATTTTCTTTCACTTCATATACTCATTTTAGAGTGTAAAACTTGTGGTTTACTTTGCTCAGGATCCCACAGATGACACCAATTTATTGACTGTAAAAATTGGATCAAACGATTTTATTGATGAAACAATTATAATCGAAAATCAAATGTAAATACAATCAACAAATTCTCTCACCTAACTATAAGTTTCACCTCCTAAATTTACTAGCCTAAATGTTTCAACTAGAACGAAAGAAGAAACAACTATTTAAAGGAGAGTTATCTGAATTGTATGCTTCCTTTTTCAAATGATGAGGTATTTATAATTTTTTCTCCAAGTGTTGGGGTAGAAAATGACAGGTGGCAACTCCTTGGTGGCCATTCTAATAATTAATTCAGTTAAGCAATCATGCTTTACTCGCTTTGCCCACGTGTCTCTGTTGACAACCTGTAGTCATCCTAAATATGGAGGATGGTCCGTCATTTTTATACGAGCCTTTGCTGGTTTTGCTTTGCTAGTATTTAACTTGGTTTGCAGATTAGCCTTTCGAGGGCTAACACTCTCTATCCCAAAAGAATCCATCGAACCGTATAAGAAACTACATAAAACTTTCTTTTTTTCTGAAGTGGGTTTGAATCAATACAACAAATTGAAGGTAACCTACATGAGGAATTGTACAAAGAAAAGAGCTTGTGAATCGGATTTGGGGTTTTGGAACAAAAAAATGTGGGGTTGAAAACTGTTGGGGATATTACACCGATAATGTGCACACATTATATTCACGAAACATACTGATATATGAGAGAAATCGAAATGCAATTTCGACTTAACGAAATGGAATTTGAGAAGACAAATTAACACTTTACTGAATCCAAATACATGAATATGGATTCATCACTTTCCACACTTGAATTAAAGCATGTCAATCTTTAAATTGGGCCTTGCAAAATAAACATATAAATGAAGTTAATCATTTTCTGAAGTCACAACATAGTTGAAAGAAATCAGAAAATGGAATAAAGAACTGCAAGTGATGTAATTGGCCGAGACAAGTGTTGGACACTTTCTCCTTAAGATGAATTTGCCCCGCATCGGTGCTAACAGTTTCTTGACAATAATCTCTTAAGATACAACGACCACGTCAAGCCATATGAGCACTCCAAATGGCTTAGACCAACGAACTCGAACGGAATTCCCTCTCTACCATAACCATGATTTTTATGCCAAAAAAAAAAAAAAATCATTTTTATGGAATATTTTATTCAACATAACATGAAAAGTATGATATAGAATTATGAGATCTATAAAATCCAAACACATGGGATCAATATATAGAAGTTGGAAAGATTTGTCTCAAAAGACACAATCCTACCAAGAGACACATATCTTAGAATTTATCTCTATACATGAAGAGATACAATTGTTGAAAAATAATCACACCAAAAGTCATGATCTTTCATATGAAAAGACACATATTTTCATCCAAATATTTTTTAGAATATTCCACAAATTCTATACGATTTTCCAACAATTTCAAGTATTTAGGCGACTTAAATTTGAATTAATTTCTCATTCACCAAATAACGAATTCCACTTAAATAATCATTCAAAATTGGTTACAACCAATTTTTGATGTAAAATTCCAACAAAAACGTACCTCCTAAGATTTTTGATTTTGTAGGAATTGTTTGAGACTCTCATATCTGCTCAGTTCTCCTTCTGTAAAGACCTGTTGGTGATGATTTGAAGCAGCGACAATGGAATGTGGTGGCGGGTGGCAACACTCTTCAATTTAAGATTTTAGATCCTTTTACTTAGGATTGTCTAGTTGGTTTGGATCATTTGTTGTGTTTAGGACATGTTTGATTCATTTACCTTTTTTTGAAAATGTTTGGACTACAGTTGCAATTAATTATTTTTTTCTTCTTCTTTTCTTTTTTTTATTTTTATTTCAAGAGAGTGTATTCGTCATTTCAAATAATTTATTGAGAAAATGAGAGAAAATATTATATTCTGCACGAAAAGGTCATATAACGGGATATTTCACCAAAAGGAAGGATAGAGGGATATTTTGCAACAGGGGTAACGCTTAGGGGGTTTTGTGCCATTTATGCTTATTATTAAGCAAAGTATAGTAGGTAATTTTTAAATTTGCAAAATATGCCAAGTGTAAATAATCCTAATTGCACGACGTATTTTATAAATTTTTATTACAAGCCCAAAGTTGAAGGATTTCGTGATCTAACTTCTCCCAAAAATTTTATTAAATTGGGAGTAAAATAATCAAGTTATCCTTTTCTTTAACATTTTTTTATTATTGAATAATCAACTTTACCAAAAAAATAATCTTTTTAAAGAATCATCAAAAGGATGATCTGATACAACCTGTTACGTCAAAATTTATCAATATTATTGCACCTAAATGAGATGCCTTGAGATATATCTTTGACCGTAACACTAATATGTTTCCTTCAGAGAATCTCTCCAAGTTTAAAACATTTATCAATCAGCTTCAAACCTCACAACCAGAAGAACTGATTCTGCTGATATTAAAGCATGTTGTGAATAAATTCTGGCATCCTTGATTCCTTGTCCGTAACCAGTCCTCCGAGCTTGTTGGAACTGCTTTATGGGTTCTGTTAAAATATTAACAGTACCTTGTCTAACATATGTGGAAAAGAAAAAATGCAAAAAACTAAAAAACAAAAAAACTAAAATATGTAAGACTTTTACTGATTTAAGTATATAAATATACCTTGTTTAAACTCATTTTAAATCACAAATTCTTCAATAAAATAATTTTACTCGTAAATTGAAAAAATTTCCTTTTTTTTAAATCACAGATTCTCCAAAAAATATTATTTCGAAACACATATTCCCCCCCCCCCCCCCCCCCCCCCCCCAAATGGGACACAAACAAGGGCATACAATTAAGAAGATTATTCTAGTAATGAATTATCTCAATTGATACTAATAAACAAATGTTTAAATAACAATATTATAATTACAAAATATAGAATCAGCCTTTTATAATTCTAGAATACTTGATTATATACTTTCAAATTAATTATTTATAATTTGATTAAAACAATTATCATTATTAATAAACCTAGTATTATGTTCATCAACTAAATTAACTGTAATTATAAATATAGAAGCAAGTCCTATATACATGCTAGACTAATATATTAGTGAATTATATAAACTCTAATCAATACATTTGCATAAATAGATAAATTATACCAACTCTAGGTTAGTCAATAGTATAAATTAAATTAGTGCTTGTTTGATAAACTTTGTTAAATTTTATCAACTTTGATTTTAACATTTCAAGGACTATAACTTTTATCATCATTTCAACCATATTAGTGTACCATATGAATCGAAACTAATACATTCATACACAAATAAATAATTAAGCCCATGACTTTAATACCTATCTACTGTTGGAGATAAGGATTCAACCTTAAGACTTGATCTTATCAATTCATTCGACTACAGTTGTAGATTTGGATTAGGGTGATTATATTTACACCATGTTTTTTTATTTTTATAAATACACCATAATTTAATTACACTGAAGGTAATTAACTAACCTCAATTTATTATCACAGTTATATTCTTAAATTTTTTGTTAATCATATTCTTCTTTTTAATATTTAATTCATAGAAAATTTTGTCCTTAATTATGATTTTCATACAAAAATATTGTTAACATACTTTAAAATGAGGGCAAAATACTTACTCGCATTTTTGTATTATTATTTATTTTGCTCATTTAAAAATTCAATTGGCTAATGTGCCTTTTTACTCCATCTTAAAAAAAAAAAAAAAAATTAAATTGCAGAGAAACTATAATAAGGAACAACTTATGTAAATTTAAGAATAACAATGCGATTAAAAAGGTTTGAGACATAAATATGATAATGTGTAAAGGTTATGAACATTTCATGCAATTAAAATGTAGTCTAGTTATTAAAAATGAGAATTTGCATAGATGTCCCTACAATATCAATTGCCAAAAAAATTGTCACTTTTTGAAAATGTGCTTAAAAATGTCATATTTTGGATGCAAACTATTCACAATACCCTTTTAATTACCTTTTTGGGGTGCATTTAATGCCCATTAATGCATACGTTTAATGTTAATTAATGTTATGATTTGATAGTTGACATGTGCAATTCTAATAGACTAATATAATAGAAGTGGTAACCAAAAAAAATATGTATATATTTATTTCATAATCTTTTTGTTATGTAGATGAGCGATAATTTGTCTCAAAAAACCACAATTTTTTTTAGTCTTCTCCATTGATTCATCTTTAAGTTTCAAATGTTAGCATTTATACATTATTTAATGTTTTCATCCTACAACTTTCTAGTATGAAATTGTTAAATACAACCCTTCATAGTTATTTGCAATTTTCTATTCAATCACTTTAATTGCTTTTGCAAATTTCTTAGAATGACAATATCCTCCATAAAAACTTGTTGGAGATTCCCTATTTAATGAAACATTGTGTAAGTTGTTTGTGAAGGTTTTGTCATTTGGTAGTTGAACATTGATAAACACGCTTAATACTATGATACGTGTAGTCTAATCACACCAATTAATTGATTCCCGTCAGATAAAAATCGTAAATACTAAAAGTTCATCTGTCGAACTAAACTACGAAGATCGACAGCTAATTGTCAAACTCGACAGATAATAAATGTCAGGAACGATAGCTAAACTGTGGGTTTCTCCGATTTGTTACTGTTTTGTAGTATCAATTCGTAGTTGCTACATGCATGCTACTAAAGTCCGATATAATACCGCGCTGAATGGTTATAATTAGTATCTCAAATTTTCAGGCATGAGTAGTAATCTAAGATTCATCGTCTCGCATGCGGGAGAATTTTTCGTGATGAATGGAAGTGACAAGGAAACAAGTCCACTTCACTCGTAGTTCCAAGTAGATGATGAATGTACATGAAAAATTATATAGCGAAACGTGTCATCTTGTAAATCATTATAAATTCATTAGGTTTGAATTTGCATATTTTTGAATGAATGCAATGTTCCCCATAAAATATGGTGGAATATTCTCTATTTTAATAAAGCATTGGTTTAATGATTGTGATTTTTTTTTTTTAATTTGGTAGTTGAGCATTGATAAACACAATTAATGCTATGAAGACAACCTTCAAATGATACCACTGACTATAAAAATTGAAAGTTGAAATGTCAAAATAATGTGTCGAATTCAACGGATGAAATGTCGGGCTCAACATTTCAACTATTCACTTGTTTGCTATTTTTGGTGTAATTTATTCTTAGATGCCAATTGCATGTTAACAAACTCCAATGTTATGATTGTGTCAAATGCTTATCATTGCTATCTCAATTTATTAATTATGACTAATAATCTGATATTTATTATGTCAGACGGGAAAGATTTCGTGCATGTAGATGGCGGGTGAAAGGGACAAGATAACAGAACCACATCACTTTTAGTACCAAGTAATATCACTGTAGCAGGACTTGTGTTACGATTGATGGAAAAACATAGTATTCATGATCCATCCACTAAAATCTAGAAGTTCAAAATTTCGAATATGAATATACCTCCAATCGAAATACGTGAAGATGATTTATAACGATGAAATCAGGTTTTAATTTCTATTTCGTACATGATAATGACAACTTTCATTGTTTATGTTGTATTATTATTTTACTGTTGCTACAATTGTAGCTTCAAATCGATTACAAACACAACTACAACTGTACAAAACATAACATTTCATTTACTAACAGTTGTTAAATTGTCGGCACCAAGAGATACGTGCTCGAATTCTCGACAATTGTACGTTGGTAAGTTTTATACTAGACAAAATAATCAGGCATAACAGTTGGTACCAATTAAGACAATACAACGGGTATACAACAATGCATAGATACGGCAGCCATGACAAGATGATCTATTAATGTATATGAATCACTAACCTCATTCAAATTTATTCATTGGGTTTATCATATAATGTATCAACTCATCGTTTCAAGTTAGGGATGGTAATTGTATCACATAGGATGGTCGATTAAATTTAAAAAAAAAAATTGGGAATTCCATGTAATTTTTTGCACTTTGCTGAATATAACTAAACTCAACCATGATTATAATAGTAACAGTTACACAATCAAGCTACACAACTAGCTAAACAACAATATTTTTACAAACTACAAAATAAATTACAAATATACGAAAATAAGTTATCCAATGTTTTCCATCATCAAAGTATAAGATCAAATACTTGAGCTTCATAATCTGCAAAGTTTTACTATTCTCAACTATTCAAAAAGGGACGACAATATTTTTCATTCAACAAATTTTAATTATTTCATGTTTTCCTCTCTTTTGACCATTCCTAGTGTATGGAGTTTAGTTCGAAGCAGACGCTATGCAAATTTGCGTTGAGCGCCGCTTCTTCGTCACCCCACTTCTTCATTTTAATTGGATCGGTAGAAGTTGAGGGCATCTCTAGGGCTGCTCCTTTACTAGAAGACGACGCTGACATGTCCCTTCAGGCACTCTTGTAGTGACATCATAGTTCGTCAATCTATTTAAAAATCAGTAACTTGAACAAACACGAAAGGTCAAATGATGATATATAATACATTTATTTCGTAGAACACGTAGTCTTATGAAACAAGTTTGATGTTGTATCATAACTGTCAAGAAACAATAACCAACTCTCGAGAATTCAGATCATAACAGATGGGTTCCATAAGAACTACATATGAATTCTCCATATGCTAACATGAATATAATATTTGAATCCTCAAATTGAACCACATTACATAAAATTTAAAAGCATATCAACTCACAAATTCAGCCTACATTTAAATTAAACTAAAAAAATGCATCTGAAAGACACGTTAATCGACCATAAATCGATTCAACAACTCACTGTCAGTAAAAGATTAAAAAAAAGATCCTAACATATGCAGTTAAATCTTTGTACTTCCAAACCGAATAATCAAGTCTTTAAGAAAACATAATCACAGAATGCATCAAAAGTTGAATCAATGACCCGATAAAAAAAAATCAAAATGTATAGATAAATAAAGAGTCTTACAAATAAATGTAACTATGTTGATTCAAAAATTAAAAAATGAGAATAACTTCATGCAAACTCAAAATCATATTCATAACACAATACAACAAGAATTTAGCTTAACGATAACCCCCAAAATAATAACATATTTGGAAATAAATTCTCTATAAAACTTCAAAACCAAGTAAAATTGTCAAAATTATACAACTAACACTAAATAAGAGTGTATTAAATTTTCTTACATTCTTCTTTCCAAGTGCAGTCTAAATGTAATTCATTAAACAAGAGTGCACTACATTTTTCACCTATTTTTGCTTTTTCATTAGTAAAGAACATGTGCCATTAAAAATTAAGTAATCCTAGTTACAAATTTAACTGAACAAATCTAGTTCAAAAAATATGAACACCAAATAAAAAGAGGAAAAAAAAATAAAGGAACAAATCTTGATTTTTCTTAAACCAGAAAATCAAAGTAACTAAAAAATTCTATCTTACGTGGAAAATGCTTGAAAATCTCATTTTTTTTAGGTATAGCTAATGCAATAAAGTTACATAGTATCTATTTATCTTTGATAAAGAGTTATTTTTCATGGGTTTACCTTGGTATCGTGTTCTTACCGTTGTACTGAATGATCCCGGTCGGTTGCTTTCTATTTATATAATGCATACTGCTCCGGCTCCTAGTTGGGCAAAATATGAAAAATCGGAATGAACAACAACTTGAATATGGACACTTTTTAAATCGAAACCCTACATATGGATTTTTCCCTCAACTTCAAATTGCAACCGATCATAACACAAATAAAGTAAACATTATTCAAAAACATTTAAATCTAAAAAAATGAAAATATATTTACCATGATTTGAAGTTGGAGCCAAATACGCACCTTCGAATATTGAACATGAAATGTACTGGGTGTGGGTTACCAATCGTGAGATGGGAAAGTAGTTATTATGGGGTGGAAAGTCTTCAAATTCTTCTTCACCATTTTGTGTGAAATGGGTTTAGAAAGTGGGTTTGTAATGAGAAATATGTTTAGAAAGTGGATTTGCAAATTGGGGATACTTACAAAATTGAAAAATGAGTTTAAAAAGTGCTATTGGTGGTTTGATGTGATATTTTCTACTTTTTGTACTACTTTTTCATCCAATCAAATCAACTTTAATTAATGACATGCAATGTATTTAAATTTTCTAGAGGGATAAAAAAAAAAGTCCAAAAGTGACATTTTTACAATATTATTAAAATGTGACATTTTTTAAATGTCAATCCAAAAAATGACATGGGTTCTATTAAAAATTCTGTGTTATAAAATTGTAGGATAATTGTTGATAATCGTTTGATCTTATCAAAACACTTAAATAAGTCTTATTTAGTGTTAAAGAGTCTACCATACTCTGATTATAACTCTTTATTTTGAATTCTATAAATATGGGAACTTGGTTATCAATAAAATACACACTTGAATATTGACTTTTTCTATTTCTTTTCTTATATTTCTCTATTATTCATTTAATTTTAACATGTTATTAGCACGAAAAAGCTCACCCAAAATAGAGAGAATTCAAGATCAACAATGTAGAATTTCACAGTATCTAGACAACGTGCATGACTGTAATCAAAACGTTGATATTACAGCATTTCATGACCCGATCATTATAAAATTTGGACATGAGTTTACAACTCATTGTTCTTCAAATCCAATTATTATGATTTAAATCAAACTGACCATTTGTGAGAAATATGTACGTGAACAATAGCCAATTTTTTACAAAAATATTTCATTGATTGGTAGTCCTCAACCACAAGTTATATATTCTTTTGAATTGATTGTTCAATATAAGAATTGCGGTCTTAATTACATATATTGCAAGTTACATAAAATAATTATCCTAGTGCACGTATCCATGTATAGTTTCCCGTTGATAAATTGCCATGTTTGCTTTTATGAATTATTATGTATAGATTATAATCATTATACTGGGCATATTCAATTTTTGCATACAAGTTGCATATTATAATTCTCTACATCATAAAATATATTAGTTGTACATATTTAATTTATATGTTTAATTTGTTGTTGCTCTTGAAGAAGTACAACATTACACTACTCTGAAAGAATATTACCTACTCTTGAAGATCATGTCATTACAATTTCAATATTGTAAAAGAATATTGACATATTGTTCTAGAAGAAACATACTTTTATATTTAAATTAATTAATTGTTATTTAAGAACGAAACACAATTCAGATATTTTAATATTTCAAAAGAATATTATTGAAATTTTTAAATCAATTTATGCAAATCAATATTATGTTATATGGAGGGACAAACTTGCTATTTCTAGTGATTTGTTCTTCAACAAATAAAAGAGAAACAAGCAAAGTTTCCAATATTGTTTTTAATTGATACACTATACTAATATTAGTACATGACATAAATATTGCATTGGCCTAAAAGTTACAATATTTTTATTGTTTGACAAGTCTAGTTATACCATCACTGAAGCAATAATAATGCAAATTTGAGAATCCAAATGGACATTAAGATGGATATTCAACAAAGAACCAGGAGATTCTTCAATTCAAAGAATTACTATGTCTCCTTATTGAAATTGATCATTAACTAGCACTAGTGAAAATAGTGACTGAATTTCCTATATTTTAGAAAATTAATTATATTGATATATGGGACCTCATTGACTCCATGTGTAACACCCCAAATTTTAATAAATCTTGAAATGCTTCCGAAAATTTACTTTTCTTTGTGTTAAAAGCATAAAAAAAACAAACTATTTGTACATAGTATCTTACTTCATCATTAAATGGTTGAAAAGAAGATAAAATCTTGTGCTTAAAAATTCTCATTTATTTCTCTATATTTTTTCCTCTCCTCCCCTCTCTCTATACTATGGCTCTCTTTATTATTTATGATGAAATAATGAGAATTCTTGTAGTATTTATAGTTAAAATTCTCAATTGAGTTTGAATGCAACTAGAATTCAAAAACTGTGTAATACAATGAATTTGGATGAGAATTGATTTCAAATGGTAGAGTTAGTAATATATTCTACTATTAGTTTTCTGCTATAATCATCCTATTGAAAATATGACACGTGGCCAACTTGGACTTGATTTCAAAAAGTGATATTTGCATTATACTACACTATTGGTTTCATATCAAATAAAAATCACGTGCGGTAAGAATTAAAAGAGGAAATGAGTTTTACTTACTTAATATTGCAAGTCCTCACTAACTCTATTAACCTATTAGTCTTTTAATCAAACTTAAATTTATGTAGTCTAATCTAAAATAACGTTTTCTCGTGTTTGAAGACTTCTAATTAATTACGAGTTACAAAAAGTGTCTAATACCGAAACATTTATTTTCCCTCTATTAGACTTTAATTATTTGACCCAAAAATATAAGAATTTAAAACATATTTCACTTTAGTTCTTCAATTTTAAAATATAAATTTATAGCATATAGAAAAAGTAAATTTGATTCTATAAAATTTTTGCGGTGTTACAATCTCCTCTCCTTAAAGAATTTCGTCCTTGAAATTACGCCAGTTAGTTAAAGTTCTGAATAGTTGACTTGACATACTTATAATATTTCATAACATGAAGCAAGACGACTCATGATCATACTAAAAAAATAATATTTCATTTCATACCTTAGATTAATTGAAGAGTAGTCGAATAGTGAGCATCATGTGCCAATGATTCTTCAACTCATTAGATATTTTAAACTTTGAAAAATTTACATTGTCTTTAAACTCCTAATATTTATGAAAAACTCTTTATTTATTTTTTTTCCAGAAATTTTCCAAAATAGAATTTTTTTCAAAATAGAAGTTTCTGAAAATAGAATTTCCTTAAATCTGAAATGGGTTTAAATATTATTTTTCGTCTTATTGATTTGAATAACATGCAACCAAAAGGTTTCCAGACGAGGAGGGGGTCACAAGTGGACCGCTTAAATTTCAAACTCTTCTTCGACATTTTAGGTCTTTTTTTACGAAATCTTTCAATCATACGACTACGCAAATAAAAAAAACTCAAGCAATAAGTGTGAACTAGAGATCTCCTAAAATATGAATTTTCTAATTTTTAAATTTTTAAAACATCACCCAAATGCTAGTGGTGGCAATCGAGTCGAGCGGCTCGTCGGCTTGGAAAAAAGAGCCATGAGCGGTTCGGGCTTATAAAAAAGACGAGCTCGAGTACGAGCCGAGTCTGCTCGACTCGTCTTTTGGACGACTCGTGGGCTCGTAAAAAATGCGAGCCTCGCAAAAAAAAGTACACATACTAATATATATTTTTTAGGTTTAGTTTTTTTTTAAAAAATGACGAGCTTGCGAGCCGAGCTCTGCCTCTCTAGTGGGCTGGGTCGAGCTCGTGTGGGTAAGTCGGCTTGACCCACTTCCACCGCTACCAAATGCTAAAGTTAAAAACATAAATATTTATGATATGTGAAATTTAAAACATGAGCATTAAATTATAACAATTCAAATTTTAAACTATCATCATTCAAAATCAATTTTAAACAAACATTTAACCTTCAACAAAAAATTTAAAAAAATTATCTTATTTTTGTCACTATTCACGTGAACAGTGACACATCACTGTTCATAGTATTTTTTTTTTACAATTTGTTTAAACTTTAGCATTTCTATGAGTCTCTAGAAAAGTAAAACCTAAGCTCTGATATCAAACTGCATCACCCCAAATTTTCATAAATTTTGAAGTGTTGTGAAAAACTCACTTTTCTTTGTGTTGAATGCAAAACAATAAAAATAAATTTCTTTAAAATGAAATAACTGAAATATCCATAATTTAAACAAAATATGAGAATTGCATCTTTGAAAAAAAAAAAACACAATCACCTAACTAATTAAATAACATGTCTTAGAATGAATTGAACTAACTAATAAATTGAAAGATAGAAAACTTAATGTTTAATTTTCTTTCAATCGACTTGGCTACCGCATCACCGTCCTGTCACAAATCCAATCGATCCGAACAATCCTGTAAAATTATTGTAAGAGTTGGTATTTAAAACTTCCAGTGAGATACGTGGAGTTTTCATAGACAATTGTATAACAATAAAATCTACACTTCATACCATTCTTTTCTTATCGAGTATATCGATGATCAACCGACACACCCATCTTAGGCCATCTTAAATTTCGATAGGATTTCATATTTCTTTCTTAAAGTACAATATATGCACATTTGATCTATGACAATGTAATTAGATGATATTTAAAGAATGCTGAAAATAAATGTGTAGTTTGAACACTTACATAATATCTCAAGTCAAAACAGATAATATTTTATAATGCTGTTTGTTGATTGTCAATTTGATTGAACAATTTTTTTCGGTATTATGGAAAGAATTAAGAAATTCGAAAGATAATTCATTTAGATGCATTCACTGATCAAAAATATCTTGCTTACTAGCTTTAAATGCTCCAACTTTACTTAACATTTTGGAAGGACTATTCATTAACATTATATTTGACATATCTATGGCAGGTCTGAAGCTTGAATACATCTGACCATCGCATACATTAAACTTTCTACTACTGAGGCATAGGGAACTCTTTCTATATATTCCTTTCCCTTATTTGTAGGTTGACAAATGGTAAAAATCTGATTTTTGTTGTCTGAAACCATGGCACGGATCTAAACTCGGATTCTCTCATAAAGATCTAATAATGAAAAAGAAAAAAGAAAAAAAGAATTATTTTTTTTTTTTTTGTTTCTTAATAGTCTGGGGAGTGGAAACTGAACTTCCTTTTGGTTCTCCCGGAAAACGACCCTCCTTTTTTGAACCCAATTTTAAGGAACTCGAAAAAAATTGGAAAATTTCAAAAGAAATATTTTCTAATTAAAATTTTTTAAAGGAAAACTAAAATTACTTCGAAAAGTTTCGAAAGAAACAAAAAAAATGGGTTATCAAAAATGTCATTTAAAAAAAATAAAGTAAGAAAAGAACTCATAAAAATAAGTCCAATAGAAGGACATTGCTCAATGCTCATTTTAAAGTAGGTAGGAAGATGAGAGCTAACCACTTTAGCCTTGTCCATAATGAATCTCTCAAGCACTTTCTTAATATATTTCTCCGTGACAAATAAAATTTCTTGGCACTTGTGTTACGATTGATTCTAATACCAATGATTTTCTTTGCTTGTCCTAAATCCTTCATAGCAAAATGACTTACTAAATTGCTTCTTCAACCTATCAATCCTTGAAGCATTCATGCCAACAATTAACATATCGTCTACATAAAACAATAAAATTATAAAATTATCATAAAAAAATTTCCGAACAAGTAAATAGTGATCAGAATTTGTTTTCTTGGAGCTTGCTCCCCCATAACAAACTCAAATTTATTGTATCACTGTCTCCATGCTTGCTTCAGACCATATAGATTTTTCTTTAGTTTACACACATAATCCCTTTTCCCGTTTATTTCAAACAATAATCAAGGATTATACATTGTCGTGTTTTCACATCAAGCTTAGACCTCTCATCTTTAGGAACATGCTCAATTGCATTACACCCAAAAACACGTAAGTGATCATACAAAACATCCTTACCGGTCCAAACTCTGTCTGGTACATCATAATGTAAGGAAACATAAAGTGTATGATTCAATACATGTAAAACTGTACTCAATGCGTCATCCCAAAAGAATCTTCGTAATTGGGCTTAAGAAAGTAAACATCTCACTCTCTCAACTAGTGCTTTAATCATCATTTCAGCTATACCATTGAACTGAGGAGTTTTCAGAGTCATCTTTTTGAGATCGAATTCTCTAGTGTCTGCAATACCCATAAAAAGGAACAGAATAATCTCCTTGTTATTTGTCCGGGTATACCTTAGCTTTTTCCTAGTATGTCTCTCTACTAGGATTTGAAATTGCTTGAACACAATCGACACTTGATATTTTATCTTCAAGGTATAACTCCATAACTTCATTGAATGATCATCTATGAAGGTTATTAAATAATTGGAGCCGCCAAGTGTTCTCGTCTTCGTAGGACCACACAAATCTAAATATGTCAAATCCAGTAGCTCTGACTTGATCGAAGGAAGGGAATTCTTAAAGGAGACTCTGTTCTTCTTCTCAAACAAACAGTGAGTATACATTTTCAGTCACTTACTACACTTTTCTTCCCTAATACGGGCAATTCATTTTCACTCATGTGAACATCTTTCTTATGCTACGACCCTAATGTACCATCATCCTCTATTGCATTAACAATGTCATTGGAGCACTTTGCCTGCAAAATGTACAACGTAGAGACCTTTTTGCCTCGAGCCACAACCATAGCACCCCGAGTGAGTTTCCACTGGCCATAACTAAAGGTACTGTCATACCCATCATCACGTTTTCCTGCTGAAATCAAGTTCAAACAAATGTTTGGAATATGGTTTACATCTTTAAGAATCAACCTCGAACCATCATTCATCTCCAAATATACATCTGCAATAACCATTGACTTTAACCAAGCCACCATTATCCATCTTTACAGTTTCAAAATCAGTAGATCTATAGGATGTAAAAAAAATCCTTCTGTAATGTAGTAGGAATGGAGGCACCGTTGTCAGTCACGCAACTGGTGTTAGGAATTGATCATCTCATCATCATAAATAATGAGGAAGTCTACATGAGTGCTTGTATTAATTCTATCATCACCATATTTTCCGTTCTCATTCTTCGTTTCATTTCCTTCCTCATTCTTGTTTTCTTTTTTCCATTGCCAGAATTGTTTCTTGAAGAGTTCCATTTTCCCGCACAGTGATAACTCACAACATTAGCAAATTTGTTCGACTTGGCTTTCTTTTTGTCTCTGTCCTCGAGACCTTTGCTCTTACTTCTCCTCATCTTTTCTATAACCATGACCTCTGATTGTGAAGAGGATACTTGTGATTTTCTTCTCATTCTTCATTTAACAAACTACTTTTGACCAGATCCATTGTGATGACACCATCTGGAGCAGAGTTGGACAATAAAGTTCTAAGTGTCTCCCACGAGTCCGATAATGAACTAAGCAACCATAACTCCTGAATCTCATCATCAAACTTAATATCCATTCCAATCACTTGATTAATAATTCTTTGTAATATATTCAAATGATCAGTTAAAGAGTCACATCCTGATATCTCAATGCCAGCATCCACTTAATAAAAAAATCTCATTATTTCCAATCTTTCTAGAATACAACCGTTCAAGCTTACACCATAGAGTACGAGCATGTGTCTCCCTACTAACATGGTTCAAAACATTATCATCTACTTACGATATGATATACTTGCAGACTTGTTGATGCAACAAAAGTCTATTTTTCAACAGAATTGTTATTCAATTTTTCAACAACAAATACTGGTAGGTACTAATCTTTCACTTAAAGAAGATCCTCCACTTTACCTTTTCATAGTTATATTTAAATCATTCAAGCTAATCATTTACTCAAATTTGCTTCCATAATCTAAAACCTAAATTTGGGAACTTGGCTTTTATACCACTTGTTGGGAGATGGAAACAAACAAACACAGAGGAATAATTTTTCTCCCTAGAAGCAAGTAAAGCATATTTTCTAGCAATTGTGTATATTGAATATATTCTTAAAAAAATCAATAAAAATCACGAAACCTAGTCCAATCAAAACCTCCACTATTAACCAAATAATAGATACACAAAGTTTTCTCTAGTCACAACTAGAGTTTATAACATATAACTTTTCAAGAGAACGAAAATCTCAGTAATACAATACTAAGTAGAAAAGAAAATATAATCACACGATTCACACGTTCTTGTTCACGCTCACGGAATAATGGTCCCATGCTCAAAATTTGATCTCCATCGATCATATTGTAGGTCTCTGTCTAGTGAATTTCTTATGCAAATTTCAGCTCGATTGGACCACGGATGACTCGGGATCGGAGTTTTTAATGAAATCTGGACGCAGAAAAAACTATTTTGTGACGTGTCCTATATTTTATGGTTGTTCTTCCTTTGGGCTGACTTCGAAGTCTACTTATAAGGGGTAAAGCTACTCTTCTTTTTTCCTATCAATTGTTCAATCATCCATTCGTCAACCTCTAGTGGAGACACGTCCCTGTAACAACAACATTCTTTTTTTCTCCCTTTTTGGAAAAATGTCTAGCACTCTTTTTCCCCCTATTTTCTTGTATTTAAACTCATCCTTAGGATTAAAATTCTAATGGGCTTTGAGCTCCAATAGAAGGCTCAAACATGGACTTTCCTCCACATAAAGGAAATAACCCAATACACATAAGGAAAAGATTATAATACAATATGATCACTTTATTTTTCTTGCCAAACAATAATTATTTTTCCGTAAAACCCTTTATTTGTCAATCACAATATCTAGGTGGTGGGGTTTGGGAGGGATATTGTTTTTTAGGTTTTTTCACGTTTTACTTTTGTTTCCTTCTTTTATTTTTATTTTTTTACTTTACTTTACTTTACTTTTCTTTTTATTTGTTTTTTCATTAAAATGAGGGCATAACGATAGAATCGTCCTTTTAGTAAACCATAATCTTAGAAAGGAAATTCCAGTGGAGTTTGCCGAATTGGGAAGCACTTAGACTCGCACCAACTATTATAGGTCGACAAAACATCATTTTTTTCCCCTGATATTTGACTTGTTTAAAATGTTCCTAGAGATGGAAATGTACAGAATAATGTTGACATATTTCCTTGATCCCAAATCTCCTATAGACTGCGTTGAAGAATTAGAGTTGGCAAAGGAACAATCTACTTCTAAAAATAAATAAGACTGTTCTTGAAATGACCTATACAGGTTACATGGTAGGATAAATTCAAAATGTGCCTAGACAAATGGTATTTATTCATTGAAACACTATTAACTTGAAATTCTATTCCACTTTGAAATGAAACTTGAGTATTCTAGTTATGAAATGAGACATAATTTTTCTAGAGTGATCCTAAGAGTACACTGTACAATAATGGCATTTTTGTAAGTAAGTTGGACTCTAGACTCTAGTGCAGTAGATGGTGTTAATGAAAAGGTAAAAGAAATTTGATCACTGTCATCTCTAACACTATGTCAACACAACGCACACTCACCAATATTGTGGTACGGGGGTCTAACACATGTTTTTAATTAATTTATGAAATTTTTTAATGCATTTAAATGAAGTCATAATTGAAAAATATAAATAAATATTGTGTTAGATGGAAGATTATAAATTATATGACAAATATAGAAGAGAAATAAGTATTTATGCTAAAAAAATATTTGATAAAAAAATTAAATTAAAATTTATAAAGAAAAAGTTGCTGGGTTGGGAAAATCAAAAGAGGGCTCAAAAGCTTTTTTAATTTACTTTTAACATTTAATTTTTTATATAAAGGATCAACTAGGTCGACCATCATGATTCATTAGGCTAGATAATCCAGCTTAGCATGACATGTTCAATATTGTTGACCAACCTACAAATCGGTTCAAACTGGTTTCGATTCGTGTTTTTTTTTTTTTTTTTTTTTTTTTTTTTAAATATGTCATCCCAAACCTGAGTGACCCGTCCCATTTTGATACGACTAGACTCCTATTAATTACGTAAGTTCTATTTATCTGAAGACAAATGGTATAATTCATCCAACCTCCTCTAACAAACTTATTCCATAATTCTGAATGCTATCTCTCAATGCATTCTTCTCCGAAGATTGTGGTCCTTTATTCATTTCCTGGAATACTCAGAAAAGCATTAAGATAAGGCATATGCTAGGTAAATATTCCATGGAGGCCTTATTTATAGCCGTACAAGAACTTGAAGAAGTATATGCCCCAACTGAATCATCAATCCTCAGGAATTGGGCATTGAAATGAAATGCTCCCAATTAATCCAATTTAAAGTGGTATTTTCTGCATTTAAAGTTGGATATTCTCCATGGATATGCATATTTACGATTAATTTAAGGCCATCAATTGGAATCCTAATCGAGAATTGTATGCCAAGCATCATCTTTATATTACGGGTATATTTCATTTACGATAATCATACTTCACTTTTATTCAGTTAGGTAAACTACACTTGAATTTGATTTTAATATGGCAACTCCGCTAATTCCATCACTAGGATTGATGGATATCGAAGGTATGACGGTCAATAAATAATAATTGTTATTTATATCACAAAAATTGTACTTATTCTAAGTCAACAACTAACTTATACTGTACAAAATTGGACGAACATACTTTCATCAAAAAATAAATTAAAGTTTTCCATCTTTACCTTTTAGGCTATTACTTTCCCATCTTCAAACAATCGAATTGATTGGATGCCACTTTTCATTTCTTTCATGGTTAGAGGTGATCATTTTTAGTTAATGTTTGAGTTCCATTATCTAAAAACTCATTTCTCCAAACTCATGTTCAATCACATATTCTTCCAATGAAATAATTTACACATAAATTCAAAAAAAAAAAAAAATTCTTACCTTTTAACTATTCTACAAAAGACACTATTACAAAATTCATTTTTCACAACAAATAGGGCTCAAACACAAAATTAATATAATTGTGTTATGAAAAATGGCATAGTACATATAGTTGGTGAATAGGTGAAAGGCAGGAATAGGTGGGGGTGCCTTATGAATTGAGACGCACCAAGTAAAATGCCAGCCTACTCACATGAATCACACCACGATTTTTTCTAACTTCTTATTAGTTCAGTGCACTAGTAGCCTAGAATTTTGTGCCCTTGCAAGTACCTGTTACTTTTCACCTATCTTATTTCAAGAACATATTATTCAATGACAGTAATTTAAAAATAGATATAGTTAGCATTTTCTCATTGACAGTTAAAAAAATTTAAAGAAAAAATTATCAATCAACATCTGCCACTTCATTTCCTGAAAAAAGCAATCTTTAACCCTGTTTATTCTGCTCTATTTATCTTACTTAGTCCATGTTTGACCACCATTAAAATAATTTATTTATTTGTTTATTAAAAAAAAATGAGTTTTAGAATAGTGAATTTTTTGGACGAATTATCTCCAAAATAGAATTCGAATCACACCAAAATTGTAACAATTCTCCACCTAACAAGAATTACACTGCAATGAACGAAGTTTCAAAAATTCTCCACCTACAAACGAATTCCACTACAAGGAATGAACATTAACTTTTCAACTCTAACAAATTTCTCCAAACAAAACATTCTAAAAAAATTACTCCACCTCTTCCACAAAGACTAGGCTAACTCAACAAATGTGAACTGAATCCTAGCACTGCTTATCAGCAGAATTACCTTGGGCACCCAACTTACTCGAATAACCACAAGCAATAAAATTATCAAGTTAAACTAACTCATTAGAGTAATCAAATTTGCTCAAATTAACCTCCCGAACAATACGATTACCAAAATCACAACTAACTCCACCTAAGCTAGTGACAGGTTCTTCAATACCAGTTTTTCTCGAATCATTACCACAAGCAACCCGATCACAACCAACTCCACCCGAGTCGACGTTTATCATACCATAAGCAACTAGATCAACCTTTTCTTGAGGTCTAATCTTCAATTTAGTGATAGTTGTATCAAATGTGATTGTCAAACCTTCCAAGATATATAACTAGGACCATTTCTGCCCCTTCATCAAAACTCTGGCATCTTTGTTAATTATTAGAATTCCACCTTTACCAATGTTTTTGTACCCTTTTGAATGAAGAGTACTCAAGAAGATAATATTTCTCTTCAACTCTGGAACATATCTCATATTACCTAGTTCCTGATCGTCCTGTCAAACATCTTAATTCTGACCTTAGCAATACCAGCTATTTTAAAAGGTGCATTGTTTCCTATTACCACAACACTTTTGAAAATTGTTTAATATGTTGAAAATCAATCCCAATTAGGACAAATACATGCAACCTGAATCTAGAATCCAATTCTCACTAGTTTTGGAATTGTTGTCAGAAATCACAAGGAGTTCTCCATCATTATCACTTTTTTTGTTTGCAACACTAGCTTCTCCTAACTCTACGGTTGTTGTCCTTTCTGATTTGCAGCCACAAACCTATCCCTATTCGATCACTTGTAGCAATCCTTCTTTATGTCCCCCTTCTCTTGCAGTAACAACAGACTATATCACTATTATTAGACTTAATCATGCCCCTTCCTTGACCACCTAAATTCTTCTCACGAACAACAAGACCCCCTCCCTCGACCTCCAATTTGATGACTAGCTGCTTCATATTCTCCTTATGAACTTCATCAATGGTGAGAGTATCTCGACTATACAAAATAGTGTCCCAGAATGTCATATATGAAATGGACAACAAACATAACAAAATCAACCCTAGATCCTCTTCATCATACTTGACCTTTTTGGTCTCCAAATCGAAGATGATTTCCTTAAATAAAAATAGATGGTCTTCCAAATATTCACTTTATATCAAGCGATGAGAATATAAACATTTCTTTAGATACAGTTTGTTGGTTGGACTTTGAGTTATGCATAACTGCTCTGAATTCAATCATAATGTAGCGGCACTTTTCTCATTCACAACGTCCTAAATAAATTGATTCGAAAGATGAAAATGTATCTATGATAGGGCTTTCTAATCCTTAAGTTGCTTCTCCTCTAGTATCAAAGTTGAGGGTATCTTATCCAGCCCTAATCGAGCATCATCCAAATTCAATTGGGTGAGAACTGCTCTAATCTTAATCTACAAAGAAAATTTGATGTTGTGATATAAAGCGGAATTTCATATTTCATTGTTACCATCACGAAAGATGGACCTTACTCAGACACCAGTTTGCTGGAAAATAACATGATAATATGGCAATATGAAATCAAACAACAAGAACACAATATTTACGTGAATACCCAAATGGGAAAATCACGGACATGGGCGGGAATTCACTATAATCAAAAGTAAGAAGTTACAATATGTTAGACTGGATCTTATAAGACTCTCTCCTGGATATCTCTATCTGCAATTCTCTCTCTTTTAATCTAGATACTCCTTTTGTTATGTTCTGTCAAATATGTGTAATACGCCACATATTTATAATACAACAATTTCTAACATACCAGGAAAATTAATACAAACAAGAGTCTAACACAATGTTAAGTCCTATTACAATAGGTAAAATCAATAACGGGGTGTTTGAGTTGAAATATGAGAGAAAAACTGTCAAAATCGAGAAACTTTCTCTTTGTCGTATTTTACATTTTTAAGACTTCTCCAATACAAACACCAACTCCAAATATACCTCCAAAATAGAATTCAGGTCATATCAAAATTCTAACATACCCCTATATTGAATAATGATTTAAATAGGCCTAGTTCATATATTTAGAAGACAAAAAAACATTAAACAATGGCATATTAGAATATTAGAAAATCAAGTATACTCTCAACAAGGAAAGTGACCTATAATTTAGGACGGAACAAAGCCTAAAATACAATATATCCACCAAATTGAATCAATATTCTTATATGAGAAAGACCTTATTACAAGAACCAAAACCAATTTCATCATATAACCTTATTTTTTTTATTAACACTGGCATTAGGAGCAAAACTAAACTCTAAGGGTCCATTGGATTGCAACAATGGAATTTGGGTGGAAAGAAAATGAATTACATGGAATTGAATTGCCTAGAACTTGTTTTATTGGGAATTGTCGATTTGTGTTTGATTGATATAGTTTTTCACCCGGAGAATTTTGAAATTTTGGATCTTTTGGTATTCGTTTGACTTTGTTTTTCATGAAAATTGTCCATTAAAGAGATATTTTTTTTTTTTTACAATTAGGGCTAGAATTTGTTCACAAAAAAAAAAAAAAAAAAAAAAAAAAAAAACCCTGGAAAGGTTTTTCCCACCAAAGTGGTGGGAAAGTCATTTCAAGTAAAACCAAGAACTTGGGTGCGTGGGGGTGGGGGGAAGTAATTGCCAAGAAATTGTTTGGTATCAAACATGGTTTTTGGGTGAAGATGAAAAATGATTGCCATCGAACAGGCCCTAAATGTAATAAATGAATAACTAGAAATGAGCTTAATCCGTTGGAAAAGTTTCCTCAAAACATGCCAAAACGAAATAATGGCTTTAATCTAAGTATGGAAAGAAATAAGATAGAAGCTTGAAGCTTTCCAATTGATGATTGAAGAAAAATATTCTAAAAGATATTGTTAATCACTTGGTAAGGAAATTGACAAAGTTTCAACTGGTTTGCACGTTTTTTGAGGATTTGGAGTAAACTTTGGGTCTAATTTGTAACAATGTTTTCTTAAATTAATGTTATTCTTCTTCTTGGAGTACATAATTGAAGATCGTGAGAGAAAAATTGCAAGTTCAGTGTCATGGATTTTTTTTCTCCTTCTTTAAGGGTTCTTCTTAGAGTAGAAATTATTAGGTGTGACAAATTTTAGGATATTATTTTTTTTATGATACTTGAAATTTTGGTAAAGTAGAAAATTTTATATAGTCGTAATAATTTTATGTTACAGAGGAAAGCTTTGATAGGTAGTAAATCTTTTCATATTTTAATATTTTCCTTTTTCCTTTTTCTTTTTTTTTCTTTTTCCCTAAACAAGGATCAACAGTTAGTCCCGATTTGGTGGCCTTTAATTTAATTTAATTTAATTTACTTTTGTTTATTTTTCATACTCATTTTCAATCACACATTTATACAATAAAATATTTTACATATAAACCCAAAACTTTTCTTCACCTTTTTAATCACACATTCTTCAAAAAATACTATCTAAAACATAATTTTTTTTTTTTTTTGGGGGAAATTAAAGGGTGCCAAACAGGGGCCTAAATGAATCAGCTTCAATTCCCAACAGTGGTATAAGATTGTTTGACCATTCAGAATGTTGGAGCATAGAAAATATGTATTAGGTGATGCAGAAAAAATTGATTGAAGAATTAATTTTCACTAACAAGTGAAATATGTGTTAATTGAGTTTGTATTGCACGAAGATTGAAAGGAAGACCAACTCCATCAAGTTTAATAACCTAATCACGTCAGGAAAAGCTATTCAAAAGGTGGAGCAAACTTAGCTAACTACTGGAACTCAGATGGACACTGTTTCTCTTTTTGTGGGAGACGGTATTTCTCTTGAGTAACATATTTTCACCCTCATGGCATGCGTAAATTGTCAAGAAATATTAAGATAACACGGGTATGAAAATCCATAAAATGGACTCAATAAGAGGGTCTTCTATGTACTCAATCTATGTGGAGTTTAAATAAACGAATTTTTAGACAACGTGTCAATGATGTCTAATGAATAGACGTTGAAATCTAAAAAACTCTCCAATAAGTTCCATCTATTTTCAATATTTCAGCCTACATGTCTTTTATTAACATTAAAAATCAAGATAATAAAATATAACGAAAGAGAAAGAAAATTTAATATTTAAAAATAGAAACATAATCAACTAAATTGCTAAGTCAGCTTGTCCAACAAAACCTCTACATCTAGACGTTTGTCTAGATATTGTTTATCTTTTTTGTCAAGTCATATTAACGGAGTCCTTGTCTTGCATTGGAGATGTTTTAAAAAAACCAGAAAATATTTCTGAGCACTTTTCCACCTTCTATGAAGCTTAAGCGATATGCACGGGGAACAAGAGCGAAAAATTCTCACTCAAGGTAGGAGAACCTTTTTCCCATTCAGGCTGGTAGAGAGCCGTTACTAAGACCTGTAAGCCAATGAATAAAATGTGATACTCTAACAGAATCAATTATAAGTTAGCTCATAAGAGACCGCCATTTTTTATTTATTCAAAATACCTAAATTACCCCAAGACCTAGAGGGAAATCTGTAAATACTTATGAAAGTTTAGATTTAGCCAATTTATTTTGACCAAACGTGTAAAAATTATACAATTAAAAACAACAAGTCAATTTTTAATTGTTTCTAGATGGTTAGTCATTCACATTAGATTATCTTATAATTTGAATGCCGCAATCAATAATATTTAAGCAATAAACAACATAAAATATGTTGACGTAGAAAATTGAACTGGACAAAAACTTCAGGACCAAGCCAGTAACCTCCACTATACACAATATAAACTTACAGTATGATCCAGCCTAGAAAACCCACTAGACTCGCTGATCTAATTTCTGCTATTTCCAAGACCTGCTGGAATGTGCTTCACCCACACATGTTCCTGATCTTTTGGAATTATCTATCTCTTGTGGATCACCAAGAACACCTTATTCTTGTACTCTTCATGTGCTTTTGGTTCAATCTCCCTCAATCTTTAGGAACCTCTTCATTATCTTCAGAATCCTCCTCAGATTTCCCGTTCTCATCCTAAGTGGACCTCACTTTGATTATCCGAGTTAAACTCATCATCGATGAGAGTAACATTCATAGCTTTGTCCTTATTTATCTTACTCTTAGGGACTCATTCCTGTAATGGCCAAAACTATGACACTTACGACATCTCACAGATTGAGATCTCTTTCTAGACTCACTGGGAGTACCTCTATGTCTCTCTTGAGGCTTCTTATTTCTAAACATTATTTTGAAATTTTTAACAAAATAAGCAATCTCATCAGCATTACATAACTACGAATCAGAAGACTCATTATTGTTATCCCTAATAGTGTTTAAGGTCAAAAACTTATCTTTTGTAAGTTTTGCTAATGTTAGTTCATAGTCTAGAGAGATCCAACCAACTTTTCAACCTTAATAGCATCTATGTCCTTACTATCCTCTATAGCTGTGATTTTAGGCTTAAATCTCTCAGGTAGGGATCTAAGAATTTTTCTAACTAACTTAGGCTCAAGAATTCTCCCACTTAGGTTAAAACTAGAATTAACTATGTCATTCAAGCTCACATAGAAGTTATCAAATGTCTCATCCTCTTTCATCCTAATCTCTTCAAATCTAGTGGTCAATGTTCACAAAAATATGTTCAATTAAAAATCACTGTAAGTGTACCGTTCGTTACAAGTAATAAAGTGAACTTTTAGAGTCCGGATTGTCGATCCCACAGAGATTGAGTAGTTCAACAAAAATTATCTCGACCTTAATCGAAACTAGATGTGTTTTATACTAAATTATAACCGAACTAGCTAATAAATGCTACTATGAATGAATTGGCCAAACTAAATGCGAATTATACTAGAATGCAATATGAAATTCGAATGCAAATTGATTTACTTAACGATAGAAAACGCATTAGGATCATGAATCTTCATGCAACAATCCATTTTAATCCTAGTTTTACAATTTGACAACACGATTGTATATTGAAGAATCAATGTTCCTATTGAATTTAACAATCTCTTTCGAGTAATGTTAAACCTATCCTATCATGCGATCCGACTATATTTCTATGACAAATACAAACATAAAAGAATGCATGAGCTTTTATGAACACTTAAAGATTCACATAAAGCATAGCGGTATATTTCTATCCCCTATCGGATCCTATGACAATTTATACCACGTCAAACCTATTTCCCTTTTTCGAATGCATAAAACAGATCACCGCATTCATATAATTAACGTGCACAATAATTATATGGAAGAAATACGTATAAATCATTTAATATCCAAAAACGTGTTTACAATGTAAAAAATATAAAATTAAAGATTAAAATATCATGTTACAAGGTTCATCGATCTCCTAGTACAAGAGAAACTAGCCTAACGTGCTAAAAAGAGAAAAAAACAAAATAAATAAATAAGAGAAGACACCACCCTATCAATTCTTGAAGTGAAATCTCGAATTTTGGAATCAATCTTCTCGTTCTTCACCTTCTTCTTGCTCTCCAATGTGTCAAAAACAATGTAATAATGCGTAACCCTCTATTCTGAACGTAATTAAGGTTAAAAAAGGGTCCAAAACGTGTTTCCATAGGTGGTTGAATCAAATAAGGAAACCAGAAGTTACACGCCAGAAATGTACTATGCGGCCGGATAGTGTTAATCTATGTGGTCGCATAGTTATAAAAACTTGGGAAGAGGTGCTCATTGGAACAACCTATGTGGTCGCATAGGTATTACACTTTGCGGCCGTATAGTGTAAGGCACTTTGAAAGTTGCAGTTTGGTCCCTGAATTTCATTCCTTCATTCTTGAGCTCCTTTCAACTTTCTTCTTCCTTCTATGCTTCGTATCATTACTCAATTTGTCATTGACTCACTTCGATTCTCGATTTGCTCCTCGGGTCAATTTTTGAATAATTCCACTTAGGTCCTTGAACTTTCGTTTTCTTCTGTTTTGGTTTTTTTTTCGCTCGTTTTCGCATACTTTTCATTCCATCCATCAATATAGCCTACAAACACAATTTGTATCGATTAAGTCATATTTCAACATATATATATCCACAATTGTCCATATTTTGTGACCTAAATAAGTGCACAAAATACACTTATCAGTCAACATCTGTAACTTGGAGTTCTTAACTACCTGAGTTCCCTTATGTATGGTCTGTAAAATATCTCAAACCTCTTTAGCAATCTCACACATAGATACTCGCCTAAATATTTCAAGGAAGACTGCCATAAATAAAACATGTATGAATTTACTATTCCAATTACACTAATCTAAATTAAACTTCGACCAATTAGCAATAGGAGTGGGGTTGATGACACCATTAACAGTGCAAGAAGGGGCGGTCCAATCATTCATTATACTTAACCAAATACGCTCACCCATCGATTTTAAGAAGGCTCTCATTCTAACTTTCCAATACGTGTAGTTGCTGTCATCAAAATATGGCGGCATAATAATGAACTACTCATCTAGAAAAACCAGGGTCCGGAATCGAATTTGGGATTTGATATGACTTGAAAGTTTAGATTTAGCCAATTTATTTTGAACTAACATGTGTAATTATACAATTAAAAGCAACAAATATCTTTTTAATTGTTTTTAGATGGTTAATCAATTACGTCAAATTATCATATGGTTTGAATGTTACAATCAATAATATGAAAGTAATAAACAACAAAAAATATGTTGACGGAGAAAACCTAACTAGGTAAAAACTTCGGAACCAAGCCAATAACCTCTACTATAGACAATATGAACTTACAGTATAATCCAGCTTAAAAAATCCAATAGACTCGCTGATCGAATTCCTGCAATTTTCGAGACCCGCTGGAACGTGCTTCATTCACACATGTTCCCGATCTTCTGGAATTGTCTATCTCATGTAGATCACCAAGAACACCTTGTTCTTGTACTGTTCATGTGCTTCTGGTCCAATTTCTCTCAATCTTTAGCAACCTCTGTAAGCTATTGAGGAAGCACACTCATGTATATGTATAGGAAGTGAGTGTTTTGGATTATGTGAATTTGATGTTTTCCCAAGGTTATGGTTGAATGATCTCAAGAGTCAAATAATTAATCTCAATACTTGAATGTGTTCTTTGATCTTAATGAACAACTACTACCAAAACGTATTAAAACTTGGGGTATATATATATAGCAGAAAGTATTTAGGTAGCATGGATTGGATAAAACTCTTCAAAAATGTGAACTAGAGTTTTACGCGTAACACCGTCGCTCGAGCTCCAGGCGAGCAACAAGCAAGCGACCGATTTGTCGCTCGAGCGAGAGCTGGGCAACAGGCGGTCGACAATGTTTCTGTTTTTCCGCTCGAGTATTGGATAGGCAATAGGCTAGTGTAAATTCGGCAAGTCTTTCCTCCTTGTTCCAAACTCGAACCCTAATATGCCTAGTTCATTAAAGTCATTGGATATCAAACATAGATTAAAAAATAAACGGACAAGATTGCACATGATCAACAATGTGCATTAAATGCCTACAGGGCGTGAACCTAGAAGGGCACAAATAATCCTTTAGCGCACAAAAAAATTGCAATAGCATGTCCCCTCAAAAGTATCCCATGTCAGTTACCATTAACAAAGATAAGCACGCACAAACAATGACAAGTTCGCAAAGTAATAATAACAAAACAAGTCCAAGATTTAATATGAATAATAAAATCGGATTTTGGGGACTATTTGTTGAGTCAGGAAAAATCCTCCACCAGCATTTCCCTCCGCTTGCGAAGCTAAGTGATATGTGGGATGAACAAGAGCAAAAAGTGTTCGCTCAAGGTGGGGCGAATATTTTCCCCATCGAGGTTGATTGAGAGCCGTCACTAAAACACGTAAACCAATAAATTAGACGTGATACTCTAACAGAACCAGTTAGAAGCTAGCAGATAAGAGACTGTCATCTATTATTTATTCAAAATGACTGAATAAGCCCAAGGCCTCTAGAAAAATCTGTAAATACTCTCACCTTAGAAGAGTAATATATGCAATTCAAATATTTCCCTCCTAAATAATTATTTCTCCTCTTGCTTCAGTTTGAACATCAAAACTAGTGATTTTAGGAGGCGAAAATCCTAGTTATGCGAGATGAATTTGTTTATCCAATTTCTATTGTCAACAAACATTATCTGTGTTTGCTTATGTGACAGATTTTAAACGTCTACACGTGCGAGATATATGTCTATATCAATTATTAGTTAGATTCTAATATATTTTATGCTCTATCTTCTTTATATTACAAAAGTATAATTCCTTAGTGAAAGTAGGAGAATAAAACATTATTGCACAACTTTTGGTATAATCAGGAATTTTTTTTGTGTGGTTTGCTGAAATTGGCCAATAAACATCATTTAAAAATTACGGGGAACTGTTGACTTCTAGCAGGGTTCTATTTACCAATTTTCTAATTTATTATCCTTCGTTTCATGCAGACTGTGCAGCTACGAATATCCACATATATGGATGCCTAGTGCGATGTACCGAGTTGTTGAAAATAATATCATCCTAGTAATATTATGTTGGGGAAAAGACTGCACAAATTAACTGGGCTCTATAACAGAAATAAACCCGAACACAGCGAAATAATGTTTTCCCTCTTTGTGTCTAAAATAGAATGATAGACATTCAACTAATTATATATCAATGTACAGGAAAAATGGTAACAATCACAGAAAAATTAACACACAGATTTGTTCACGTAAAAATCCCCCAAGGCGAAGGGGAAAAACCACGAGGTGACAGTAAACCACCCACACACCAACCTCCACTATAAAAATAATGGGTTACACCAGTTTCTCTCTAGATAACACTAAAGGAACGTCCAAACAATCACAATCTTCACACAAAGGTGGATTTCACAAAATACATCAAACTAAAGTTTGGATACCCTTGCCAGTTCGAAAATAATACCAGAAGGGAATCGACGATCCAAACCGATAGATACGTAGCTTGAGTTGTTGCCAACGATATACTGAAATTTGGGAAAGATCGAAAGAGGATCCACCGTTGAACCTGGCAAACTACCTCTCTTTCTCTCTTTTCTTTTCTCCCTCTATTTACGCTTCTGGCTCTCTGTAATTTCTTCTTGCGTGTATGTCAAATGAGACTGACCTTGTCTCTCACTTATGCACACACAGACACTTCAAAACAATTTGTTTTGGTTTGGGCTTTTATCTAAACTTAAGCCCACATGAAGTAGACTTAAACCCAACAAATCTCCCCTTCCACTTTATGTGGGATAGGGCTCCCCCATTCCTACAATTTCTCTACAGGTAGCAAGCTTCTCTCTAGTCAGAGTCTTCATCATCATATCTGACCCATTGTCATCGGTATGAATCTTCTCAATATGTAGCAACTTCATTTCCAACACATCTCGAATCCAATGATATCTAACATCAATATGTTTAGAACGAGAGTGAAAAGAAGAATTCTTACTAAGGTGTATAGCACTCTGACTGTCACAATAAAGGATGAACCTTTCTTGCTTCTGGCCTAACTCTTGTAGGAACCTTTTCATCCACAAGACTTCCTTGCAAGCTTTTGTAATGGTAATGTACTCGGCCTCAGTTGTAGACAATGCGACGCACTTTTGCAATCTAGATTGCCAAGACACTGCTCCCCATGTATAAGTAATCAGGTAACCAGAAGTAGACTTCCTCGAATCAATGCCACCTGCCATATCTGGCATCAGTGAAACCATCTAATGTGCATTCACCCTTTCCAAAACATAGACACATCTTGGAGGTACCTCTGAGATATCTAAAAATCCAGTTCACTGCTGCCCAATGTTCTTTTCCTGGATTTGAAAGGAGTCGACTAACAACACCAATTGCATGAGCTAAATCTGGCCTGGTGCACACCATGGCATACATGAGACTACCAATCGCGGAGGCGTACGGTACCTTTATCATTTCTTGTTTTTCATTCTCACTTGTAGAACATTGCTGACTACTCAGCTTGAAGTGACTTGCAAGTGGAGATGCGACTGGTTTTGCCTTACTCATGTTCAACTGCTCTAAAACTTTCTCAATATACCTCTCTTGAGATAACCAAAGTCTTTTGTTCTTCCTGTCACGAACAATCTTCATGTCAAGGATTTGCTTAGCTGACCCCAAATCCTTCATAGCAAATGACTTATTGAGATCTTTCTTTAAGATCTCGATCTTACTTGCATCATGACCGACAATCAACATATCATCCACATATAGTAAGAGGATAATGAAATCATCGTCAGAAAATTTCTTCACAAATACACAATGGTTAGAGTTTGTCTTGATATGCCCATGAGTCTCCATAAAATAATCAAACTTTCTGTACCATTGTCTAGGTGCTTGTTTGAGACCGTACAAGCTCTTTCTCAACCTGTAAACGAGATCTTCTTTGCCCTGAGCTTTGAATCCATCAAGTTGCTCCATATAGATCTCTTCTTCCAAGTCACCATGGAGAAAAGCAGTATTGACATCAAGTTGCTCAACTTCTAGATTTAGTTTTGCAGCTAAACCCAACACTACTCTAATGGATGACATCTTCACAACAGGTGAGAAAATTTCTTCAAAGTCAATGCTCTTTTTCTGACTGAACCCCTTCACAACTAGCCTTGTCTTGTACCCAGGTTGTGAGCTATTTTTTTCAGTCTTTAATCTATATACCCATTTGTTCTTCAATGCTCTCTTGCCTTTGGGTAGCTTCATCAAATCATAAGTGTGGTTCTCATGTAAGGATTTCATTTCATCTTGCATGGCTTTCAACCACTCTTCCTTCTTCTCATGTGAAATGACTTCGTGGTAAGTCTCTGGTTCTCCACCATCAGTAAGTGTCACATACTCTGTTGGAGGGTATCTCATAGAAAGTTGTTTCACCTTTGTAGATCTTCTCAGTGGAGTCTCAGTACCTGTTTGTAGAGGTTTTGGCTCTTCATCTTCAACAGACTCGTCATCTTCATCTACTTGATCATTTCTGTCACTATTATTGTCATGGCCTTCTTGATCATTTCCCATATAATCATCGTGCACTGGAGGAAGAGGAACTAGTGTCAGATCAACAGATGAACTAGCAGAGGATTCTGGCTTATCAGTTTCTTCAACGTCTTCACCAAACTGGTCTTCAAGAAATACAACATCTCTACTTCTAATAACTTTTTTGTCCACTGGGTCCCACAACCTGTATCCAAACTCTTCATGACCATATGCCAGGAAGATATACAGCTTTGCCTTGTCATCAAGTTTGGATCTTTCATCTTTCGAATATGAACATAAGCATTGCAGCCGAAAACTCTTAAGTGATCATATTAGACATCTTTCGTTGTCCATACTCTTTGAGACACATCACCGTTAAGTAGAACTGACGGAGAAAGGTTGATCAAATCAACTGCGGTTCTCACAGCTTCTCCTCCAAAATGGCTTAGGTAGTTTGGCATGAGAAAGCATACATCAAACTCTTTCTTCAATGGTCCTGTTCATTATTTCTGCCACACCATTCTGCTGAGGAGTTTTCACTACTGTCTTTTCAAGCATGATAACGTGACTCTGGCAATACTTCTCAACAGGACCCCTGTACTCACCACCATTGTCTGATCTAAAATACTTCAATCGTCTCCCTGTTTTTCTTTCAACATAGGCATGAAATTTCATGAAAACATCAAGTACCTGGTCTTTGGTTTTCAAATTGAAAACCCAAACTTTTCTAGAATGGTTATCAATAAATATTACAAAATAAAAAGCACCACTTAGAGTTCTAGTTTGCATGCTACAAACATCAGTATGTATTAAATCAATAATACCTGGCTTTCTAGATGGAAGATGTGTATTAAATACAACTCTATGTGTCTTTCCCAATATACAATGATCACAAGTTTTGAGAGAAAGAATACCTTGTAGTTGAGGCATAAATTTCTTCCTAGCAAGAGTTTGAAGTCCCTTCTCACTGATGTGACCGAGCCTCTTATGCCAAAGATCAATGTTGACCTCCTTCTGAATCGCATTTACCTCTCCCTTGCAAAGTGTAGCTTGTGTAAAAAAAAGAGTATTCATTTTTTTCCCTTGGCAACCACTAGAGAGCCTTTGGTAAGCTTCTATTTACCTCCACCATGATAACTATCAAAGCCCTCATCATCAAGTTTACCGGTAGAAATCAAGTTGAGACGAATATCTGGAACATGTTTGATATCTCTAAGTACTAGCTTGTTGCCGATGTCAGTTTCCAAGTGGATATCACCAATACCCACAATCTTGGATGTATTTGTATTTCCCATTTTAACTTTCCCAAAATCATCATTGGTGTAGGATGTGAAAAACTCACCATGAGAGGTTACACGATATGATGCACCAGAATCAACTACCCAATCGGTATCCTGACAAACAAGGTTGACATAGGCACTATCGAAGACAATCTCCACATCACCATCCTTGCTAACTGTGTTCATCTAATTCTCGTTCTTCCTGCCTTGATTTTGTTCCCTTTTCAAAGCTCTGCACTCTTTAATCATATGCCCTACCTTGTGGCAGTGATAGCAAGTCATAGTCTTCCTTGGTCTAGACTTAGATCTCCCCCTAGAGTGATCCTTTTTGCCGTGACCGTGCCAATTTTTGGTGTGACTTTTTCCATGTCTTTCTTCCTTCTCTGTTAGAAGTGCCCCTGAAGAAAATTCATCTATTTCTTTTCTTCTTGCATCTTCATTTAACATACTGTCTTTAACCAAATCATGGTTAGTTTCCCATCTGGAGCAGAGTTGCTAACTGTCACCACTAACGTTTGCCAACTCTCAGACAATGAGCTAAGAAGTAAAGAAGCTTAAACCTCATCATCAAGCTTTAATTCCAAGGCAACTAGCTTATTCACAATACTTTGAAACTGACTTGTGTGCTCTACCATGTTGCTTCCATCTTTATACTTCAGATTGACAAGTCTTCTAATCAAGGCAGTTTTGTTTCTTGCCGTTTTCTTCTCAAAGATACTCTCTAACTTTTTCAAGAGTTTATGAGCCAGAGTTTCATCACATACACTTTCAAACACATTCTGATCAACCCATCTTCTAATGTAGCCAACCGTTTTTCTGTACAAGACTTTCCAATCACCTCGTGTCATATCATTTGGTTTTTCATCACCTAGTGTTATTGGCTTGTATAAATCTTTGTAGTAAAGCAAGTATTCCATCATAATTTCAAAATAGAATAATTAGTTAAATTTAATTTAATCATTCCATCAGACCCATCCATTTTAACACAAGAAATTAGATCCTAGTAACCAAATGCTCTGATACCACTTTGTTGGAAAAAACACTGCACAAATTAACTGGGCTCTATAACAGAAATAAACCCGAACACAGCGGAATAATTTTTCCCTCTTTGTGTATAAAATAGAATGACAGACATTCAACTAATTATATATCAATGTGCAGGAAAAATGGCAACAATCACAGAAAAATTAACACACAGATTTGTTCACGTGGAAACCCCCCAAGGTGAAGGGAAAAAACCACGAGGTGACAGTAAACCACCCACACACCAACCTCCACTATAAAAATAATGGGTTATACAAGTTTCTGTCTAGATAACACTAAAGCTACATCCAAAAAATCACAATCTTCACACAAAGGTGGATTTCACAAAATACATCAAACTAAAGTTTGGATACCCTTGCCAGTTCGAAAATAATACAAGAAGGGAATCGACGATCTAAACCGATAGATACGTAGCTTGAGTTGTCGCCAACGATATACTGAAATTTGGGAAATATCGGAGGAGGATCCACCGTTGAAGCTGGCAAACTACCTCTCTTTCTCCCTTTTCTTTTCTTCCTCTATTTACGCTTCTGACTCTCTGTAATTTCTTCTTGCATGTATGTCAAATGCGACTGGCCTTGTCTCTCACTTATGCACACACAGACACTTCAAAACAATTTGTTTTGGTTTGGGCTTTTATCTAAACTTAAGCCCACATGAAGTGGACTTAAACCCAACATATTAGACACGTTTTCTGAAAAATTTAATTCATCTCTCTTCAAATTCGTGAATTAAATACACAATAATCAGGTTAGGGGATGAATCTCATATTGAATAATAATAATAAAATAAATCACTACAGTATACGGATTATAACTATTCCACTTAAAATATAGAGTTTTTGACATTTAGTTGAAAGTCTTAATATTGTATTAGGGTTCATTAAATTCGAACGAGTAATTGGATCCAATTAAAAATTAAACGAGTACAAAAATTTCAAGATTGATCGACTCTAACAAATCATCATCTTGCGATAGCATATTAGCTATAGAGACGGAGTTAGAGACTGGTCTAATAGCTAATACATAGAAGAATGAAGTGAGAGAGAGAGAGTTACATTGTTCTATTTCAAGACACACACACACACACACACAAAATGGATAATAAAATGGAACAACCACCCCTCAAATTAAGAGGTACAAGATCAGGATTGAGCATAACTAGCCATCAACTGGATCAATTTAATACCAATTAATCAGCTAACCGGATCCTTCATCTTTTGGGAAATCAATTGAACAATGTTTCTTTAACAAATCAAGCATAAACTAACCAGTTCTATAGTTAATTTTATAACGCAAATCTGTTCTTCCTCTTGCTGGCAAGAAATAATTCGAGACATGTGAGTATAGAACTAAGACATGTGTTGTCGATTTTATATCCCGCAAGTGTAAGGATCGTAACAAGTAGTAAATGGACTTTGTTGAGTCTGGTTTATCGTTTCACGAGGATTATTCTCAAAGACTCAATTTAATTTATCTACTCCTATTTGATGCAAATAAACAAAAATATGGAATTGTTGAGAATATATGAATGTAAACACGTGAAATTGAATTCGAACACGATTAACTGGAAATTCAAGTAATAATGGATATTAGGGCGGAACAATTTCACCTATTGAGTGCCTTTAATTCTTAAATCAATATTCAAAAAATCTGAAGTAGTGTTCGGTTGAAAATCAAATTCCATATCTCTATGCAAATCAGCTTTAATTAAACGAAACATTGGTTAGGTATCTCTACACATTATACCAATTTACTGGATTTTACTACTTGGTCTAAACCCTTAACTCACCTCTCGGCTCGTAAATGATTCACAAAATCATTCAATTAATGATCAAGTAATAAAATGCATTAAGAGAACATAGCAAAATCAACACATAACATAGAACATGCATAACCACTGCGCACGTGTCGTTGAGTAATATAGCTCTCGGGTTCAAAAAACAAGGCCTCGCATGCGCACGATTTTGCTCTGCTTTGTCCCTGAACAATTTTTGGTATTTTGGTCATAACGTTCTCTTTCGATGTCCGATTTAGGACATTCAAAGTGCGTTAGAAAAATGACTCAAAGAGCTACAATTCTTATAGAATACAAATTTTCCAATTTGAGCATTTGCTATGCGAAATATTTTTCTCAATGTGAGGCTAAAAATTTGGAGCACATCTTTTTCGGTTGGAAATTGATTTGTGCAAATACTTCAACTCTATTTCACTCATTTGACCTCCAATTGCATCCAATTGATCATATATGATCTCGAATATTTATCATGAGGTCCGTCACAACTTTTGAGTATTTACACTTTGGTCCTCAAACTTTGGATTTTGCCATTTTCGTTAATTTTTCTCATCGTTCTTTTAATTCCAATTCCATTCTTTGAGTTTTACCTATTCAACACCAAATGAAACAATTTAGACCATAATTCATTATATGAACAACGAAATATCATCATTTGAGGCCTTAAATAAGTGTATAAAATACACTTATCAAATACCTCAAACTTAAATATTTGTTTGTCCTCAAAGGAAATCATCTACTAAATAGTTACAGCAATCTAGCATGCAAAAGATAATTGGTTGGACAATCAAGCCTCTTACATCAGGATTCAAGATTTTAGTGTTAATTCAACAAACATGCTTCAAGGTCATAATACCAACCAATATCTACTCTTCCAGTGCAAAATCGATGTGTGTATGTGTGTGTGTGTGAAGAATTAAGTAATCAACAATGATTGCACAAGTTGTTTCAATTCTCAACCCTCCGTGATCAAATATATCATTTCATTTCTCGTATAATTCATACACCCCCAAACTTATTCTTTTATACTCATTCTCAGCATGTAATCTAATGTTGAATATTTCATTACTACCCCCCACCCTCTCGAATTCAGGTTGACATTACTAATTGTAGGTCAACAATTCAATGAACAAGGATTCTCAATTATTTAATTTCTTCGGCCGTTACGACCCAATTGGACAAGTTATCTTTCACCGAAAGTCAAATTCTTTCAAACAAATGTTAAGGTTTAACCAAGGCATTTAGTACTTTTGCTTTTTTTCATGCATTTGCTTTTTTCTAATTTTTTTTTTTAAATTCTCTCCCATAAGCTTTCTAGATGACCCATGTAGCAGGCTTTGAGTCGATGACTCCCAAATCAGGTGATTTTAGTGCACCAGGTTTTAAACACCCTTATAGGCTTAATTACCCGAGTAAAAAAGGCTTCGAAGAGAACTAATTTTGGTTTCTAGTGCAACTTCATCTTTGATTACTTTCTAAATGACTCCTGCATCGAGCTTTAGGCCAATGACTCCCAAGCCAGATGACTTTAGGGCACCAGGTTTTAAGATACCCTTGCAGGCTTAATTACTCGGGTCATGAAGGTTTTTAAAGAGAAATTTTACATTAAATAGAGTATATGCCTTAATTAGTGCAATGCCCATTATCACACACTTATTCAAACAACTGACCTCCAACTTAAGACTTTCGCCAAGTTTTATCATGTTAGTATAAGACAATCTACACATAAGTTTTTACACATAGAATCCACAATCACCTATGCATTTTCCTACAACAGTAAAATCATACCAAACTATGCTCAATTTGTTTTAAGGATAAATAATTTAGTATTGTTAGGATAAAACATCTATGTCAAACTAAATCAACCTATCAAGTACATGAATCAACTCATTCATCACAATTGTCAAACCCAACTCTAGTGCGCATATAATATCAAGTTTTGCAAGGTGAAGTTTCTATAAATCTAGCATACTTCATATCCACGGTTCATAAATCAACACCAAATCTCGAAGTAAGTCATCATCGTCAGCTAGACTGTCTAACCCACACAAACATCAGGCAAATAGGCAATTTATAATACATCCTTCCCAAATTAAAGTTAAACATTGTCTTCAATGTGAAATGTAAAGGAAAAGAAGGAGAACTTCCCTGAAGTATTCGTATTGCCTATGATGTTGTGTGCCTTGGTGTTGAATGTGATTGAATTTTCTTTTATCTTCTCCCTGAAACTAAGACTCATCCCGTCTTCTCATCGTCAATGTTGGTTTGACAATGTAATCATTGTGGCTCGAACCCAAATATGCCATCCTTGCACTTTGTGTAATTCTCATTTATGCACCCTTTCTTTACTCTCCATAATTTGATATCTCCTTTTTCATCTCTACCAATAAGTCTACAAACATTTGATTTTCTTTTCTGACAGCTTCGTTGATCAGGTGGCTCTTCTTCATCAATTCTACAACAACTTTTGATGATGGGGGGTTGCTCATATTGGATGTAAATATTGAATATCTTTTGTTTGTTCTCTACCCTCAATGTCAGCGCACCATTTTCCATGTCAATCAAGGTTTGTCCCGTTGCTCAGAAGGGCCGACCAAATATAACTGGAATGTCTCGATCTTCTAGTATGTCCAACACAATGAAATCCACAGGAAATATTAAATTTCCTACTTTTATGAGTACATCCTCAACTTTACCACGTGACCTTGAAACTGTTCTATCAGCTAGTTGTAGCGTTATTGATGTTGATTGGAATTTACCCAGTCCCAATTTCTTGTAAACAAAATATGACATCAGATTTATACTAGCAGCCGTGTCACACAATGCATTACTAGAATAAGAATTTCCAATTGAAATTGGTAAAGTAAAACTCCATGGATCTTTCAATTTGGGAGGCAATTTGTTGTGCACTCTTGCACTACTTTCCTCTGTTAATGCCACAGGTTCAAACTCTGATTTTTTTTTCTTTGTCAGCATCTCTTTCAAACATTTTATGTAGCTTGGGATTTGTAATATCGCATCAATGAACAGAGCATTGCTCGAGAGTTTCTTAAGAACACCAAGAAACTTTTCAAAATTTGTATCTTAGTTGTTTTTCTTGAGCTTTTGAGGAAAATGAATGGGAGGCACGTAAGTCTTGACTGGACCTAGTGCCTTGGTAGTAAATGTTTCTGTACGTTCTTCATTTTCAATTTAGGTTGGTGCCAATTTGTTTTCCATTGTGACTTCATCAATCTATTTCTGCTCATCTTTTCTTTCTGGTCTTTCAGCACTAATTTCTGGTAATTGTACCCCACTCCTTGTAGTTATAGCTTGGATATTTTGCTCCATCAACTTTTTCGAAGTCTTTGGAGAATAGAAGTGGTGGTACATACACTTTAACTGTTACCGGAGCCCTGGTTGGATCATTTTCCACAACTCTTATTGCAATCACCTGCTCCTTAGGATTTGTCATTGTATTGCTTTGTAATGATCCCTGTAGACGTTCTGCAAGTTGTTGAGCTATCTGACCAATCTGCGTCTCCAATTTCTTGATAGCTTGTTGATTTTGAAAATTAACTTGTTGGAACACTTTGTCTGTCTTTTGCACATAATGATGAAACATTTTCCCCAAACTTAGTCTTCTCTCCTACTGAAAATTATTTCAATACGTGTTGAAATTACGGGAGCCATTTTGAATAAAGTTTAATTGTTCATCTGAAGAAGTAAGCGTCAAATAATTTTCTGTAGCGAGATTTCTCCCACAATTCTCACATGCTGAACTGACCACCTGATATGATCCAAGATAGGCCCCCGCGTGTCTTAAGTGTAATGTTCATTGATAAGTGGTTAAGGGCGCGTTCGAGGCTATTTGGGGTTAATAAATGTCACATGAACTGATGATTCGAGCAATGGAAGAAGAACTAAGTCTCTGTCTCATATTGAGACCCATTTTTGACATGATAAATGATCGAATTGGGAGATTATGTTTGAAGCAAAGTTGTAGATATTTAAGTAATCTTTCCAACGCACTTTGAATCACTTCAATCGGACGTTGTTAGAGAACGTTATGACCAAAATAATGAAACAATGAAGAAACAGAAAATTTTCTGTCAATCTGGATGACCGGATTTACGCGTCCAGTTGGACAGACCCGCCACCCAGTCTTCAGTATTTTGGTCATAACTTTCTCTACCGATATCCGATTGAAACGATTCAAAGTGAGTTGGAAATATTACTTAAAGGGCTACAACTTTGATTCAGACATAATCCTCCAATTTGATCATTTAACATGTCAAAAAAAAGTTTCAATATGAGACTGAAAACAATTGCATAACTTTCGTGTCGATCCAATTGATTTCCGACCTCGACCCCACCATGAAACTTGTTCCTTGGCATGTGGTCTTCAATATTATGGACTCCATTGTTTGAACATGTAAATGTATAGCTCTTATTAACTTTTTGAAGTCTCGGACTTAGCTCAAATCTCTCTCCAATATGCTTCGGATTCTTGATGGTTTCAAGCGTAGGCCGGATCATATCATACCAAATGATCCAAAACCCCGTAGCAGCTAGACTCGAAACCCACGCCCAAATTGATGCAGAACCCAAGAACGCTAATTAAATCGATTTTGGATCTGAACCCAACAATATGAAGCTAAAAATCTAACGAGAACGATGCTACGTTGAACCCCTAGATTACACTATGAAAAGAATCCACAATCCGGTTGTTTGAATGCCACAAATATTCAACATATTTGATAAGTTTGATTGTTTGAAGCCAATCTTCGAGAGAGAAAATTCTACATTAATTCAATTCATCAAAAGTCTTAATTCCTGCAACTATGAAATAAAATTCCTATTTATATGGAAACTATGGAAAACCTAGGAAATATGGAATAACACGAAATTTAGAGTCCTAGAATAAGAAAACTACCGAAAATAACAAATTCTAGTCAAAATAATGAAAAAACGTGGAAACACGAAAATTTCTGATACCAATTGATGCGAACCCCGTAGCAACGGTGACTACGAAACCCAGAACTAGATTGATGTGGAACCCAATAACGCCAAGAAAACCAGTTTTGGACTTAAACCCAACGAAGTGAAACAAAAAATCCAACGATAACAAGATGCGCTGAACCCCTTGATTACACAATGAAGAACTCGTACCGATGTTTGAACGCCACAAAGATTATTCATCTTTGATAAGTTCGATAAAATTGTTCATGAAAGAACAAATGAGAAAACAAAGCCTTTCAATTTAATTCAATATCAAAGTTGTTAATGTTTACAATGAAATAAAAATCTATTTATACTAAAGCAATAAATCCTAAGAAATATGGAAAATACGAAATTTAAGAGTCCTAAAATATAGAAATTACCAAAAATAAGAATGATAGTCAAACTAAATCATATTGCCAAAATTAGAAAATTCGGCTTCAGTTTTGTTCTAAGCGGTCGCTTAGTTATTTTCCAAGCAGTCGCTTGGTTTCCAGTTTTACTGCCTTAAAATTTCGGTAAGGGGTTGGGCGACCGCTTGCCTGTTTCTTCTAAGCGGTCGTTTAGAAGTCCAGTTTGCTTCTTTCTTCGGCTGCTTCTAACACATTGATCCAATTGGTTTCCGGCCTCCACCCAAACATGAAACTTGTTATTTGGCTTATCATCTTCAACATTATGGACTCCGTTTCTTCACAATTTTTGAAGTCTCTCTTCAACATGCTTGGATTCTTGATGGTTTCTAGCGTAGCCCAGATCATATCATCCCCTCTCTCTTCGAAAGGATTCGTCCTCGAATCCAAACCTTGTGATTGCGTAGGGAATAACCAACATGCTACAAGTCTTATCACTGCACAACCTGGATTAAATGAAAAATTGTTCCTCGCATGGCATATGATCAATACACGGTACCCATCCATTTTACAAGTATGGATGTATTTTAGCACAACCTCAATCAACCATAGATGTTGCGGCATGAACTCCCAGTAACCTTCACATAGATCAAAATGTGTTCACCTTGACTGCTTGATCTTGCAAATGTGGAGTGCTCCAATAATAGCTCCATCTGATGACTGTCTATGTATCCTCCTTGTTTTACTTGGCCCAAGCACATGAAACAATTTCGAACCCAATGCTCATACGTTGCCCTTCAGATCATCAATTTCATTCGACCCCCTGCATATGAAGTTCCTCTAGTACTTTTGAAACTCTTTTGTCTCATCGGAAATCACAAAGTCAATTACCGGCAATAAAGAATTTCCCAAAGTAGTGTAGGGTCGGTTAGTTTGATTTTTCTTATTTGGAGAAAATTGACTTTATGATTCCCGAGGAGACGAAGGAGTTTCAAATGCACTGGAGGAACTACAGTTGCGGAGGGTTGACTGAAAAACATGAATTGAGGGACAATGTTGACACATTGGAATTGACATTGTCACAAGTGCTAAGGCCAAGTAAAACAAGGAAAAGGTACAGTTATTCATCAGATGAAGTTGCTATTGGAGCATTCCAAACTTGTAATATTAAGCAGCCCAGGCGGGAGCACTTTGATCAATGTGATGAAGATTGGGTTTACAACCCATATTGACGTATTCGAGGCCAAAAGAGGTCTGAATTGCATCCAAGAGGGTTTCATGTGCTTGAGTTGATTGGAGGCAAGGGCTACCATTTGAGTATTCAAGGTTTGGATTCGAAGACGAATCCTTTCAAAGAGAGAGTGGATGATATGATCCAGGATAGGCCCCGCGTGATCTTAAGTGCAATGTTGATTGATAAATGGTTAAGGGCGCGTTCGAGGCTATTTGGGGTTAATAAATGTCACATGAACTGATGATTCGAGCAATGGAAGAAGAGCTAAGTTTCTGTCTCATATTGAGACCCATTTTTGACATGGTAAATGATCGAATTGGGATATTATTTCTGAAGCAAAGTTGTAGATCTTTAGGTAATCTTTCCAACGCTCTTTGAATCACTTCCATTGGACGTCGATAAAGAAAGTTATGACCACAATACTGAAAGCTATCTGGCGGGTCTGTCCAATCGGACGCATAAATCCGGACGTCCGGAGTGACAGAGAAATTTTTCTGTTTCCTCGCTTTTTTCATATTTTGACTAGAATTTGTTATTTTTGGTAGTTTTCTCATTTTAGAACTCTAAATTTCGTGTTATTCCACATTTCCTAGGTTTTCCATAGTTTCCATATAAATATGAATTTTATTTCATTGTAATTAAGACTTTTGATGAATTGAATTAATGGAGAATTTTCTCTTTCGAAGCTTGGTTTCAAACAATCGAACTTATCAAATATGTTGAATATTAGTGGCGTTCAAACAATCGGATTGTGGATTCTTTTCGTCGTGTAATCTAGGGGTTCAAAATAGCATCGTTCTCGTTGGGTTCAGATCCAAAACCGATTTAATTGGCGTTTTTGGGTTCCGCATCAATTTGGACGTTGGTTTCGTAGTCTAGCTGCTACGAGGTTTCGCATCACCACCATTGCATTTGCTCCACGTGTCTGCAATTTTACCAGTAACTCCACCTGCTTTGTTAGAGCAGCAATCTATGCATTGGCAGCTCTTGTGTTGTCTAGTTCATATATTCCTGCTGCCTTCTTTGGTACCACTATTTTCGATGAAAATATTGAATGTGTAGTAGCAATTAACTCGAACAAGTCAAGGCGTTTTGAACTAATTTGCCTATGATTGACCCACCAGTAGAGGAATCCACCTGAGACTTTAACAGTGGTGAAGTCTAGTGTATAAGTATTGTACTTGACTTCCTATGGTGATCCCATGATTTGGACATTTTCTCATTATTTCTTTGATACTATTCTATGCCTCGTGATAGCTCTCTCCATCTTTCTGTTGGAAGGTTTCAATCTCCAGTCTGATTTTTTCTACTTTCATCGTGGGAAGAATTTGTTGCAAAATTTTATAGTCAGTTCTTCCCATGTAGTGATGCTCCCATGAGGTTCAACATCTAACCACTCCAAAGTTGCATCCCTTAATGTGTAAGGAAATAAACTCAGCTTGATAGCATCTTCATTTACTCCTGGAGCATGAAAGTTATGACAATTTCTAAGAAATCAGGATATATGTGTGTTCGGATTCTCATGAGGTAACTCGTAGAATTGGAGAGTGTTTCTCATTAAATTGATCCAATCTGCCCTCATTTGAAAATTATTCACCCCAAAATCTAGATACACAATACTGGAGCGCATGGGAGCTGATATAGGTGTCAGAAACATAGAGACTGGTAAATCTCCTTCATTTATTTCCTCCCGCTCATGTTACTATGTCGGTAGTGCTACTCTTGCTGCCATTTGTCCAATTGGCTTAATGGGGATAGGAATACGTTGTTTGTCAGCCATTTGATATTGCTGTTTTTGTTTGTATTCTTTGCGTCTTCGTCTAAAGGTATGTTTTATCTTTGAATCAAATGGTTCAAGATCGTCTTTGCCCGAAGGCACGGAGCATACAACGAAAACCCTTTTCTGTTAATAGAAGAAAAAAAAATAAACTAATCAAAAAACAGTTAAAAATAAAATAAATCAAGACTTAAAAGAAATAGTCCCCGACAACGACATCAAAAACTTGTTGTCGATTTTATATCCCGCAAGTGTATGGATTGTAACAATTAGTAAAGTAGATTTTTTAGTTTGATTTATCGTTCCAAAGAGGATTATTCTCTAAGACTCAATTTAATTTATATACTCCTACTTGATGCAAATAAACAAAAATACAGAATTGTTGAGAATATATGAATGAAAACACGTGGAATTAAATTGAATGTAAAACACAATGGATTGGAAATTTAAGTAATAACGGATATTAGGGAGGAACAATTTCACCTATTGGATGCCTTTAATTCTTAAATCAATATTCATAAAATCTAAAGTAGTGTCGGTCTAATTCTTCTATTGTATTCAATTTACCCCTCTCGAGTTCTTATTGGGCCTTTTTAACTAATTCAATTCCATATATCTATGCAAATCAGCTTTAATTAAATGAAACATTGGTTCTAAGAATTCAATTATAATCGCAATAATTAATATATGTATCTCTACACATTATACCAATGTACTGGATTTTACTACTTGGTCTAAACCCTAAACTCACCTCTCGACTCATAAAGGATTTACAAAATCATTCAATTAATAATCAAGTAATAAAATGTATTAAGAGAACATAGCAAAATCAACACATAACATAGCACAGGCATAACCACTGCGCACGTGTCATTGAGTAATATAGCTCTCGGGTTCAAAAAACAAGGCCTCACGTATGCGCCATGAATTGCCCCCGCGCGCGATTTTGCGTGGCTATCCCTGGACAGTTTTTGGTATTTTGATCATAACGTTCTCTTCCGATGTCCGATTTAGGAAATTCAAAGTGCGTTAAAAAGACGACTCAAAGAGCTACAATTCTTAAAATTTTCCCAATTTGAATGTTTACCATCCGAATTTTATTTCTCAATGTCAGGCTAAAAATGGAGCATATCTTATTCGGCTGGAAATTGATTTGTGCAAATACTTCAACTCGATTTCACTCCTTTGACCTCCAATTGCATCCAATTGATCATATATGATCTCGAATCTTCATCATGAGGTTCGTCACAACTTTTGAGTAATTACACTTTGGTCCCCAAACTTTGGATATTGCCATTTCGCCGATTTTCCGCTTCTTTCTTTTAATTCCAATTCCATTCATCGAGTTTTACCTATTCAACACCAAATGCAACAATTTAGACTACAATTATCATATGAGCAACTAAATATCATCATTTTAGACCTTAAATAAATGTATAAAATACACTTAGCAACATGACCGTGTTTTCCAGGCAAAAAATGTGCAGATATATGCAAGAGAAGGGGAAGGAGTGCTAGACCTATCGAGGGTGTGGTGGCTACTCTTTATCTTGTATTTATATACATAGATTATGTTAAGAACATCGAATTAAACCATATAAAGAATAAAAGTATAAAATTAGAGTACGTATGTATTCGTAGATAGTATTTTTGAATTTTGTACTCAAAGAATGTTATTTGCATTATATTTCTTAAGGTAATCGGATAATGTAACATGAAGTGAAGAGGTGGTTTTAGTTGTGATAAGAAAGACAGTGCAAATATTATTCTTTTAATGAAAAATTTCGAGATATCATCCTTTTTAATCCACCGTAATGCTATGTACTAAGTAGTATTTGATCATTATCAGCAACGGAAATTTGCCGACGGCTAGTTTCCATCTCTAATAGTGATGGTTTGCTAGCGAAATTTTAAATTACCAACTGATAATAAATATATTTACTTTTAGACAATGACATTAAATTAGCTACGACTAGCGACAAAATTATATTTTTAGTCAAATTTCGTGGGGTAATATCCTAAATGGTCAATGAATTTTGCCCAACTTCCCCCAAGGGATCACTGAACTTCAGAAGTACCCTACTCAATCACTGAACTTTAGAGGTAATACTCTAAATGGTCACTGAACTTTGCCCAACTTTTTCTAAGGGGTCACTAAACTTTAGAAATTCTCTACTCAGTCATTCGACTTTGCCATTTGGGATCTCATTCATCATTGAACTGACTACATTACTCTTACATTAAATATACTACAGCAACAGGAAAATAAATCTTACATCAGAAAAATAATATAATCCACACTGATTACATTACTTTTACATAATTCAAACCAGCAACTAAAATACAGTACTCAAAACAGAAAAATTAAAACTACAATCGAAAGCAACGTTTAGAATCCTATGAGATAAAAATTCTTATCCCGACTTGACTCCGCTAGTAAAATTTGACGATTTTGGCCACATGTCTAACAGAAAAGTGACGTGTGCACGTTGGAGCCATTGCTTGCCGACGACGAGAATAGAAGGTTTGAGAAATTCGAAATTAGGGAAAAATAAGGGCTTGGGAGTGTTTAATTGATGAACAAATTTTGTCCCCATTTTTTTGTCTAACTTTAAAAGCGTATTTTTCCTCTTTGCAACTTAATAATTTTTTTTTCCACCTCATTAACAACTTTTTTAATTGGCAATGAATTTGTGTGGACAACATGCACACATCACTCTTCTGTTAGACATGTGGCCAAAATCGTCAAATTTTACTAGCGGAGTCAAGTCGGTGATGGATGGGATCCCAAATGGCAAAATTGAGTGACTGTGTAGGGGATTTCTGAAGTTCAGTGACCATTTATGGTATTACCCCCAAAGTTGAGTGACTGAGTAGGGTATTTCTGAAGTACAGTGACCCCTTGAGGGAAGTTGGGCAAAGTTCAGTGACCATTTCCAAATTTCGTAGGTAATCCTTTGGTAAATGTAAATCAAAAATAAATTAATAATTTTTCGAAGAATTTTCCTACGGCTTAGTCCAGTGGTAACATAAAAATAAAAGATTATTTTAAAATCCATAAACATTTCAAAAAACATACAAATTAGTTCTATGACAACAAAGATTGTGAACAATGGGAAAATCACGAAAATGTTACGTAATTGTGGAAGTATGTAGAATATCTTGGACTCTATAACTTTTACAATTAAATAACTTTTACAATTAAAAGTATATTTTTATATTTTACAAAATAATATAAATTACAGACGAAATATTCCTTTGTTATTTTATCGGATATTATTGACGATTTATTATTATATCGGTAAATTATCGATGCAACTTTTACCAATAAAATTTATCAACGGAAATTTTCCATCGATTGGGGAGCAATCCCAGACTTGCTCCAAACCATTAGTTTTATAGTTTAAAACGAATTGAAGTGAATTGCACAAAGATTTCGCTATAGAATTACAACTAATGGAAAATGACTTGATTGAATTGAAAAGTTCCTGCACAATTTATACACTTACAAAAAGACAAATGATAGGAAAGATTACCTAAACTATTCCTATCATTCTGCATCTAATGTATGCAGTAAATCGTTCTACAACAGTCACTCAATCAGAATTCAACAATCATGAAATTTTTGCCTAATCCATCCATACTAAGCTAAATCCATCATTTTCTATTTCAACAAAGCAAGTTGTGTGCAAATAAATTCTCTTTTCAAGAATCCAAAGAAAATCAAGAAATACCCCTAAAAATAAATCGTCTTTTACTTATTTTGATTGAGTATTTGGAGATGTTGCAAATTTCTTCCTCATAAGTGAATCAGAACTAGTGTCGAGCCTTCGACTGAGTTTTAAACAAAAGAAATTAATGGATTAAAAAATCAGAAGAAAGTTTTAAAAGTAAAGAACAAAAAAATACCCAATATCATGCTCCGTTTGCATTCCATTTTTCTTCAAAAGGAGATTTAGTTGGCGATTGTAATGATCCGGCCTCTATGCCCAAGCCAATATATCATAAGTATTGTTTGCTTTGGGTGGACATCTGCCCAACTTGCCACCTCATGGCTTTTTATCACGTCCCTCAAGATTCGAACTCAAGATTTTTGCTTAATGAGAGACCTATATTGAATTCTGATATCGGATATAATGACTTGAGCATAGAGGTCGGATCTTTACAAAAAAAAATGCATGTTTTTTTTGTTACGACCCAACCTCTATACTCAAACTGTTATATTATACGTATTGTCTGTTTTGGGTGGACATTTGTCCACTTAACCCTTTATAGCTTTCTATTGCGTCTCCTAATATAGAAACAACGACTCTGCTTAATGGTCTACTTAAGTTGAATCTTGGTACCAATTGGACATAAAGGCTGGATTGTTACAACAATTTTGTAGGGCATTTATGTCAGAGTTCATCTTTTAAAGAATGAGTTTGATTTTGTTGACTATCACCTCATGAACTTCATGCACTACTAGATCAGCGACGAAAATTTAATGACAGCTAGTTTTCATCGCTTTTAATAACGGAATTGTTAAATTAACGACCAACAATAAATACCAACAATATTTATTTACTTGTAAATAGTGGCATTGTATTATATACGAATTTAGCGACGAAATTATCTCTTCAATAAAATTCCGTAGGTAATTCGTTTGTAAAAGTAAATAGAAAAATAATTAATAATTTTTTGATGAATTTGCCTACTGCTTAGTCCACCGGTAACATAAAAAATAAAAGATTATTTTAAAATTCATAAACATTTCCAAAAAAGCGTAAAATCCTTTTATATGACAACAAAAGATTGTGAAAAATGAGCAAATAGAAAAAAATATTACATTAATTGTTGATACATGTAGAATATCTTGGACGTCGTAAAGTTTACGGTTAACAATAAATTTTTATATTTTACAATAATATAAATTACTGACGTAATATTCCAATGTTATATATCAATAATTATCGATGATTTATTGTCTCGTTGATAAATTATCCAGTCGACTTTCACCGATAAAATTTATCAACGAAATTTTTTCATTTGTAATTGAAGGGGAGCATTCCGTGACCTGCTCCAACTAATTGAAAATGACTTGATTGAATTGAAATGTTATTGTACACTTTATACACTTACAACAAAAACTAACCTTAGGGAAGATTACCTATTCTATTACTATAATTCTGCATCTAATTTTTGTTGTAAATCAATATACAATTGTCATTGAATCAGTCTTCAAACAGACATGAATTTTTTGCTAAATCCATCCATTTTAAGCTGAATCCATCATTTTCCTTTTCAAGAAAGCAAGTTGTACAAATAAATTCATTTTTCAAGAACCAAGAAAAAATCAAGAAAACCTCAAAAAAATAACTTGTCTTTTACTTACGTTCGATGAAATTTAGAAATACCAGACCAACAGGGCAGTTTTGATGCCACCATGAAAAATAGCTCACAAATTCAAGGAAATGATTAGATAATTGGTTTAGATAAATCCTTCTTAGATGAAATACGACGAAAAATAACATTGCCAAAAAGTTAAAAGGTAATATTTCCATTTATTCATCAAAAGAGGCATCCCTTTTGAAGCCAAAATCGATTTTCCTTGACACCTAACTCAATGCTTAAAAGGATATCCTTGAACTAGCATAGATTGGTCTGAAAATCCCTAACAAGAAAATTGTTTCATTTTCGCACCACAGGAAAGCTTGAAAATTAGAAAAGCACTCTGATATCCTGTGTTCAGGGACGGATCTATGTAGGGTCAAGTGGGGTCAAATGACCCCACATTTTTTTTTCTAACCTTTTTTTATTTATTTATTTTTTAATTTATGTGGCTATTACTTAGCCATATATCTCCCATCATTATAATTTTTTTTTTTTTTTTCTATACCTTTTTTATTAATGATATGTTGTTTTTAAAAAAAATTGTATTTCAATTTTTGACCCCACATCATCAAACGTCTGGCTCCGTCCCTGCCTGTGTTGATTGAGTATTTGAAGATGTTGCAAATTTCTTTCTCCTATGTGAATCAGAACTTGTGTCGAACCTTGGACTGAGTTTTAAACAAAAGAAATTAATGGGTTAAAAAATAAAAATAAAAATAAAATTTTTATAAGTAAAGAATAGATAAATACCCTACATCATGCTCCGATTACATTCCATATTTTTCTTCCAAATACGATTTAGTTGGCGATTCCGTGGAGACCTATCTGTTATAGTTCATTTTCTTGAAGAATGGGTTTGATTTTGTTTACTGTCATCCAATGAACATCATGCACTAAGAGAATATGCGTTATGAGCAACGAAAATTTGTATACAACTAGTTTTCACTGCTATTAGCGATGGTTTAATAACGGAATTGTTAAATTATCGACCAATCATAAATACGAATATTATTTATTTACTTTTAAACGGTGACATTAAATTACGTAAGAATTTAGAAAGGAAATTATTTACTCAGTAAACTTCTGTTGGTAACTCTTTAGTAAATGAAAATAAAAAATAAAATAATAATTCCTGACGAATTTTCCTACAAATTAGTCCATGAGTAATAAATACATTACCGAGGCGACTTTCATCGATGAAATTTATCAACGAAAAATTTTCATTGGTAATTAAAGGAGAGCCATCCCTGACCTGCTCCAAACCCATCAGTTGTTTGAGGTTAAAGGAATTAAAGTGATTTGCACACATTTTGCTACAGAATTAGAATTAATAAATGACTTGATTGAAGTGATTTTTTTTTATTATCGCAAGTGTACAATATTGCACAATTAATATAATGGACATTTGAGTTCGGATTATCGTTTCCACAAAAACTATACTTTAGCACTTAATCTTTTTTTCTTTTTTACTAACTACTATTCGACAAAGAAAACAAGATTTGTACGTTGTAATTTTTAATCTAAAAACGTAAAAATATTTAGACGTATACAAAGATTTAATTAGAAATTAATTAATGAACGGATATTAGGGAAGAACAATTTCACCTGATCACCTGTAAGTCTTAAATCAAGATTCAAAATCTAATGTAGTGTTCGATCGAATTCTTGTATTGTATTCAATTTACCTTTCTCAAGTTCTCGTTGAGTCTATTTAACTAATTTATCTCATATTTCTATGTGAATCAACTTTAGTTATATTGGTTCTTAAAATTCATATATGATCACAATAATTAGTATAAGTATTTCTACACATTATACAAATTTATCGAATTTTACTATAAGGTTTAAATCCTAAACTCACCTCTCGATTCGCAAAAGATTCACAAATTAATAATCAAGTAATTCAATGTATTAAATTCATAGCAAAATCAATACATGAATGATCAAATTAGTACAAGAATTCTTGAATAAAAGACGTAAAGAGTTTCAAATAGGTCACATTGTTCGACCTAATATTAAATTTAGTTATTCATAGTAGCGGAAGAAAAACAAAAAGTTATTATGGAATACATCACCACATTTTTGAAGAAAGAAGTAGAAAAATAAATTAATCTTGCACCAAGATCTTCTTCCTCCTCCAATCAACGCTTCAAACATGAATTTCTTGATGTTTTTTCTCACTTGAATTGCTTCCTTGAATCTCTAATTGTGTTTTCTCTCTTTCAATCTCTCCAATCCCTTCAAAAGTGTCAAAGACTTGTATTTTGTACTCTCTTTTACGTTGATGTTGAATATATAGTTTTTATGGGCTTCAAAATGGGCCAAATCGCACCCTAAACACATTAACCAGCGGCGCTACATCGCTGCGTCATTTTCCATGGTGGTGCCGCGGCACCATAGTTGTGTCCTTCGTGTTTGATTTGGCACCGCAACGCCATACCTCTGTCATGGTGGCGCCTAGGCGCCACTATTTTGACTTCGGGATGTCACTCGTCCTTTCTACGTTGTGGTTTGAATCTTTTGCCATTTTCGTTCATCTTTTCTTCTCGATACATGCCAATAGCTTTCTTTTTATCATATTTTTCATTGTTTTGTAGAAGTGTCACAGATGGTGCAAATAAACACATTAAAACGTTCACTATTAGTAAAATCTAGTTCACAATCAAGTTAAAAATGTCATAAACTCGTGAGTAAAACACACTTGTCATTAATGTACAATTTATACACTTATAACAAAACTGATAGGTAAGATTACTGAAACTATTCCTATAATTTTGCATCTAATTTATGCAATAATTAATACGCAACAGTCACTCAATAAGTCTTCAATGCTCATAATTTTTTTGCTAAATCCATCCACGTTAAATTGAATCCATCATTTTCTTTTTCAAGAAAACAAGTTGCGTGCAAATAAATTCTCTTTTCAAGAACTCAGAGAAAATCAAGAAAACTCCTAAAATTAACCGGTCTTTTACTTATTTTGATTAAGTATTTGAAGCTATTGCAATTTTCTTTCTCATAAATGAATCAGAACTTGTGTCGAGCCTTGGACTGAGTTTAAACAAAAGAAATTAATGGATTAAAAATCAAAAGAAAAGTTCTAAAAGTAAAAAACAGATATAATGCTCCGTTCGCATTCCATATTTTTCTTCCAAATGCGATTTAGTTGGAGATTTTGTAGAGCATTTTTGTGGGAGTTTGTTTTCTTCAAGAATGATTTTGCTGAATTTCACCCGATGAACTTCACGCACTACTATAATGTGCCCAAATAGCGACCAAAAATTACCGAAGGCTAGTTTCCATCACTAATGGCGACGGTTTACTAATGGACTTGTTAAATTATCAATCGATAATAAATACCAAATTATTTATTTATTTTTAAACAGTGGCATTAAATTACAAACGAATTTATTGACGAAATTATTTCTTCGGTAAAATTTCATAAGTAATTCGTTTGTAAATGTAAATAGAAAATAAATTAGTATTTTCCAACGAATTTTCCTAAGACTCAGTCTATCGGTAATATAAAAGGTAAAAGATTATTTTAAAATTCGTAAACATTTCCAAAAAAACATGAAAATAATTTCTATGACAACAAAGATTGTAAAGAATGTAAAATAGCAAAAATGTTACATAAATTGTGGAAACATGTAGCAATATCTCGGACACCGTAAATTTTACAGTTAACAATAAGTTTCTCTATTTTACAAAATAATATAAATTACCGACATAATATTCCATTGTTATTTATCAGTAATTATCAACGATTTATTATTACATCCGTAAATTATCGAGGAGACTTTCATTGACGAAAATTATGAACGAAATTTTTTCATGAACTATGCTACACCACCCAAGTTTGGTTACAAAAGGGGGGATGCCCAAGTGATGTGGCGCCCTCCCATTGGAAGAGGCGGCTGGTGCCTGCTCCAAACCCATTAGTTTTTTTAGGTTAAAATGATTGAAGAGATTTGCACAAACATTTTTCTATAGAATTAGAAATAATGGAAAATGACTTGATTCAATTGAAATGTTGATGTACAATTTATACACCTATAATAAAACTAATGATAGGTAAGATTACTGAAACTATTCCAATAATTTTGCATCTAATTTATGCAGTAAATCAATCTGCTGCTGTCACTGAATCATTATTTACTAGTATGCATGCTCGGAGATTTTTTCCCTTGAAGAGTTCTTCAAGAGTTTTTCCTTCATAACTAAATGTCGGTGTTATTTACTCTATGCTCGAGTCAATCTCATGCTCTACCATTTGCCCCTATTCCAGATGACATTCCATCATTTTCTCAAGACCCTCTTTTACCCATGTTCCTCCATCTACTTCTTCCGATCCTATTGACTCATCAGTTGCAATAATGGGTCAGTTATCCCTTATTATTGAGCAGCAGGCGCGTATGATGGTCGATATTATATAACTTTGATCAACTTTTGACCGGCTCACAACAGATGTTCAATGGATTCAATAGCACTTAGAGGAGGAACTTGACTCAGAGGCGGCAACTGATGGCGATTTAGATTAGGTTGCTGGTATCCCTTTGTTATTTCGTGACAAAAAAGGGGAGTAGTTTTAATTTAAGGGGAGTAGTAGAGTAGTAGTATTTATTTTGTTATTTGGCTAGCAAATAGTTGATCTTGATGGTTTGTAGTATATTGATAATATATTTGGTGTTTCATATAATGTTAATATCTTATTTTGATGTTGCTAGCTCGGTATGTTAAGTTTAGTAATAAAATATTTTGATGGATACTATCTCAATAGTTGCATGTTTATTTTTGATAAGTTTTCACGTACTTTTACTCTTGCTATTGTTTGAGTTTATGTGTTTTAGAAAACAGATATGACAAAGAAATTGAGATGCAGTTGTGGTTTTGACTCAATAGGTTTGTAGCAATTAGATTGTGTTCAATATTTATTATGAAATAAATAATTTTGTCACAGAATGTCAAAGGGGGAGTTTGTTAGATCTAAAATGTATTGGCAAAGTTTCATGTTCAAACAGTCATTTTATCGAGTTGTATTTAGGATTAAGTTGTGAGGTGTTGAGAGTGTCTTTAGAAGGAATTAAATTCAGCTAAAAAAAATCAAGTCAAGACAAAAAAGATCGAAGACTGCAAATGAGCCACTCGAGCAATTTTAGCACGACTTGACCACCCGCTAGACTCCTAAGGGGCGCTCTAGCGGTCATGTCATCCGGGCAAAACTTAGTTCACGATTTTCAGTTTTTTTACAATCTCAAACAACCGATAACTCTCTAATACAATATATATACCAAACAAAATTTCGTCCCCAAAGGACGATAAGCCATTATTCAATAGATAGAACATCCTGTTGAAGATCAAACATTGATTCTTCCTCAACCACAAGATCTAAACAACAAACACCAAAAGATCAAAAACACCAATAAACCTCTGTCAAATATCTTTTAGAGTTCTGAAAATCCAGAGAGGTGATCGGAATTCGATTTGTAAAAAACGAGTTCATTCTTGATGATCCACGAGGAAAAAAGAAGTCTCGAGACTTTGGAGTTGGTGCTAGAGCGCACAACTGATGAGTTTTTCGGTGATTATAGGTTCAAGGTCAGAGTCTACTAAGGTTTGGTTGAGTCCGGAAGAAATCTGTAAGTTAAATCTTTTCCAGTCAATTATTTGCTAGTACATGTACTCGTAGGTTTATTCTCTTGAAGAGTTCTTCAAGGGCTCTTTTTCGTAACCAAATCTCAGTATTATTTATTTTATGATTTTATATTTGTGCATGAATAATTGCTAGGGCTTAAACTAATTTCACTAATCTAGATGCAATAATTTGAAACTTATTTCATGTTATTGTTCTTTAGTTTTAAATTTTGCATATTACACGTATTCACCCCGTTAGTTGGGTCGAACCTTGTATATTTTACTTTTGAAGTATAGAAATATTGATCATATTATAATCGGATTCTTAAATGGTACAACGAGTTCAAGTAATATGAAGCACGAGAAGAGACTTCACAATATTGGATAATAAACACGTCAAGATTATTTATTCATCAAAAAAATGCACTAATCCTATCACGAGCGAAGAGGAGGTCATCAAGTTACATTGGGAATTTTCCTAGAAGAACGAAGAGCAAATACACCTCATAGAACAAGCATTGGTCAGAAAGGGGCAAAAGCATCCCGAGAGCTTGTCACGGGAGAGCTGCAAAATTATGATGGTCTAAGAATCACAACTATTTTTAAGTGTTCGATTAAGTTAATAAAAACTGAACATAAGAGCAACTCCTCTATCCATCATTAGTACCAAAGTAGATGGATTTTATCCGACTTGGAGCTGATAATTTCATCGGTAAACCAAGTACATCGATGAGGGGATCAATGATGGATTTTGCCACGACGTATCATTTACTAATACCTTTTAACGACATATTTTTAATCTCTTAACCTGATATTCTTGCAATTTGCACACTTAATAAATAAGGTTGAGAGTGCAAGTGTTAATATAAAGCAAATATTGCAATTTTCTCTTAAAATGAAATGGAAGTATGTTTAGAGATGGATGTGGGAGCATGGTCATGGGCGCCAAGGCACCAGCTCTAGGCGCCTCTTGAATCAAACCAACAGGAATCGTGGCGCCAAGGCGCCACTCATCCCGGTAAGCATATACCGGCATTTTTCAAAGGTTGGTATACCGGTATTTGGGTGGCACCAAGGCGCCACTCACCCGGTATATATATACCGGCATTTCTACATGTTTTTTTAGCCAAAAAAAAATAAAAATGAGGGAATTTTCGAGAGAGAGCAAGAGTGAATTTTATAATTTATTTCTTAGGTATAAATTCAAGCTCATTTCTTTATTCTTGGGACTAACTTGCGAGTTGTGCAAGTAGTTGAATTCTTCATATATTTATTGAAATCTCCATTTCATCCAATTTTTTTCTTCTCCAATATTAATTTGTGGGATTTTACAACCAAGTGGTTGCTTGTAAAACTGATTCAGGTATTCATCAGAAATGGAAGAAGAAATGGAGTCTCTTCACAAGAACCAAACATGTGAGGTCGTCCCATTGCCCGTAGGAAAGAAAGCTATTGGTTGTAAGTGGTTGTACAAGAAGAAAGGGGATCCTTCCAAGCTCGATGGTACAAAGTACAAGGCAAGCTAGTGGCTAAGGGGTTTGCACAAAGAGAGGGAGTCGACTACAATGAGATCTTTTCTCCGATGGTGAAGCACACTTCCATTCGGGTGCTATTGAGTATTGTTGCTCATGGTGATCTTGAACTGGAACAACTCGATGTCAAAACAACCTTCTTGCATAGATACTTGGATGAGGAAATCTATATGCATCAACCTGAGGGCTACAAGGTTGAGTATAAGGAAAGTCAGGTATGTCGCTTGAGAAAATCACTATATGGATTAAAGCAATCTCTTCGGCAGTGGTACAAGCGATTTGACTGCTTCATGCTGAAGCATGGGTTCTCCAGAAGTGAGTGTAACTGTTGTGTTTATATTCGAAAACTTCGTGGAGGTAATTATATCTATTTTCTTTTGTATGTGGATGACATGCTTATTGCTTCGAAGAGCAAGGTGGAGATAGATAGGTTAAAATCTCAACTTGGTAAAGAGTTTGAGATGAGGGACATGGGGGCTGCTAGGAAAATACTGGGTATGGAGATTAAAAGAGAGAGGTCGAACCATCGAATGTTCTTAAGTTAGAAAGGCTACATTGAGCGGGTTATTGCGAGGTTCGGGTTGCAAGGTGCTAAGTCAGTGGTGACTCCATTGGCTCCACATTTCAGGCTCTCTGGTAAACAATTTCCTACTACAGTAGAAGAGAAGGTACGCATGGAGCATGTACCTTATGCTAGTGCAGTCGACAGCTTGATGTACGCCATGGTGTGTACATGTCCAGATATTTCACAGACAGTCAGTGTGGTCAGTAGGTTTATGGCGAATCCAGGGAAGGCACATTGGGAAGCTGTAAAGTGAGTCCTGAGGTACTTAAAAGGTACCGCAGATACGGGTTGATAGAGATACATGTCATATTAGTGGATTTGTGGACTCAAATTATGCAGGTGATCTAGATAGACAACGATCTACTACTGGCTATGTGTTCAGTAAACATGGTGCTCCAGTTAGTTGACGATCGATGTTACAGGCTACAGTGGCACTCTTTACTACAGAGGCCGAGTACATGGCCATGGCAGAGGGAATGAAGGAAGCATTGTGGTTGTAGGGTCTTCTAGATGATTTGGGGATTAAGCAGGATTGTGTGGACTTGTGGTGTGATAGTCAAAGTGTGATTCACTTGGCTAAGAATCAGGTTCATTATGCTCGTACCAAGCATATTGACGTCAGGTATCATTTTTTGCGGGATGTCATAGAGGAAGGTGATGTTTCTCTTATGAGGTACACACAAATGAGAACCCAGCACAAATGTTAACCAAAGTGGTAACAGGTAACGGGTTTCTACATTGTTTGGATTTGTTTCATATCAGTCCATGTTGATGTGCCCAAGTGGGCATGGCCCTTCGGTGCGGTGTTGGAGTGAGGTGAAGAATTATATGGAGGTAGTATGAACTACGGTGGCTTGATCTCTATTCTGGGCACGTACGCAACCATGGTTAGAATGGTGCAGCCGGTTTGGTATTGGTGCTTGCAGCTTCTTCTGGTGTTCGTTCAAAATTTGGATCTATCAAATGATGTACGATGTGGAGAATTGTGGGAGCAGGGTCATGGGCGCCAAGGCGCCAGCTCTGGGCGCCTCTTGAATCAAACCAACAAGAATCGTGGCGCCAAGACGCCACTCACCCCGATAAGCATATACCGACATTTTTCAAGGCTGGTATACCGGTATTTGGGTGGTGCCAAGGCGCCACTCACCCGATATATATATACCGGCTACCTATTTTTTTAGCGAAAAAAAAAAAAGAATTTTCGAGAGAGAGCAAAAGTGAATTTTACAAGTTATTTCTTGGGTATAAATTCAAGCTCCTTTCTTTATTCTTGGGACTAACTTGCGGGATGTGCAAGTAGTTGAATTCTTTATATATTTATTGAAATCTCCATTTCACCCAAATTTTTTCTTCTCCAATATTAACTTGTGGGATTTTACACCCAAGTGGTTGCTTGTAAAACTGATTCAGGTATTCATTTGGGATAGTTTTCTAACAATGGACCGTGTCCAAATTCATTTAAAATCACTTAGGCCACATACCATTCTATTGCCACCTTTTCAAGATTCCCATTTCACGTTGGCCGAGAATTCATCACATCTGGCTGCAGTTCAGTCATTTTCCGGTGAACTAAACCACTAAATCAGTATATCTTCCAAGTAGTGGAATGAGCATAGGATAATTTTGATGGAAAGGATATTTTAGAATGTGCTTTCTAGCATCCCATCAAAAAATTCCTTTTTCTCCATATATAAATAATTTGATCGTAGCCCTTTATCAGAACACTTGCAAATTGTAAGCCTAGATAAATATTTACATATATCATCTACAAATCTATAAATTTTCTCTGATTTGAAGGCGTAAAATTGAGAACAGAAATGGTGAAGTTCTCTAAGCAGTTTGAGTCTCAGCTTGTTCCTGAATGGAAAGAGGCCTTTGTTGATTATAAACAACTCAAGAAAGACCTTAAGAAAATCCATCTCCTCTGCAACGAGTCTGAAAATAGCAAGAAACAAAATGATTCTTTCTCCGAATCCCTTTTCTCATCTCTAAGGAAGTATAATTGCCTTGGCCATAAGCAAAGAGAAAAGAGAGTCATTCAAGTACACTAATCTTCGTCCTTACTTTGTTATTATAGTCGCATTTGTCATGATGAGTAGTCTTCTGTCATTTATTGAAAGTTATTTTTCTCAGGTTCGTCGTAAACTTGATGCTTTGGCTAGTAAGGGAGACTTATATGAGACAGAGCTGCTGGAGAAGTTTGCTGATACTGATGGTGCTATCGAGTTTTTTGCACGTCTGGACCTTCAGCTTAACAAAGTGAATCAATTTTATAGAATGAAAGAGAAGGAGTTTCTTGGGAGGGGCGACTCGTTGCAGAAACAAATGGAGATTCTTATTGAGCTGAAAACTGCTCTTAAGCAAAGATGCTTAAAAGGGACTTCTTCCCAAGACTTAAAGGAGGAGGATTCGATATCAGGCACCATATCATGTGGTCTGAATTTCTTGCATTTTCATGCTTCATTGAAATTTATTCTGTAGTACTTTTGAAGCTTTATTCACATTTTTTCCTTGTAAATGTTGATAGATTTAGAGTCCATAAAGGACAGGACAGAACTGGAGCCAGAGCTGGAGCCGGAGCCGGAGCCGGAGCAGGAGAATGAGAATTCGACTGATGAAATAGAGAGAAATGATATGCAATTACCCGACTTTCCGAAATCTGGTGAACTTGAAAAATCAATAGGAATGAAAAGACAGGGCTCTCTTTCGAGTCGAGTTATTAACTACCAGGGGAAGAATTTAAGGATTCACATTCCTCTGACGAATCCGGCTCGTACATTTTCAGCTATAACTTATTTACTTTGGGATGATTTAGTAAATCAATCCTCCAAGAAATGTGGTCCAGAGGGAAATAAGTTGCATATCAACAAAAAAAAGCTACATCATGCTGAGAAAATGATTAAAGGAGCATTTGTTGAGCTCTACAAAGGATTAGACTACCTCAAAACTTACAGGTATTATATCATCATTACTTTGTTATGATTTGGAATTTCTGCTTTTTTAAAAAAACACTAAAACCATGTTTTCTAATGTCTTTCAGGAACTTGAACATGCGTGCTTTTGTAAAGATTTTGAAGAAATTCGACAAAGTACGCAGCATGATTTTTTAGATTTTTTTTTTCGAGTCTCGTCTTTTTCTTCCTTTTAATATGTCTGACTGGCTTTGTATAATTTCAGGTGACTGACAAAGAAATTCTCCCCATTTATTTAAAAGTTGTTGAGAGCTCCTACTTCAACAGCTCAGACAAGGTAAAAAAATAGCATATCGGGGATTACTGTATATTAAGTCATAAGATTTGACAAAGTTCTACTTTTGCTAATATACCGTAATCCTTCTCCATTTCCACGGTTCGGGAACATCTAACCGAGAAAATATGTATTTGGGCACAAGAATAGTGATGGAACATCTTTACATGGCAATGTGATTGGAAGATGATTAGATGTGGGGTACTAGAAATCCCATCATGAAATTATTCTTTGACAATGTTAAGTGGTTAACCAATGGCCTTAGATTTTTTTTCATGTGCATCAATCTAAGATTTGCTTGTCTAGTAAATTTTGGAGAATTTTCTGCAAATTTTTTCAAAAATGTAATGAATTTTGAATTGAATGACAGGCTTTGAAGCTAGCAGATGAGGTAGAGGAGCTTTTCATCAAACATTTTGCTGAAGATGATAAAAGAAAGGCCATGAAGTACCTTAAACCGACACTGCGAAAAGAATCACATTCTGTAACATTTTTCATTGGTGAGTTTCTTTCTTCCAATCAGTTCAACTGCAACATTGAAAAATTGGTGACCGTGAATCAGCCACTATGTCGGTTCACTTTTCGAAGTGGATGTTAAAGGATAAATATCCCACATCGAATAAAGATGAAAAACATAGATCAACTTATAAGGATTTGGGTTACTCCTCTTAATAATGTTGAGCTTTTAAGATAGAACTCCAAGTTTTAACATGGTATTAGAGCCTATTAAGCTCCAACAAGCGATTCGATCCGATTAAAACTCAAAAAAATTAATACACGGATTTCAAGATTGGTCTGTTCAAACGAGTCATTATCTTGCGGGGGCATGTTAAAGAATAAATATCCCATATCGAATAAAAATGAAAAACATAGACCAACTTATAAGGATTTGAACTACTACTTTTAATAAAGTTGACCTTTTAAGATGGAACCCTAAATCTTAACAGTGGACTACAAAGAAAGTTGCATACAGAGCCATTATAGAAACAAAGTTTTACGTGGGTTCTTAACCACCATAACCCTCCTCCACCTGAGTTTGGAACCAGGATTGAAATATGAAACATACAAAGACATTCATATAAACTAAAATAGTTCAAAATATAGTCGGCTTGTGAGACACCGAGTTTTGAATATCTCTACCCCCATTAAACAGGAGAAAGGGGGAAAATATGTAATCTATCACTACCGCAAATCATCAAGATAATAATACTGCTTCTTATAGCCCGTTTGACATGACCTTTGCTTTGCTTTGCTTTTAATTCCAGCAGAAGAGCTTTGGAGGAAGTCACCTTAATTTTTTGTTTGGAAACTAATTTTTGAAAGAACTTCCTGTCACATAAGTGCTTTTAGATAAACTCACATTCAAGTATTCAACCAACTTCCTTTAAAAACACTTTCATAAAATTAGCCAAATGGGCATAAATCAGGTTTTGGATCTCAAAATCTCATTTTAGCTTCTCAAAAGCCATGCCAAACGAGCTCTTAATATATTTAATGGTTACATGTAATCTAATCCCATGTATATTTAGTATAATTTGATAGCTATCAAATAAATAAAATCGCTGTGTTATTTGTACAACTCAATAATACTAGATATTCGTTGATCTTTTGCATTTTCTTTCTAAAAAATAGGTCTATTTGCGGGGAGTTTCATTGCTCTTTTCGTTGGATATGTTATCATGGCTCATATTACAGGAATGTATAGGCCTAAATCAGACATGTACATGGGAACTGTATATCCTGTCCTAAGGCAAGTAAAGTTTCATTTGGTCTGTTAGTGTTATGTATAAAAATTTCATGGCTACTAATTGAATTTCTTCTATAATTTTGCAGCATGTTCAGCCTACTGTTTTTGCATTTCTTCCTATATGGATGCAACATTTTCATGTGGAGAAAAACCAGAATAAATTATAGCTTCATCTTTGAGCTTTCTCCAACAAAAGAACTCAAGTATAGAGATGTATTCTTGATCTGTACTATATCAATGACTGCTGTAGTCGGTGTTTTGTTTGTTCATCTATTGCTCGTCGCAAAAGGCTATTCTTATGCTCAAGTTCGAGCTATCCCAGGTCTACTTCTACTGGTAAGACGCAAAAAGTTATACATTAGCAAACTACTATAACCCTCCTCTTTTATCCTAGCTTAAAACTTCGTGATTACAAGTCAATAAATGAATCGGTTCTTTTGACAGGTTTTTCTGGTGCTCTTGGTCTGTCCATTCAACATTTTCTACAAATCGAGCCGGTTTCGCTTCCTACGTGTAATAAGGAACATCGTTTTATCGCCCTTGTATAAGGTTGTCATGCTGGACTTTTTCATGGCTGATCAACTTTGTAGTCAGGTAACAAAATCACTATTACCAGCAATATATCTCACCTATCAGAACTTTTTTCAAGAACTAATTTGGTTTTACATACACTATGAATCAGATACCAATGCTGAGAGATCTGGAGAATGTAGCATGCTATTATATAACTGGAAGCTACAAAACTCAGGATTATAAATATTGCATGGGGACAACGTATTACAGAGATCTTGCTTATGCAGTTTCCTTCCTACCATATTACTGGAGGGCTATGCAGGTTCAGCATTATTCTTCGCCTTTTATTGTATTATGATCTCCTGCCACAGTGGGCTGGAGTTATTATGCCACTGTGGGTGTGGCAACATCTGGTGTTGCCACGTCATATCCCCACTGCTGATGTGGCAACATCAGATGTTGCCACACCCACATTGGGCATAATAACTCCTGTCCACTGTGCGCAGAAGATCACCACTGTACTATCTTAATTATATTTCTTTACGGTGCTATGTGATACGGTTTTCTGATATATATATACAATTTTATTTACAGTGTGCTCGAAGATGGTTTGATGATGGACATATAAGCCACCTTGGAAACCTGGGAAAATACGCGTCTGCAATGCTGGCTGCTGGAGCCAAACTGGCGTACGAGAAAGAAAAAAGTGTAGGACGGCTTTGCCTAGTTGTACTCATGTCAAGTGCTGCAACTGTGTATCAACTATATTGGGACTTCGTAAAGGATTGGGGTTTGCTTCAGTCTCATTCCAAGAATCCATGGCTAAGAGATGAACTAATTCTTCGTCGGAAATTCATTTACTTTTTCTCAATGGTATATACCAACCCCCTCCTCCCCCCTTCGTTCTTTCCAATGCTTTTGAACACTATATTATCTCAAATTTTATTATGTCTCTCTCTTAATTTTGTTTAGTCGAACATGTCTATGTAGTCAATAACGAGTGCTTTCTCAGATACCACACTTACAAAATGACTCCAAATCAACCAGACATGACAATTAAGAGGATTGCGCCAAAACCCCCGAAGATATTTTATTGAAAAACACAGATTTTATTTCCTTAAGGTAAACTGGTTCGAACAAAATTTTTTTACTCTCTGCAGGGATTGAATCTCGTTCTCAGGCTAGCTTGGTTGCAAACAGTTCTACACTACAATTTTGGAAGTGTAGATTACAGAGTAACTGGATTAATTTTAGCAGCACTAGAAGTCATTAGAAGAGGGCAGTGGAATTTTTTCAGGTAAAATGAACATTTTTCAATGTTGCATCAGGTTAAACATCTCAAATTATCATTATACTTTTAACGTTGTTTCCCAACAGTAATTTTATTTTTATTTTTTTCCATAATTTCGCCATTATTTCCCATCTATTGCTCCATCTCCTTCCATTGAAAATTAACGACAACTTGGAAGTGCAGTGGCTATTCGAAAAATATTTTGAGATGAAAGAAAGGCCATTAGGATTTTTCACCAATGCTTCATGTGTGGCACAACCGTTTGTACCATGCTAAATGAACTCATCCAAATTCCTTGCAAAGAGGGGACACGTTTATTTATTCAAATTTTTATCTTCAACGTGCCCCCCTGCAGATGCATGCATAATTTTTCATAAATAAGTGATAACTAAACTTTATCCCGAGAAGGGTAAACAATTTTGGACCAACTCGTTTGGGGTGGTTCAACATACTCAATATCCAACATTCCAATTGCTTATTTGAACAATAATTTTGATACAGATTGGAGAATGAGCATCTGAATAATGCTGGCAAATTTAGAGCTGTGATAACTGTGCCACTTCCTTTTCATGAAATGGATGATCAAGATTGATGCTTATTCCCAACAGATGCTAAAAGAATACCAGTTAGGAGTCATACAACTTGTTCAAAGGACTGGAAATTCCATTGTACATGGTTATCAAGATATCAACTTGCTTTTCTTTTCATTACTCGGTTCAGGAAAATAATGTATACATGTAAACAAAAGGTATATAAAACGCGATTGCGATAGCTCTAGCATCTTGCAATTACTATTAATTTATTGTCATGATTTTAAAATTAAAACTAAGGGCTGATTTGGCATGGCCTTTGAAAAACCAAAGTGTTTGAGACGAGAAGCTTCTTTCGGACATATTTAGGGCTCATTTAACATAACTTTTGCTATTTGTAGAAGAGCTTATAAAGGAAGCTACCTTCGTTTTTGTTTGGAAATAATTTTTAAAAGAGCTTCCTATCCTAAAAGTACTTTTAGAAGAAGTCGTATTGGACCAACTTTCATAAAATTAGTCAAACGGATCCAAAAGCTCATTTTGACTTTTTAAAAGCCATGCCAAACAGTCTTTCTGAAAGTGCTTTATCCTTATAAATAGCTTTTAGCGGAGGCTTTCATCAAGAAACACTTCTACAAAAAGCAAAAACATAAGTAGAGCAGGCCCTAAGAGCATAGATCAAAGTGGACATTACATAATTCCAAGTATTACAAGATCCTAGTGCAAAAAATCAGTTGGGAATATTTTTTATTCACAATTCAGGTATAGTCGCATAGATATAGATATATATATATATATATATATATATATATATATATATATATACACCCATTTCATCCCAATCCCAATCCAAAACCCTAAATTCCTCTGCCTTCTCTCTCTCTCTCTCCTCTCAATCTCTATTCTTCCTCATTTAGCCTTCCCACTGGAAGACGAGGCACCACCACCGAAAGAAGTCACCGAGCCACGCGACGATGCACTGTAGCAGCGGCGCTGTGCTCGCAACCCTGTGCGATCTGTTGTTCGTAGGAAGTCGAGACTGTTGCGAACTTGCAACTGCATCGCCCGTCGCCATAGAGAAAAATTTGGGGAGGAGTTTAGGGTTTTTTGGTCACCGACAGAAGAGAAAATTCGGGAGGGAGTTTGGGATTTTTTTGGGGAGATTTCATTCTCTTCGATTTGATCTGTTTAGCTGGAGCCGCTGTGTAGAAACGTCTTCTCCCTTGTATTGGGAAAATCTGGGGGTGGTTTTGGTGCGGTAGAGGTAGCGGTGGAGGTATGCAGCCAATTTAACTGTGTACAATGGTGGTGCTGTGGTGCGGTGGTGGTGTGCGGTGCGGTGGAGGTGCTGCAGATGCGGTGGTGGTGCGTTGGTTGGCTGCGTGCAGTAGTGGTGTGGTACTATGTTCATTTGTGGCTCTGGCGGTGTGTGGTGATGTTGAATTTGGTGGTGGCAGGACGATTTTGGAGTGGTGGTAATAGTGGTGAGATGTTGCTGTCGGGTGGTTGTGGTGGCGACGACGACAGTGACGAGGATGAGTTGATCTGTGACCAATTATTAGGGTCGAAATTCGGGACTTCGGGTGTAAGTGACCAGTTATTTATTAATTTGTGACCAAACACTCAACTGTGAACTAAAAATTGTGACCAATTACTCATTTGTGACCTAAAAATTTGACAATGTGTGATCGAAAAATTTCTGTGACCAGCTAATTTGAAAAACTATGACCAACAAATAAACTGACCTACAATTTGTGATTTCGAAATAATCTGTGACTTAATAATTTGATAATATGTGACCAATAAATAACTTACGACCTTAATTATAAATATGTGACCATTAATTGTATAATTGTGATTTTATTATATTTAATTAATAAATATATTTAATTAATTATATATAAACCTGATTTTTGAATTAGTGTAAACTATACACCTTAATTATGAATTTTTCCCTAGATCAAATCCTTTTGAGGCAGAGGTGTAGAATGGGGCCAGGCTACGCCACGACATATTTGACGAAGCCCAGGCGAACACAAGCTGTGCTCTGGACCCGCCCATCACCCGTGCAGGCCTTTAAAAAACTGTGATGCCCCTCGGGTCCCAAGCCCGGCCAATAAAAATATAGGCGTGCCAGGCAATGCCAATGACATATCGCCAAATGAAAGTATGAGAGCTAGTAAGAAAACCAAAGATATAATCATTATCAGGCTTAGTGCCACTCATGTTTTTCAGAAAACCTTGAGAGAAACCTAAATTCTAACCTTAAAAAATTGTCCCATGCAGATATATGATCTCAAGTATACAGTATTCAAACTGTTACATAAGAAGTCAACCCAATTTATTTAAGTAGCAGCATATTTCGCAGTATCATTTCAACATAATGAAAAAAAAAATTTAATCTTTCAGTTACTTACAAACAGAACCAGATGTTGAAGGCATCGTGCATCTTGGTGAAGAACTTCGTGGGACGGTTCAAAATAGGACGGCATGAGGGTGGTGTGGGAGGCTCGGATTTCTTCTCCTTTTCCCTTCTCAACTGAAAGAATTGTTGAATGGCATCTGCACATTCTGATGCCAATACTCCTCGTCGGATTGTTATTTTTGAGTGGAACGGGTGAACTGGAGCAGCGGGCTTATCCGTTTGTTCCAACCCATTTCCTCCATCTCCACTAGGAAAAAGCCTGCATATTGTAAATCACGGATCAGATAAAAGCAGTTTCCATTAAACAATGTTTAACGGGACTGCTACAGAGAAATTAGACATCAAATTGCAAAGTAAAGGATTAAAAGACAGAAAATCCTGCATGGAGTCCTTGACTAAATGGTGAATACAAGTGTTATCTAGCTTGGAAGACTTTAAGCGCTAACGATTACAATAAACTTGTAAAACCGGATCTTTCAGAAATGAACTAATTATGATGTAGCCGATGGCCATGAGAATATAAATTACCGATAGTTAGAAAATAATACAGAGATATATATTGTAGCAATGGAATTGGCAACAAATTTGAAGGTAAGCGATGAGTCAGTTTAGACCGAATTTTCAAAAGCGATCTGTCCACCTTGAATTACAGAAATGAGCAGAAAGAAACCAAAAGTACTTCTCAGAAATCGTGGACTTTAGAGTTTCAAGATTTTTGTAGCAAATAGAAATTTCATGATAAATTTGATACCAGATGGCAGATGAATACACACGAGAATTGTTCAGTCAAAAAGTGTAGTGGGCTCCAAAATAGGTAATCCCAAGAATCAACAGTTCTTATAACATATTCATAATGAATAATTAGTCTACAATGGTTGCCAGATAAACTACATTTCGTCTTTTACTACTGATATGACCCTTCTTCTCAATTTAAAAGCTGCTTTACTTTCTTGAATATTAAATTATTCAACATGCAAAGTAAAGAACCAAAACCTAGAATTAAGACATGATAAAATTCATGATACATTTACCTATATTTATTGAGGGAAAAGAAATAATCTTTTGCATGCTACGTAAATGGAAAAAATAGGAGAAGACGGGTAGAGATTCTGAATCCGTTAACTCTCATGATTTAAGCTAATATACTATACATACAAACCTATATTTCTAATAAAAAGAGCTAATAGTAAAATAAAAAAATGGGTGCTATAGTAATTAATAAGTGAATCTTAATTCAATTTACAAAACAAATAAAAAATCAAGCGTAAAAAAGGTAGAAGAAAAATGATTGTGTACACAAAACTTGAGATGCACATTAGAGGAAGAGTTAAGACTACGCAGGGAAAACCCGTTTAGCTTTTAGCCGGACTTATAGCACAAAATGAATATTGAATGAATAGTGTAAAAGAACAAAATTTCCTTCAATGGTTAATGATTCTTTAGTTGCACAATAATATTGCAAAATCAAGTCATCTAGTGCTTCAGAATAAAGACATTAAAGGAAAAGGGAAAAAAAAAATTAAGCAAAAGGTTCGCAAATAAATCTATTGAATTCATATTTTCTTGTCCCTTTCTCTTTTGGCGTGCAAGATAAGATGCTTTTGGAAAATAGAGAAATTTGGAAGTGCAGGGGTAATATATGACTTCAATCGTGTCAAGAAGAGAGATATAAGCTGCTTGCCACAGGACACGAAGTACTATTTCATTTATTTTCAAATAGCATCGAAACATGATACAGGAATTTATTATATGGCCTCATTACAGGAGCAATGCAATTAATATCAACTTTTTATATATATCTCATTTGTATCTTTTACAGGAATAAATAAGAGAAAGAAATAAACTTGCTTCAGGGAATAAGAGACGACCAAAATTTCAGGTGTCTTCGAAACAACTAATTGCCTTATTAAACTAAATGTGTGAAAAGATTCTATAACAGAATCATGATTTTCTTGAAATTAACAATTGAAAAATCATAATTATACTGGTTACCTAATCCAGCTGCCATCAGCTCCTAGTAGCTTATTGGGGGCTCCCCACACAACAGTGTCAATTCTAGCTTGAAGTATTGCTCCAGCGCACATTGGACATGGTTCAAGAGTTACATAAAGTGTAGTTTCCTGCAAAAGAGAAAATTCAGGTACTCAACGTGGCCCTGCTACATTGTTCACATAATCAACATATCACACAAAGTAGTAGACAGGTCAAGAGCATGGTAGTCACCCAGTTTCTATAACTCAAAATGTGTTGCATCAAACATATCATTTAAGCCTTTAACAAGATACGACTTAGATCACATAATCTTCCAATAACTTCTCCAATCTTTCAAGAAACCAAAGGATTTAAAAATCTGGTGCTTGTTGCTACTCTATTAGACTCATACCAGATAGGATACTATAGTATTATCAATTATGTTGGGGCTTTTCGGCAAAGAAGTTGAGGACACTATACTAGGTTTTAAGTATTAGAGTATTTACGCTAATTAAAGGTTTCCATGTATAGAATTGGTAATTACCATAAAATCAGGGATTTTAATTTTTTATTCTTTCCATAATTTTCACTGTAATATCCTATATATTAAAGCAATACATACTGAATGCTTTATCGAGCAAATTCTTGTCATTAAATAGAAAGATTCAGTTAATTTGATAAAGACAAAGAAATTACTGAAAGCCTCCATGTCCGAAGCATGTTTGAAGCCTCCCATATGCAGATCATTTCTGCATGGGCAGTGGAGTCACATAACTCTTCTACTCTGAAATATTTGCAATTACAGAGAAGTCAATCAATTGCCTTCAACAAACAAATCAGCAAAAAAGCACAAGCAAGCACAACTCACAGGTTACATCCACGAGCAATTATCTTTCCACCCTGCACCAGAACAGCCCCAACAGGCACCTCCCAGTTATCAGCAGCTTTTTTGGCTTCCAACAGTGCTTCCCTCATAAACATTTCATCGATTTTTTGCTGCTCTGCTTCAACTCTATATGCTTCTTCCCACTCATCAAATCTATCTTCCGGGATTTGGTCTTTCCTCTGAAGTTTTCTTTGTTTCAAATTCTCATTAACCTGAGGCCTTGATTCCACCAAATCAGTGGAAACTGGTTTCCCACTTGTGTCACTACCAGATGAACCAGCTTCTGCAGCCTCAGAGATTTCTTTCACAATGGAACATCTTTGGAGACGCATTGCAGGCAATGGTGTTAAGGACTCTGATATTGGAGCACCAGAAGAGGAACCTTCAAAGTTTCTTTTGGAAGTTTCTTCACCGGAAGGTAAAGAAATGGTCATAGATGCTGAACAACTTTCCAGGACAGTTAAAGAGGATATATTATCCACTCCTACATCCATTGCAAAGGCCTCTACAGTTGAGGTCCTGGAACCATCTTCTTTACTCTGAATTCTAGATTTGTCTTGTTTTGGGGGGATGGATGCAGGTTCTCAAGTCATTCTTTATTTTCTTCCACTCACTCCTTCATCTTCTTCAGCTTCATGACCAGAAAACCATACATCACTACTTGTAGATTGATTGGATGAAACATCACCTGCCTTTCCACCTGTGCTATGGCTCTCAGATCGTGTAGACCACTTCAGACGAATAATATCACCAATGATATTCCACAAGGACCTGCCAGTTCTCTTGACAATAGCATTCTCAGCTTTGCTTGTATTATCCTGTACTTCTGTCTTGGAATGCTCCTGAACAGATTGTTCATCAACCTCCCATGTTTGATCTGACGGGCCTTTTGTTTTAGAACTCCTCGAGGAATGCCTTGAGTGATGCTCCTTTGAATCAGACTCCCCAGACACATATTGACTCGAATCCTTTTGGTTACTCTGCTCCTCTTCGTGCACAAACTTGGATTATAAGTTTTCTTCTCCTCCTGGACTTCAGAAGTTGAAATTTCATGCCTTAGCTTCTCAACAAATGCACCAACATAGTGTGCAGAAGATTTCTGTAATTGCTCAGCTGACCCAATTGCATCTTCACTGGAGATGAACTTAAAAGGCTGCTCATGAGCTTCATTGCTCTTGGCCCTTCCATCATTTTCATGATGCAATGCTCGAAACCTCCCCAGGACAGGTTTATGCAATGCAGTAGAGCGACTTTCTGAACTTCCATCATTCACCTCCTCAATCGCGAGCCCACTTGTTGATCCAACACGCAATTCACCTCTTGCTGCTAATTGAGAAGATGGAGGTGTCACTAGTGTCTCTGATCTTGTCTTGTTTCTATCTTTTGCACCAATTAAATCACCAGAATGGGTGGCTGTTTCATTAGTCATTTGTTGTGTTCCAATTCTGACATCCGTTCTTCCGAAGCTTTCTGCATGTGTTTGAAAGTGTTGCTTTTTGGATTCTATATACGAGCCATAAGCTAAATTCACATTTTCTTTTTGTTTTATAATCCTACTATCAGACTGAATCTGCGAAATGAAACTGCTTCATTTCTTCGTCAATATTCCTTTTTTGTCTACCAAACTGGTAAACTGGTCATGCTGTTGATTCTTTTCTGCATCATAAGTAATGACATCAGTTGAATGTCCTTCCTCTTTCTTCATTCTAGTGTCAGACAGCTGCTGAGATATGGAGGTCTTTTTGGCATCAATCCCTCGAAATTTTGATACTTTAGCAACTTTTATAGTATTCCTCAAACATTCATCTTCTCTTATACCAAGTCCAACCACTGTTCGATGTTCTCTTTTTGCTTCTGAACTTAAACTAGTAACTTTAGTTGTATTTTCCTCCCTGCCACTGTAAAACTTTTGAGAGTGATAAGAGGTTACAACTTGGTCATCACGGTTCTCAGGCATTTCTGAAAACTGTTTATGCTTTATCCTTGTCTCAGACTGTTCCATGGCTCCATTACCTGTTTGCCTCTGCTATTGTCTTCTTTCCTCGTCAAACTTCAGACCAGAAGTTGATTTTACCTTCCTATCATCATAACTCTTGTAGGAACCAGAAGTCTTTACATAACCACTTTCATCCAAAATGCTTGAATCCTTTTGCAAGGTTCCCTTTCTAGACTTTGTCTCTTCAGTGAATACATCAGTAAGCTTTTTCTCTGATTTCTTTCTGAAGTCAGACTCAATACCACTAGATCCAGCACGCATACCTATTTCAGCACTTTTATTTCTCAAGCCAGCCCTGTACTCCTCTTTCCCAACTTCCTCACTGATGATTCTGTCACTCCTTTCCGAATCCTTCTCATACACATTTGACAATTCTACCCCAACCTCTCCTGTACCCTCAATGTCATCATCACCATTGTGCTCACCAGTCGAAGATACGGAAGAGTGTGAAGAGCAACTAGAACCATCTCTCCTCATCCTCTCCCTGTGTTCCTCTCTTATGAACAAATCATCTCTCTCTTCCTCTCTCGCCCTCACCTTCCAGTTCTCTTTTCTCAACAAAATTTCCCTCTCTTCTTCCTTTGCCCTAGCATTTCCATTCCCTTTTCTCAACAAAGCTTCCCTTTCTTCTTCCTTTTTCCGCACCTTCAAATTTTCTTTCCCCTGAAGATCTACTCTGTCTTTTACCCTCCTGATCCTTTCCTCTCTCCTCCTCTTATCCTCCTCCCTGGACGTAGAAACTACTGATTCATACTCAAACTTTGACTCACTCTTGGGAACAACCAAATCAACTCTTTTCGTCTTACTCTTACACTGATTACTAGTCTCACCGTTTCCTTTTTTCTCCACTACCATCTTCTGGATTAGTCTTCTATTTTCCTCTCTTACATCAGAACACTGCCCACCTAATTCCTCAGTCAATCAATTAAGCAATACCTCGGCCTCTTCAACACCTCCAAAACCACATCTTTTGCTACATTCCTCAGAAACCATACATTTTCTCAACCCCACTCTTCTCCCACCCACACATCTATCCCTAACATGACACACTTTATCGCAATAACAGCTTCTATCAACATCACAAACCGGTATCCGAGTATAATAACAACGGTCAAAACCTCCAATGATCATTTTTTTATGGGGTAACCATTGAATTAAAGTGGATTGCCTTAACCCATATAAATTACAATTACAGTTACAGCAAGGGCTTAAGGGCACTTTATATACCGAATTCGACAAACAAGTACAATATGTCCTTGATGACGAAGGTGATGAATATGCACATGGGTACGTGCCCAATCTTTCATTCGAGTTGTATGAGTAGTCATTGAATGAAAATGAGAGTGACCCTCTCGTTCTAAGTGACACTGTTGTAGTTATAAAACTGTTGTCCATAGCTCATAGAGAGAGCGAGAGAGTTTTTACCTGCAGATTAGAAGTGGGTTTTGGAGGATTTCGTCAAGGCGACGCTGTGGTGAGGATCATGTAATGTGGGTCTGTGTTGTATCGGATTGATGATTTGAGAAATGCAGAGTACAAAGGAGCACACTGCACACAGAAACAGCATGAGTAAGTGACTTGGCCGAGGTAAACAGTCGTAGGTCCGAGTTAGAGATAGTGCTGTAAAACCTAGTTAAGGATACTTTTGAGCTCAACTAGTGAAAAGTAGTAGCAGTCAAAATCCGAGTTTTTTTTTTTTTTTTTTTTTTTTTTTCCCACTTGTACAAGAGATCATGAGTAATATTGATAGAATTATTGATTCCACGAGTTCAAAATAATAAATCGGATTGAATTGGATTTCACCGTCTAATTCAAGCAAAAATCTTAGATCCGGCTCTGTTCAAACTTTTCTGATTCGTCCCATTATTTTATGATTGATAAAAATAGATCGAATTTCATGCAACAATTAATGAAATGGTCATGCTACACTTACAATCGGGAATGACAATCTCGATTGACAATCACACCCATGGTAAGGGGGTTCATGATAAATAAAAAAATCGTGGATCCCCCTCCTGTGAGGACATTGTCAATCGGGATTGTCATCCCCGGTTGTACAACTAACAAAATTCTTAATGAAATGATCTGACCAACCCGTGATCGTTAAGTTCAAATTGTTTTTATTACTAGTCAATTTTGTTCCTTTCGAATGGCATATTGATCCATGTAACTTAAATTATGACTAGAAAAAAAATTTGAAATTGAAATATAATTCATTTTTGCAATTAGAAATTTGAATCAAACTACAAACAACACGATTCTCAATTCTAAAACTCTAAAATATACCAATTTTCAATGTGATCAAATTGAAAGTGCTAGTTGTTCCAATTTTGATTTGATTATGTCTATTTGAACAAAAATACTCATTACTAAAAATTAGTTTAAACTTGTAAGTTTTGATGATTTGAATTTTTAAAATTATTCGAGTATGACTTCAAAAAAAAAAAAAAAAACTAGCTCAAATTGAAATTAAAAGAATAAACTATACATACAAACTAACTATTTAATTGAAATGTTATTTTTTAATGGGAAAAAAATTTTAGTAGATTTTATCTATTTAGGAAAAAAATTGAGATTTATAATAAATAATTAGAGTTTAATTTATTTATTTAATATGTTATCAAACAATTTAATTAATTTTACAACACTTCTTAAATTGGAACAACCCAAATTACAATATCCCAATGTATACTTGCTAAATTGACATGAATGATATTATGGGAGTCAAAAGATTTTTGACATAATACTTACAGTTGAATCCTTTCCCCAAAAAACAAGAAATAATTTTCGGGAGTTGAGAGCTGTAAAGATCATAAGGATTTGCGTATATATTGAAATTAACTGATATTTTAGCACATGTTTAGTATATAATTTTTAAAATTCATTTTTTCGAAAAATTCATTTTTAATCACATATACTCCCAATAAAATAATTTTTCATGTTTACCCGTAATTTTTTCTAATTTTAACCATGTATTCTCAAAAAATTTACTTTCTCGCAAAATATATTTTTAAATAATATACATCAAACATGTTTTTATTGTCCATTATGCCTTGTTTGAGCCTTATTTTTCTATCAAAATACATTCATAACAGTGATTTGATATCACTTCAATCACACATTTTTCAATAAAATAATATTACACGTAAATTCAAAAAAAAAAATCTTTATTTTTTAACCACGTATTTTCCATCAATATACTATTTAAAAATACATTTCTTGAGAAGAATTATGCTCAAACAAGGGCTAAATAAATTAAACATGAATTTGAACGTTCTTCAAAAATTCCAAAGAATTTTTATTCTTAGTGAGAATAAAGACATTCTGTCAAGAATGGTATGTGGTACACTTATAAAAAGGTTCCTCGATAATATTTAAAATGTAGAAGAATATTAATCTTGAATCTAAGTAAAAAACCTCCACACATCAATTAAGAAAGGGTAATTATATTTGCATCACATTTTTTTATAAATACATTACATTTTAATTAAATTAAAAGTCGTTAATCTTTATTCATTATTACACTTATATCCTTAACTTTTGTGTTCATCATATTTTTATTTTTATTTTTAACATTTCATTGACCAGAATATCATGTCCTTAGTTATGATTTTCGTCCAAAAATATTGTTCATGTACTTCAAAATGAGGGTCAAATATTTAATTGTATTCTATATTATTATTATTTGTTTCGCTTATTTAAAAATATATACAATGGACAAATGAGTTTTTTCTTACTTCACTTAAAGAAAATTTTGGAGAGAAATCAAAATCAGTAACATATATATTAACGTTTGTGTTATATGTACATTACAACTTATAGATTGATGTACATGTTCATGATGTGACGAGATATGATTAGATCAAAATATCTTCACCAAATAAATAAATAAAATCACTCTATTTTTTATACCTCAGCTATATATATAATTTTTTGAACCATGCTACTTGTGCAACTTCGATTGACAACATTGGTTGACAATCACTCACATGGGAGGGGGGCCCACGATGAATAAAAAAATTGTGGACCCTCCTTCATGTGAGAAGATTGTCAACCAATGTTGTCAACCGGAGTTGTACAAGTAGCAAAATTCTAATTTTTTATAACTCCTTATGCACAAGTAGAAATATTTTTCATATTAATTTGAAAAAAAAAAAAAGGTACAATAATAAAAAGTTTGAAATAAAAATATGATAATGTGTAAAGATTATGAAACTTTCATATAATTAAGTTGTAGTCTAATTATTGATAAGAGTGGTGTAAAAATAGCCATCAAGAAATATTGTTTACAAATCTCAAAGGAGCGACACTTTCAATTCGAAGTGAGAATATCAGTATTAATACACAATAAATGATAATTATGTTAAAATTTAAAACTTAAACTTTATGAATTTTTTATGTTTATTGTCAAGATCCTCCATGCCAAATCATTAAGATAATTAAAAGTAAGGAACATAAAGTGATCCATTGTATTGAAAATTGATGTAATTGCAATATCTTGATTCGGCTTCTTAATAATTAATCTTGTTTCATCAATTGCTTTTTCTTGATTCTTGATTGCGGGTTCTAGATCTTTCTCCTCGATACGCCTTCTCTTGTTATTCTTGTTTTGATGGGATGACACAAAGAATGAGAACTCACGTACGATTTGGTGTATGTATGTATGTGTGTGTGTGTCTATATATATAAAGCTACTTGTACATAATATTTGGTACATAATGGTGTCTATACCCTCACATGGGTGTGGGGCCCGAGTGTGGAGTCCATGAATGAGCCTCACATCCATGTAAGTGTGTGGACATCATTATGTATCAAATATTATGTACCACAAGCAACATCCTATATATGTATGTGTGTGTGCGTGTAATAATTTATTAGATGGTTTGACCTTAAAATAGCCTTTAATATATAATTTATTACAAACGTAGACCCATATGACAAATTAAAACCCAACAATCTCTTACTTTGGCCACTATATTCCTTATAAATGTGCATAATGTTATGATGTCAAAAAAATTTGCTATCACAATCAAAGCATTTTGGAACAATCTCGTCTATTAACTATGTTAATATAGGATCAAAGCGATCTTGGTTACAAGTATCATAACTAAATTCATTAATGGTCACATATATTAAAACAATCAAATGTTCATACCTTATTCTTTAATAAGATCAAACCAAAAGCTTTAATCAGAGTAAGAACTGAATTGAATATTTTATTACTAAATATCGATATACGAAATTATATTTCTAAAATAGACAAAATCTAAATACAAACTCTTACTAAACTAGCATATCATCTAAATGTGCAACACCTATGTGAGCGATGTGCTCATGAAAGACCTTGGGTGGTAATCCTTTAGTGAATAAATATGCTATTATAGAGTTTGGCCCTATATATTCTATAGTAACATGACCACTTTGAGCTCTTTCTTTAACAACTAAGAATTTGATGTATATAAGCTTAGACTTGTTGATCTATGGTTGACTTTATCCTTAATGTTTTGGTCATAATTAAAAAGTTAATTTTAATTCTAACAATTAAATTAAGGAATTCAAAGCCATTGTTGCAAAGTTGATCAATCGAGAACAAAAAAGGTCACTATCAAAAGACTCGCATCAGACGTTCAATAAAAATCGAGGTGAAAGTCAAGTATTCAAGACAAATCATTCGAGACAAAGAACTTCAATAGTCAAACATCGAAGATATTAGAAATGTTTGCATTCACATGCAATGTTATAACGCTTCAATCTTAGTAATAAATTATTGAAAACCCAACGAATAATTTTTTATGCACAAAAAATTATTTCACAAAATCACTTGCATAAAATTATTCTTGAAAAGGTAAGAATTTCAATTTGATATTCAAACTTGGAACTCATTTTATAATATTACTTACCATGAAAAATAAAGTGAAAAACACTCTTCAAAAGCGTACATTTTCAAAACATTCAAGAAGGAAAAATCGGAGGAAATTATGTCGATGCAGACGTCTTGCTCATCCAACAGCCACTTTTTTAACCGTTCTATATTATGATGCACAATGGCTACCTTGTTTGTTCAGTTCAGAATGTGGACGTCGGATTACTCAGAACTTTTGACGTTTTGAACTCTATGAATTGATTCTCACTTTACACTCATTAAAACACTTTCAAGACATTTAAGTGAGATATTCTTGAGTAAAATTATATTGATCTTGCATCTTATTTATCTTTATCAAAACATTTACTTTGAAAATTTCTTAATGAATCAACTTTGTAAAACATCTTTCTTATCAAAGTTTTTTTCACTTAACACTTGGGTTTCATTCATTGCAATTCATTAAAATGTTGGCATATTTCTCTCTTAGTACTTAATTTGTTTATATCATTTATTAAGAGAGAAGTTTCAAATTGTAAAATTATTCCTCTTTAAATTTGTGGGTCATATTGAAGTCTTAGAAAGCTCAATATTGTATAAGGGTCGGTGTTCATTGTTTGTAAGTCATTGAAAGTGTTGTAAGGGTTTGAATTGTATCATAAATCAATCAAATTTAGTGAAAAATGTCTTGCCCACGACGGAAAGCTAGGTAACGAAGAATGTAAATTATCGATTTGGATCAAACCTCCACAATCAAATCATTTGCACAATCTCTTCCCTTTTATTTATTGCTTTCATATTTATGCACTTTATTTAATTAATATAATTATTCCAAATTTGTTCATATTTTGAAGTATTGTTTCAATAATGTTTTGGAAAACTAATTCACCTCCTTCTTGTTTAGCTATTCTTGGGCTTTCAATTGGTATTAGCTTGATGCTCAATTTTAAAATAAAAAAATTTCACAATCTTGAGTAATGACTAATCACAATCTTCAAAATCTTGAGGGGCATTCTACAGATCGTCCTCCTTTCTTTGATGGCACACATTTTAATTATTAAAAATGTAGGATGGTGATTTACGTTCAATCAATATATTATAATATTTAGGAAATTATCGTATATGGTCTTTATGTGCCTACAGAGATTATTAAAGTTGATGGCAAACCCGATCAAATCATTTCAAAACCTAGAGAGGAGTATGAAAAAACGATAAAAGAAAATTATCTTTAAATGCTGGAGCAAAAAAATTTACATTATTATGGTTTAGATAGAAATGAATTTAATCGTATTAGCACGTATGATTCTGTATATGATATTTGGCATGCATTAGAAGTTACACATATTGGTACTAATAAAGTGAAGAAAACCAATATCAATCTTTTTGTTAAAAATATTGAGAACTTCAACCAGATGAACCTATTGTTGATATGATTACTCGTTTCACCGATATTGTTAATGGCATTAGAGGCTTTGATCGTAAATTTACTAATGGTGAGCTTGTAAGTAAAATGCTTTGGTCACTATAGGAAAATTGGAGCTCATTATGGAAGTTGATAGAGAATACTAAAGATATCAACTCATATCCATTGGAATAATTTTATGGAACCTTGATGACTTATGAGCTCAATCACGTCGAAACTAATGAGAAAACAAGAAAAAGAAAAGAAGAATCAAATGAGCCTCCTAAATGCCAAATTGCTTTAAAATCGACAATTAAAAAAGGAACTACAAGTGAAAATATGAGAGATGAAAAGCTCAATCTTTGTTTCCTCTTGTCAAGAAATGGAGAGGTTTTTGGAATAATCAGAGATTTCAAAAGAAATGGGAAAATGGTGAAGAAATAAGTAAGAAGACCATTTGCTATAATTGTAACAAATCTTGTCACAATAGAATCGAATGCCCAAACAAGAAAAAGAGTATCAAGAAAAATGCACTTCAAGTGACACGGGATGAAAGCGACGATGATGATAGCGATAAAAGTGATAGTCAAGAAGAAGTCTCCAACATGTCCTCAATCGAAGATGAGGTAAATCATATTGAAAAATATTCATATGATGATTAATCTACCTCCTGCAATGAAATTCTTGAGGAATTTGAAAAAAATTCTTTAAATCACTCCATTCTTAAAAGGAAATACTACTTGTAGAAAAATTTAAAAACTCAAAAGGATATCAAAAAGGAAAATGTTGATTATGATTTATTGATTGAAAAAAATTATTCTTTAAAACATATAGTTGAAAATTTAACTAAAATTATTCACAAATTCATTCAAGGTAAGGAGAATTTCGATTTAATACTTGGTGATAAAAAAAATTGTGTTTTTGACAAAGGAGGAATTGTATATAAACCATTATTGAAACAAAAATCTTTCAAAAATTTATTTGTCAAAGCATCAAACTCATCTCTTTCAAACATTACATGTAGCTTTTACAATAAAGATGGATATATTGCTTTTAATTGTCCAACCAAAAAGAAGCTTCACTTTGAAAACAAGAACAAGTAGATTCAACAGTCCACTGAAACTAAACTACCAAGGACCCAAACTTATATGGGTATCAAAGATAAAAAAAAAAAAAATTAAATTATTTTTGTAAGTACAAAAGAAGATAAAAATCAAATGGTACTTCTATAGTTAATGATCAAAGCACATGACTGGAGATAGAATGTTATTATCAAACTTCAAAAAGAATGATAGAGGTCATGTCACATTTGGAGATAATGCAAAATGAGAAATCATTGGAGTTGGAAACCTAGATAGTCATTTTCCTTCAATTGAAAATGTTTTATTATTAGATAACATTAAACATAATTTACTTAGTATTAGTCAATTATATTATAAATGATACCATATTAAATTTGATTCTTTCAAATGCCTGAATAAGGATGTTATCTCAAAAGAGGTGATGTTTATAGAAACTCGAAGTAAAGATGTTTATATCATAAATATCGAATTTGAAAGTGATGAAAAAATGTTACAAAGTTTAAAAGATGATACTTTGTTTTGGCAGAGGAGATTAGGTGTCACGCGTTTTTCTACAACGTGATTGTACGGCAAGTGTACGATGTCAAGTTTTGTAATATAGTAAAAGAAGTTAGGATGTCGAACCCACGAGAATTGTAATTTAATTCCACCAAGTACTACAATTATGTAACTTTTATTTTATCTAGACAATTGATGGTTGAATGATTATTTTAAACTAAATTTGTGTGATTGGTTGTGACAAACGTGATAAATGCAAAGTATCAAGATGAGAAGGCCTGGGGAATGATTTCACCTTACTCTCAATTATGAATCAATGAATTCCAATTATTCTAATTAATTTTCCCATATTTAAAGGCAAGAATCCTAATCTAATTATCTCCCCTCTCTCGAGTGCCGGCTAGAATTTAATTCTAAGTTTCAATTCCAATATCTCTATTTCAAATTAAAACCTAGAATTTACAAAAGTTTCGATTCTTTTATAGAGTAAGCCTCATAGATTTTATACCTTTTCTCAAAGTGTAAAAACCTACGTCGTGGCAATCCTATGATCATGCCTAAATTCCCCTCTCTCGAGTACCAGATTTGACTATCATCTAATCATTCAATCAGTGATCAATCAATTGAAACATTACAATGATGACACAATTAAATATAAACGGAAAAATCAAATAGAAATAATTAATAAATCATCAATCCATAATTTCAAATTTGGCTACATCAACCCTAGATAAACTATTTAGTTCATGAATAAATTCACAAGGTCTAAACAATTTATAATGGAAGACATAAAAGATAAAGGAAGAAAAACTCTTTTGAATGATCCCCATTGATGCTCTCTTGCTTCCTATCTTGATTTCTTTAATTCTTGGTGTATATCCCCTTCAATTTATCTCCAGCAATCCAAATTTCTTCCTCAAATTTTTCTAGTATTTTCACGTGTATTCTAGCTGCCCAATCCCCTTATTTAGGTCTTGTTGCTGGTATTTATGTTGATGTGGAGTTTGGGAAGAAGTGAGGACGAGTTGGGCTGAGAAAAGAGTCCAAAAACTTGTAAAATAATTTTCCCGCACAGGCGCCGCCATTGCTGTTCGGGTAAAAAAGGCAGACTGTGCTTCTTTCAGTATTTGTATCATAACTTTCTCGTTCGTTGTCCGATTGAGATGATTCAAGATGCGTTGGAAAGATAAATTAAAGGGCTACAATTTTGATTATCCCTCTCCAATTCGATCATTTTCTACGTCAAAAATGGGTCTTAATATAAGACTAAAAATCCAGAGCAAAACGTTTTCGGTTGGAAATTGATGTGTTTTCATACTTTATCTATACTTCATCCCTTTGACATCTTTCTTTATCCAATTGACTCCTAACACTCTCGGATCTTCATAGTGAGGTTCAACACAACTTTTGAATATTTACACTTTCGTCCCCGAACTTTGGATCTCTTACAATTTAGCTATTTTTCTCCAAATTTGCCAACTTTTCTTATTTTCTTTAATTTCATCAACATATACCACAACATCAAAGCACACATTAAAACGTTCTCAAAACTCTCAAAATAATAAATTAAGTAACATAAATATCATGAGTATGGAGCACTCATCATTAGGCCACGGTAGCAAGGATCTTCTCTAAAAGAATGTCAAAAATTGTTTTGTCAAAGGATTGCCAATTTTTTTAATTTGTAATACTTGTCAATTTGGGAAACAAGTGAAAAGTGCTTTTAAACCTAAACTATACTCTTCAACTATAAAACTGCTACAACTTCTCCACATGTATATTTTTGGACCATCCAGAACCGCTAGCTTAGGTGGTAAATATTATGTCTTTGTCATTGTCGATGACTTTTCTAGATATACCTAGTTCCTATTTTTGAACCTAAAAGATGAAGCCTTAAATGCATTTAAGTTCTTTTGTAAAAAGGTTAGAAACGAAAAGGGATATACTATTTCATCTATTAGAAGTGATCATGGTGAAGAATTTGACAACATTGTGTTTGATAATTTTTGTAATGAAAATGATATGAACGTAATTTTCCAGATTCTCAAAGTTCCCAAACAGAAGACGGTATATGCTATAAGCAAAGTGACAGAGAAGTTATTCGGCTGTAAGTTGCAATTCTTCTCTGCTGCAGAATATTTGATGTTTCCAATTTTGATGATTTGGTATAGTCTCGAGGAGCTTCTCTTTGTTTTCATCGATCTGGTGATATTTTAATTTTTTACCAAAATAAGTAAAGTTTCAATAGTGATATTCTGATTATGCAGACCAAACACCCAATCATATGAATTTTGGGCAGTACATAGCTTCTAAAGTTCCTAGTCTAAAAGTCTTCCGCGAAGAATCAATAAACCAGCAAAATGGAATATCTACTTTGAAAGCGCTCTCTTCTGCAATGTTTCGACCACAATGGGCATGTTGCTTCCTGATAGGTTACATTTTCTTTTCTTTGTCCTTGTGAAGGGTACTCAATTCTTGGAAGATATTGTATCCAATAGTTGGACTAACTATTCTTGTAATTTAATTGTATTTTATCTTGATTTGAATTTTAAAAATTAAGGAAATAAAGGGATATATGTGCAAATTTATGTACGTTAGTTTTTACATTAAAAATTGAATGTTAGCATTTTTTATTTTATTTTTTCAAATTTAACTTTAATATATTTAGCCCCCAAGAAAAAAAAATTAATATAACAATTTATATTCGTGTTGTAAAAGGATTTTTCACAACGTTCACCAGTTTTTTGAATGTTGCAAAAAATCCCTACGACAACGTTCATTGCATGTTGCGAAAAATTCTTACGACAACATTCACTGAACGTTGCCGTAGGGGTTTTTCGCAATGTTCAAAAAGTTGAAACTCTGGCCACATCAAAGTTCGCAACATACACCCGAACGTTGCAAAAAGCATATGGCAACGTTTTTCGACCGTTGCAAAAGACAATTTATGGTGTAGTGAATTGGTGATGGAGCGAACCAAATAGGAATACTTCAAGAAGCAGATATTGGAACAAGAATTAGCAGTGTCAAATGAAAATAGGTGAAAAAAACTAATGTTTTCTTCGTTATCATTCAGAAACTCAATTCGAAGATAATCTGTTTTTCTTATAATTATATGTTTTTGTTCCAATGCAGTAGGCAGTCATGTCAAGTGGTGTTGTGGTTGCTCCGTTCAGATTTCTGGAGCGCTTGCTTTTGGTGCACGGACATTGGTGCCGCAGAAGTATCACTTAAATGGTAAAAACTCTCATCATAAATTTTATCAAACTTCTTAATCTCCACGAAAGATTTTTCTCCATCCTCATCATGATAAAAATATATTTAGTTCCTTGATACTTTTTAGTGTATATGACACGACCCGTCCCGAATCAACGTAGTGGACTTGACACGTGTCGTGCGCTGATGGTGTCGAACCCACCACCAAGGCAAACTTGACCTGCTTGACCGTGACGTAATTTTATAAAAATTACGACAGAATTTCCTCTAAAATATGAACTATTCTCAATCCTATAACCATAAAAATTTTCCCAAATACCAATATACCAACATCATAGCATCAATAACTTGAACAACCAAAAACATCTACATCATCACTGCTTTTCAAAAGAATAGTAGTAAAGCAGTTTAGTTTACAATGTTCCATTGTGATCATTGGTACATTTACGTACAAAAATCCCCAAATATGATGCAAATGTTTCGATTGATAATTACACGATTTTTAAGCAAAAGAACCTACAATTGGTGGTTGCAGTGGCTGCAAAACTACCAATATAACCTTGACCGCTACTCAATCAATTGCCTCCTATAAGGAAAAAGTTAATAAGGTATATGAGATAATAATCCCAGTTAGTGGAGTATTTAAAAGATGATTATACTGTCCTTTATGTATATATATATATTTATATACTAATGAAATTTATCTTTCACTTATCCTAATATACTCATTATTCTTGATATCCGTATCATAACATCGTATAAAATCAATACTGACGCTAAATCATAAATTAGGCTCAAGGTGATATCTAAAAATGATAACAATTGATACAACAAGATGAGTAAGTACACTAGTTGAATTCAGGAAGCTAAAACCATAATCTGAAGTTAATAAGCTGAACTGTAAGCTGAGAAATGTAAGCTGAAAGCTATTATGTAGAGGCCCAAATTTTTCTATAAAGCTAGGCCCATAATTGTGTGATTAATTTCACATTAGGCCCAATAAAGGAAATATAAGCCCAAAAGATAGTCCAATACATGTTTAAAGGTAAAATGATGTTTATAAAATATTTTCTTAAAAATAATCTGATGAAGATTGGACGGAATGCAAAGTATTTCATTTTATGGCTAAAAGTACATTTCAAATATTTTTAGTCTCCTTTGAGACCCATTTTCGACATAGAAATCATTCGAATTTGAAAATGATATCTGAATAAAAGTTGTAGCTCTTTGAGTTAGCTTTCCAACGCAATTTGAATCACCTCAATTGGATATCAGGAGGAAAAGTTATGATAAACATACTGAAAGATGTGCAGTGACAACCGGACAACCGGTCGACCGGAGAAACTAACCGGTCGACCGGAAAAGCAGAAAAACCCACGATTTTTTTGAATTAATGGCCACTACTTGCACTACTTAATTACCCTATTTAATATGATCTTTCACCCACCCCAAACCTCACCTATAAATACCCTCTTCACTCATTTGATTTTTCACACCAAAAGCACTTTCAATTTGCTTTCAAAAGTTGAGAGAAAAAATAGAGAGTTTGGGAGAGAAAAGGAAGGTGATTTTTCAAAGTGTTTTCCAGAAGTTTTAAGGGTGGGCAAAAATATTCTGCAAGAAGGTTTTTGTGATTTCAAAAGGTGTTTTCAAACAACAAAGAAAGGCCCAAACGTCCAAGCTTCGTCAAAGTTTTGAAGTTCATCCAAAGTTTTTCAAAGTTCATCAAGCATCAAATCGAGGTAGGTAGAGGTGCATAAAGTTGTTATACGTGTTTAAGTTATAATTTCTAGCAAGTAATGTTCTATGTTAAAGGCTAATGTTGTGTGTCAAATGGTATCGTCGGTTCGGCATGTGCCTTTCATGTCAAATGGTTCCGTCGGTGCGGCATACATTTAAAGGTTAATGTTGTGTGTCAAATGGTATCTTCGGTTCGGCATGCACCTTTCATGTCAAATGGTTCCGTTGGTACGGCATACATTTTCATGTCAAATGGTACCTCCGGGTACGGCATGTTTTATGGAAGTTCTAATGTTAATTGTTATGAAATGCTTAGCTTAATCACGATTGCACCTATGACGCCTATTGAGTTTTCAACTCACGGGTTTCTACCCTATATCTACAGATTAAATGTTGATGCACCGGGTTGGATGATAGAAGAGATGGAAGGAGATGCAATAAGCCTATGGGAACCCGGTGAACAAGTGATTTAGATTTAAAGTCTTTAATGTTTCAAATGTTATTTCCAACGTTATTTCTTTTGAGTATCTTGAACAAGTCATGATTTCATCAAATAAATTATATTTCGTGATTTTGGAAAGTTATAAAGTTATTTAATCCAATATCTTTCAAAAAGAATGTTTGTTAAGATCTAAGCTTCCGCTAAGATATGTACACTTGTTACTAAACCACCGGTTAAGTTAAGTAAAGTAAGTAGTGTTCCGGTCCACTAGGGGTTGGGGCGTTACATATTAATCCACTATTTACTGCATAATCACATCAAAATATACCCCATGTAGTCATTTGCTGATGATCTTAAAGCTATAAAGTCATATGCACATAAACTATCGGATCAACACTTTTGTACACGGCCGTAGCCCATCAGTGCACAAAGTGGTAACAACATAATCATCCTTATACACGACTATAGCCCCTCAGTGCATAATATGTACCCTTATACATGGTCGTAGCCCCTTAGTGGATAAGAGTTACCTTTACTCACGGCTGTAGCCCCTCAGTGTATAGGAGTCAAATACTCGACTCTAGTACACGGTCGTAGCCCCTTAGTGCACTAGAGTAAGATAACTACATTGGATATTTTCTGATGGTTTCAAAGTAATCATGCTCATTTACTAATTTCTCAAAAATAAGACATTTTATGTAATAAATATGCTTCTCAAAATGAAATTGGGAATCATGTCAACAACCATATTAAGTAAACATGATTATAAGCTTATAAATTAAAATTCTTTTTGTTTTTTGAAAAGTAGGTTCTCCACTCACATATATAGGCTGAACTAATGGGGTTGGTATGTTGTCTCCACGTCCAAATCCTCTCCTGAAATGATCACATACCAGCCACATCAATTCCAACCATATTAAGTTGCAAGGGAATTCTCAATAATTACTCATACCTAACATTAAAGAGAAATATATTTATCCCTCAATAATCAAGAAGCCGAGACTTAATATTTCCATCTCATTTGGTTAACTTAAACATACATTCACTAAATTTTTCGAATTGCTCTATTTTCTTAATTCATTAATACTAACTTTTCTAGGCTTCCCCGACAAGATTCAATAAGATTTCTATGACAATACTCATCAATATTCCTTATTTAAGATTTCTTTTAACTAAATACATAAATCTTATCAAAAACTCATTTCTTGAAATTTCAATATTCATCCAAATTAAGAACTCAAGCACAAGATAGTTATTTTCAACTAATATAACTTAAGAGTAATGCTACTTTGCCCAAGTAACATTACAAAAGGGGGGGTGCCCAAGTGATGTGCACCCCCTATTGGCAAGGCGGCTGGTCGTCCAATGGGGGGCATCACATCACTTGGGCACTCCTTTTGTAACCCAACTTGGATTGTGTAACATTGCTCCTAACTTAATATCATTTAACAATCACAAAGAAAAATAACAAGAATGCTAATTTTTTCCACAATTTTCGGATAAAGACACATATCTCGAAACCCTAATATCCAAATGTCATTTCTTCCAATCAACTAGAGTAAATAGCTCAAAATACTAAAATAATTAGCTTCCTTACCAAATTTTCAAAGTATAAACTATAAATTATAACCCTAAATTTTTATTACAAAACTCAACCAAAATATATGTTTCGAATTTACCTCAAAATAGAAGAAGAAATCGAAAACTTAACTCCCAATCTCGTTGGTGGGTTCCTCCTTTTTCTTTCTTTTTTTTCCTTTTCTTCTCTTTTCCCCCTTTTTCTCCTCTCTGGCCCATCTCTACCCTTTACTCTGTGTGTGTGTGTGTGTGTGTGTGTGTGTGTGTGTGAATACAAATGAAAAATGGGTTTTAAATTGGTGGGAATGAGTTGGGATGACCACCCCTCAAAATATTTTTGTTTAAATGGCATTTGACCAAATTATTTAAAAGAAAAGAAAATTTAACTATTTAATATTATTAAATATCCATTTTACCATTTTCTTTATAACCAAATAAATGATGGATTTTGGGCCAAAATTATTTTACCCGACCCAGTCAAACCCGTTTGATCGAGTCTAAAAATTTTAAATCAAACTTTCAAGGTTCAAGGATTTGAACCTTGAATCTCTAAGGAAAAAAAAGTATCACTCTCACCACTAGGACATTTAATAATGTTATTTATTTTATTGCAATAACTTATATATATCTTGAAAATTTACAGTTAAATTTTCAAGGTTCAAGGATTTGAACCTTGAACCTTTAAGGAAAAAAGTACCCCCTCACCACTAGGACATTCGAAAATATTATTTATTTTATTGTAATAACCTATATATATATATATCTTGGAAAATTAGAGTCAAATTTTCAAGGTCCAAAGATTTGAACATTCAACCTCTTAGAAAAATGATGCTTTCCTCACCACTAGGGCATTGACCAATGTTGCTAATTTTATTGTAATATCCTATATATATCTTAAAAAATTATAGTCAAATTTTCATTGTCCAATGATTTGAACCTTCATATCGTTCCAATAGAAAAAATTGAAAACGTAACGACGTTGAAATTGTTCCTGAAGCACAAAACGACTTCCATATCGTTTCAATAGAAAAAACTTACTGATTTAAGCATAATGACATTGAAATCATTCCTGAAGTACATAACGACTTCCATATCGTTTCAATATAAAAAAACACACTGTTTTTCTGATTCAACCGTAACGACATTGTAATCGTTCATGAAGCACAAAACGACTGTCATATCGTTTCAATAGAAAAAATTGATTGATTCAGCCATAACGATATTGAAATCGTTCTTGAAGCAGATAATGACTTCTATATCGTATCAATATAAAAAACATACTTTTTTTCTAATTCAATCGTAACGACATTGAAATCGTTCATGAAGCACATAACGACTTCCATGTCGTTACAATATAAAAATTACACTGTTTTTCTCATTCAACCATAACGACTTTGAAATCGTTCTTGGAGCACATAACAACTTCCATATCGTTACAATATAAAAACTACACTATTTTTCTCATTCAACCATAACGACTTTGAAATCGTTCCTGGAGCACATAACGACTTCCATACACAATGGGGTCAAGCATATTTCGGTCTACCGGTGAGAGATTCGGTCGACCGGTAGCTTTTGAAATCAGGTAAGTATTAAATCGGTAAGCATGAAATCCGGTATACACCTTTCAGTCGATCGGTGTTAGATTCGATCGACTGGTAGATTTTGAAATCCGGTAAGTATGAAACCGGTAAGCATGAAATCCGGTATACACCTTTCGGTCGATCGATATCTTTTGAAATCCGATAAATATGAAATCGGTAAACATGAAATCTGGTATACACCTTTCGGTCGACCGGTATCTTTTGAAATCCGATAAGTATTAAATTGGTAAACATGAAATCCGGTATTAAGCCAAATTTCGGTCATAACGACATCGAAATCGTTCCCGAAGCACATAACGACTTCCATATCGTTTCAATAGAAAAAACTGACTTATTCAACCATAACGACTTCCATATCGTTTCAATAGAAAAAAATGACTTATTCAACCATAACGACTTCGACATCGTTCCTGAAACACATAACGACTTTCATATCGTTACAATGGAAAAAACTTACTGCCCTACTGATTGTGTCATAACGATATCGAAATCGTTTCCAAAGCACATAACGACTTCCATATCGTTTCAATGGAAAAAACTGATCTATTCAACCAAAACGACATTGAAATTGTTCTTGAAGCACATAATGACTTCCATATCGTTACAATGGAAAAAGCTTACTACCTACTGATTGTGTAATAACGACATCGAAATCGTTTTCGAAGCACATAACGACTTCCATATCGTTATAGTGGAAACACTACAACATACAACTTTTTACAACGTGCAAAAAACATTGTCAAAGAGTTTTTGCAGCGTTCGGGAGCGTGTTGCGGATTACCATGTTGCCGTAGAGTGGAACTTTTTTGCAACATTCGACGAACGTTGCGAAAAGTCTTTGCTGAGCGTTGCGAAAAAGGTTTTTCGCAACGTTCGCCGAATATTGCGAAAAAGACTTTTCGCAGCGTTCAGCGAACGTTGCTAAAAAAGTTTTTCGCAACGTTCGTCGAACGTTGCGAAAAAGGTTTCGCTAAACGTTGCGGAAAAGACTTTTCGCAACGTTCAGCGAACTTTGCTAAAAAGGTTATTCGCAACGTTCGAACGTTGCGAAAGGTCTTTTTTTTTTAAAAAAAAAAGTGCAAATATAAATTATTATATTAAATTTTTTTCTTGGGGACTAACATTTTAATGCAAAAACTAACAACATACATAAAATTGTAAATATATCACTTTAATTCCTTAATATTTAAAATTCAAATGAAGATAAAATAAAACTAAATTACAATAATTGTTAGTCCAACTATTGAATTAAAACAATTAATACAATAAAACTTTGATTCTTAGCAATTATTTGTTTCTTTAACTCAAATTTCTTGAATCGGCATCATGAAGGTTCATCCAGTGCCAAGAAAACGCAACATCACTCTGCGATACGACATCGCATCAGCCCTTGCTCAGGCGAACACTTACCGGCAAAAGAAGCTCCGGAGGCTCCCGCACATATTCGCCAAGGTTCTTGAGCTCCCTTTCCACTCCGATGCCGACGTTTCGATTGAAGAAACTACCAAATTTCTTAAATTTCAGCATTTAATGTTAGTCTTTGCTCGTACCATTTCATCAGCAAGTATTCCATTGATGCTATTCTCGTACAGTCTTATGAGCCAATTCAAACCAGCGAGTTGGTAATCCCTCATCTAGCCCTGAATACCTGCAAGACAAATACATATTTTATAATCCCAACCAAAAATAATTAGTAAATCCCTCATCATTAAATGCTGAAATTTAAAGATTAGGCCAACAATACTTCAACTTGCAAAAAAGTTAAGATGTATAAACTTCTCTTGTCAAAATAGTTCATAGCAAACCAAAAGCATTCCAATCTATAAACAGCATGATCAATTACAATGCTTTAAATTTTACGATCTGTCAGCCACAATCATGACATATATTTCAAAAGAAAGCAAATCAGCTAGAAGAAAAAGGGCTAGCAAAAAACTTACAAGACGGCTGTGCCACTAGCCTTGTATTTCCGGCACCAGATTCTTCCTCCTTGAGATATTCTTCATCTTCTTCCTCTTCAGTTACTTTTGATGCATGGCGACCACTGAAAATTACAATCAGGACAAACACAATGAAAATTTGTTGGATTGTATATCGAATACACATCAACTGCTATACCAGCTCGTAAACATATGAAGCAATAATATAATACCCCTGTTTGAGCCCCATTCTTTGAAACCCATTTTTCCCCAAACTCTTTTTCAACAATACATTCTCCCCAAAAAAAAAGAATCCTAAATTTTTAACCACACGTTCTTAAAAAAATCACTATATATTCTCTCAAACAAGGGGAAGCGTATATCACAGTAGAAGTCCTCATACAAAGAGATTGTATGCTTAGAAATCTCAACCAGTGCAATGATTATAAAGGAACACATGAAAGCTGAGCACAACTAACCTTCCTTTTCCCTTCTTCTGAGATGCAGATTGATCACCTTTGGCAAGTGAGCAAATAACTCTGTCTGCTGCAAGAGATACTTCAAACGACTTTTTCCTTTGTTATTCTGCCTCAAAAATCAACCAACATCAACATAATTTTCTACACATAAGACATTAAAAGCATCATGACGCTAAGATAGTTTTTCCAGGTAATGCACCATGTCAGCATCAATAGCAGAATTCTGTGCATCCAATATTTCTTGAAGTTTTTGCTTCTTCAACCTCTCCAATTCTTGTAGCCACGCTTTCTCACGCTTGGCAATTTTATTTGACACGGAAGTATCTTCTTGCAAGTAATATAAGAACACATCAAGATATGATAGAACTTCAAATTAACTTCATTATAAAAGTCCATTTGACGAAAATTGAAACATTTCCCAAGTCATTGAAATTGTAAGGCTTATGTCTTACCAATTGAGCTAGCCTTGATCTCGATAAGTGAAGTCATAAAAGGCTTAAATTTAACATATCTATGTTCTAAAGAAGCCAAATTTACAAATTCTATATTGTTAACTCGTTCATTTTCCAGTAAACGCGACAAAGTTTATTAACAAATAACACAAGGACGGCTAAAAACCTTAAACGTCCTAAAAATCAATGCATGCAATACTAAATACGATTCAACTTCAACGGCTAATAATTGCTAAGAGGCCAATGTCATACGGTTTCAAAACAACTTCATCGAAGTAAAAGAAACTTAAATCTTGTTTATTATATTGCCGACTCCTACCTAATAGTGTAAACGTGTTCTTCATGTCTAACGCTATACTCGGGCCCCCAACTCTATAATCAAATAAAGAACATTCAATTACATCCTTACGACCTTACACATTGGAGCAACAAGAACAGAACCAAATTACACTCTATAACTAAAAAACAAAGACATTCCATCTCACCCCTCAAAGTATTCGAGTAAACAAGATATTAAATTTTGGAAAACATTATAAAACCAATAGAACATTCTGCTCTCTGCGACTTCATATATAGCCAGCAGTATAGCAGCAATAAGAACAGAAGTATTACATATAACCAAAAAAAAAAAAAAAATACCCTCTGAATTCATTACCATATCAAAATCCTTTTCTTCTCCAGTGGAAAGAAAAAATCATCATCATCCTACAATGAAAAACATATATTATCAAAATTTATCGTTTAGTAGCCTCTGAATAAAGAGAAAAGTAGCCACTAGAAATGGTTAAAAAGAATAAACGAATTTTAATTTATTCCTGGCACTACAAAGGCTATTTAGAAGTTTCAGTGTAATAAATAGCTTGGCAAGCATGAGCAGATTAAATTTGAGTTGATCAGCAGAATGATCAAAACCACGAACTTGTAAAACGCAAATAAACAAATTTACTAACAGGAACAGAAATTTATGGCTACGTGTAAATAGTGCACTAATCCTCCCAAAGATTCTGCAAAATACTTAAATCTTAAAGACACTCCACTAAACAATATAAAATTTAGAAAATATTAAAATAATTTGTAGACATCCATTAGAAGCCTTCCACTGCCAAAGTATCAAGGAATCCAAATCTAGTCCACTTGGCTTTTGCATGCAAGAATGGTACATAAACAAGTCTAAAACTAATCTTGTAAGACCACTATCTTCGAGGTTAATAACATATTACACTGGACAAAGCATATCTATTGGACACAGGATGCCTGCTAGGAATTTATTTAGTTAATAAAGCCAGTTCAACAAGAGAAATGATGAACATAGAATATTCGTGAAATTATTCTTCGAAGTTCAAAACTTTTTTCAAATACACATTCTTACTTGCTCATCGTTCAAGTCATCTAACAAGTGCTTTTTCTTTGAATTATGAAATTTCTTTGATTGATTTCTGATTTTGCCTATCTTGACTTCTGAAGAATGAATATTGGAAACAGCTAAACTGCCATTACTTACAATCTGCATTAATCAAACAAAAAGAAATATTATATTGAGCATCAGACGTGCACCATAACTTGAGACAGTATCTAAAACACATACAACTTATACAACGATGACCAAGTATTGCAGTGGGCTGCCTCTGTCAAGACGAACCACAAAGGAAGAACTGAAATTCAACATCAAACTTCACAATTACTTTGTCAATTCAAGATCAATTGAACTTAAATGGTGTAAAATGAACAAGTAACCTGGTAATGAATGAGCCCAGTAGACGAATTCACAAAAGGTAGTCGACTAGTTTCACAAAAATCACTCGATTCTGGACCAAAATTGCAGGATGCCCATGGTGATAATGGAGGCGCCTAGTTGAGAGAAGTGGAATGGTGGTACTCCGACTTCGAAATGGTGGCCGACGGCGGTGGTAATATGGAAAAACCGTTGATAATCACGCGATTTTTGTCCTAAATTGGGGGCAGTTTTTGCAACTAAGTGGCTGAAAGGGTAGAAGAGGGAGGTTACGGGGTTCGAACGGGAGTCGATTGAGGTTGTTTAGGCGGTGGGTCGTGGTAGCGTTTGTTGATGAAGAAAAAGAGGGCTTTCTCTCACAAAGATAGGTTTTAGAATGAACTTGTTTGGCGTGTTCTCAATATTTACCGTGTTTTCAAAAATTTCACTTTCTGCAACGTTCAAATGAACGTTGTGAAATGGACTTTTCGCAACGTGCAATGAACGTTGCGAAAATGGAACTTTCGCAACATTCGCTGCACGTTGCAGAAAGGGGACTTTTCGCAACGTGCATTGCACGTTGCAGAAGGGGACTTTTCGCAACGTGCATTGCACGTTGCTGAAAGTGGACTTTTCGCAACGTTCAATGAACGTTGCCAAAAGTAGTATCGACAACATTCTTTTGAAGAATGTTGCTAATACTCAATAAAAATAACCAATTGCAACATTCACTTATTTGAATGTTTCCATAGACTCCTTTAGCAACATTCATTGAGTGAATGTTGCCTTTTAAGTGTTGCAAAAGAAATTTTTTGTTGTAGTGAAAAACTGATTTATTCAACCATAACGACATTGAAATTGTTCCTGAAGTACATAACGACTTCCATATCATTACAATGGAAACAACTTACTGCCCTACTGATTGTGTAATAACGACATCGAAATCGTTCTCGAAGCACATAACGACTTCCATATCGTTACAATGGAAAAAACTACTTCGACATAGTTTCTAAAGCACATAACGACTTCCACATCGTTACAGTGTAAATAATAAGGAAAACGACATTTATATCGTTTCTTTACATAGAAAACGATAAGTATATCATTATAACTAATAAGGACGACTTGGCATCAATGATCATTCGACATACCTCCGACATATGTATGATGACCGAAACTAGTTCAATGTGGTAGACAACAACGACATAGATATTGTTTCTATGTATAGAAAATGATAATTATATCGTTTCACTACAATCAACAATTCGACCGTCAACAACAACTCGTCATGCCTTTAACATACATAGGACGATCGAAGAGGTCATCAAGTAGGTTGATACCACTCGAATGATTTAGAAAGAGCGAACGAAGATACCTTCTTCGGGTACGAATAGTTCGAAGGTTGTATACAATCATGTAACACAAATGTTCTCGTAGTTTATTTTGAGTGAGAATAGTTCGAAGGTTGTATATATGTTGGATACATGTTGGGTGACTGCGGACGATCGAATTGTTGTTTTTAGAAGAAACGATATAATTATTGTTATATATAAACTAAACGATGTATATGTAGTTTTAGTTATGATTTAAACTGAAACGATATAAATGCCATCAAAATTGTATTGTACGAAACCCATGAAATAACATAACGACAGCGATTTCGTTTCAGTACAAATTTGATGAGTTCGAAATCGTTATAGTTCAAATTACAACTACAACGACATTAATATCGTTTCTTCTCATATACAATGACATTGATATCATTTTGCTAAGATTCGACATTCTACGATCACCCAACATACCTCCGTCGTACGTAGGATGACAAAAATATGTCATCGAACGAGTTCAATCCCAAAACTTTTGTGAAAATGAGTTGGGATGACCATCATTCAAGATGTTTTTGTTTAAATAGCCTTTGACCAAATTCATTAAAACAGAAGAAAATTTAATAATGTAAAATTATTAATTATCTATTTTATCATTTCCTTTATAACTAAATAAATGATGGATTTTGAGCCAAATTTATTCAACCCAACCCAATCAAACCCAGTTGATCGGGTCTAAAAATTTTAAAGAAAATTTTAAAGGTTCAAGGATTTGAACTTTGAACCTCTAAGGAAAATACGGTAAGTATAGAGTAAATCTTATATGCAAGCTTAATGCATATACAGTGAGCTCTAGCAAATCCGATAACCTCTAGTGAAATACGGTTAGTATAGAGTAAGTCTGGTGTGCTGAAGAAGTGAGTAAATACGGTTAGTATAGAGTAAATCTGGTATGCAAGCTCAATGCATATACAGTAAGCTCTAGTAAATTCGGTAAGCTCTAGTGAAATCTGGTAAGTTCAACTAAATCCGGTAAATCCATATCCGGTATATTCAACCTATTTTGTTCCTTCTTTCATCATCTTTGAACCAAAAAATTCAACAATTTTTTTATATTGAAACGATATGGAAGTCGTTATGTGCTTCAAGAACGAATTAAATATCGTTATGCAACAATCAATAAAGCAGTGAAGTTTTTTTTATTGAAATTATATGAAAGCTATTATGTGCTTCAGGAACGATTTAAATGTCGTTATGGTTGAATCAATCAGTTTTTTCTATTGAAACGATATGGAAGTCTTTTGTGCTTCAGAAATAATTTCAATGTCGTTACGATTGGCTCAGAAAAATAGTGTGTTTTTTTTATATATTGAAACGATATGAAAATCGTTATGTGATTCAGGAACGATTTCAATGTCGTTATGATTGAATCAGTCAATTTTTTCTATTGAAAAGATATGGAAGTCGTTTTGTGCTTCATGAACGATTTCAATGTCATTACGGTTGGATTAAAAAAACAGTGTATTTTTAATATTGAAACGATATGGAAGTCGTTATGTGTTTTAGGAACGATTTAAATGTCGTTATACAATAATCAGTAGAGCAGTGAAGTTTTTTCTATTGAAACGATATGGAAGTCGTTATGTGCTTTATGAACAATTTCAATGTCGTTATAGTTGAATCAGTCAGAATTTTCTATTGAAACGATATGGAAGTCGTTTTGTGCTTTAAGAACGATTTCAATGTCGTTACGATTGCATCAGAAAATCTGTGTTTTTTATATTGAAACGATATGGAAGTCGTTATGTGATTCAAGAACGATTTCAATGTCGTTATGGTTGAATTAGTCAGTTTTTTCTATTGAAACGATATGGAAGTCGTTTTATACTTCAGAAACGATTTCAATGTCGTTACGGCTAGGCGTGGGCAAAACCCAAACCAAACCGAGTGAACCGCCCAACCCGACCCAAAACGGCGGTTTGGGTCGATTTTTTGATTTTTTTGGGTGGGCTTCGATTTTTTGGGGGGTTAGTCGGGTCGGGTTCGGTCGAGTCGTGGGTTAAGATGAAAAACCCAATATACACCGACCCGACCCAACCCGACCAAATTAAAAAAATTAAAAAAAAAAGGAAAATAGCATTAAAATGAAAACCAAAACCCTAGACGACACTCACTTTTTCATATCCAGAAAACCAGAACTTCACGCTCGCCCGGCGCCTCCAAGCAAAATCTCGCCCGTCTTCTCTCAAATCGCCGTTGGCAATCTTCGTTTGGCTTAACTCTTCCAACTCCCAGATACAATTGATGCTCCCTCAGCGCCTGAGAAGCCAATGATACCTGAATGAACCTGGATACTCACTAGTAACTACCAGCTATTAAGGTACCATTTTCCTTTTGGTATTGTTCTTTAGTTTCTCTCACATTTTGGTACTGGAGACTATTGAGAGAGTAGGCTGTGAATTTCACATTTGTTATGAAAATCTTAATTTTTGTATTGTTCGTAAATTGTAATACCTTATATAAATCTGCTGATTTCTTGTTTGTAAACTTATTGGAGGCTAATTTGTTGTATTTGTTGGGTCGGTTTATATTTGTTAGCTATAAACAGCATTAGGAAGTTCAAAAAATTGAAGCGTGCTTTGCTTTTGAACCCTATTCTGAAGGGTGTGCTAATATTGCAAAAAACAGTGAAAATAATAGTGATAAAAGGCTGATTTTTTTTTTGAACGAGATTCTTGAGGTTCTGACTAAAGAAGTTTCCGAAATTTTGCTGTATATGCAATTTATTATTCAATATTGGTGATGGGCAACAAATTGATTTGTTGAAGTTATGTGCTTTTTGAGAAAAGAGGATGGTTAAAATGGTGCATTCATGGAGTTTAGTGGCTAGGTAGTGTGGGTTTTGATTTTATAGTTGGTTTTGCATTAAAATTGTTTGAGCAGTCAGATACATTTTGTTGGCCAAAGTTTTGGTATATGTTGTGTAGGTGGTTGAGAAGATTTAAAGGTAAGAGGAAGTCAAAGTGAAGATTGATATCAAGGATTTGGGTTTTGGTTTTAGTGGAAAACATAATGCTGATTATCGTCTCCACATTCCAATTTTTTTGGCTTTCTGTGAGTCTTGTCAGGAAAAGAGTCAACCAGTGATTTGGAGTTGGAAGTGAGACCATAGACAAGGAAAGCGACATTGGTTGCCGATGAATTTCATCTAGTACCTGCATTTTGCAGATAGTAAATTAGTTTTTTCAATTAGGACACATCAATAGAATGTTGGTTAGCATATATGAGACGAAAAAACACAAATAGGAAGGGTTTTTCTCGTGATTTATTGGATATCTCAACTATAATTTTTTACTCATTCTGAGAAGGTCATATATTAAAGAGAGGCATCAGATAACAACTTCATTCTGAAAAGATTCTCTTTGCAAAATTTAATTGACTCCAATAAAAACACTTCATCAACATAGCATAAGGAAAAACTTAATCACTCACAAAAAACACTCAAAAGAGAAAAATGTTTATTCTCTTGAACATAGTAGTTTTATTTCAACTTTACTTTCTCTTACAATTGTTGCTTATTATTGCTCCACTCTTTTTCTAGCACAAACCTAATACTCCTATTTATACTTCTAGTAAAAGCATTCTTTATTATGCGCGTGCTTGAATCCTATTTCGAATTCATTTAACATGTCCATATGAATACACACTTTAGATCTAATTGATGTGTATTCAATTAAAATAACAGATTCACAGTTATTCTCGTGCGGGTAACTTACTGTCCAATAAAGCATTCTTTATTACACTTTGTGTAACTTACCGTGGATCGTTAATTTTTTTATTTTTCTCCTGCAGGTTAATAATTTGGTGGCTGGTGCTGTGCTTAACCCAAAATTGGAAACGTGTATTATGTATTAAAAATACGATTTTTGGTACATTAGCTTTTGGTGAATTTTTGTTTGGGTGGTTGTACCTTGTATTAAATATTAATCGTATTTTAGTTATTTGAATGACGTGTAACTTGTTGATTTTGTTTGAATATATGATAATAAATTATACGTTGTCCAAACCGACCAACCCAACCCAACCCGACCGACATTTGATCGGGTTGGGTTAGGTTGGGTTTCAACATTTACACGGGTTGGGTTGGTTTGATTTTATATCAAACCGACCATGTTGGGTTGGGTTTGGGTTGAGGCAAAACCCAACCCAACCCAACCCACGCCTAGTTACGGTTGGATCAGTAAAACATGTATATGCACAATATCAACAACTTAGACACGCAAAATATGTGAATTTGAAGGTTTTAAAAGGCCACAAAAATATACATTCAATTCAATATCCATAATCATTACAAAGACAAATCCAACAACTAGTAGCTAGGCAATATTAAAAAAAAATAGCAACATCATGAAACATCCTCTATTCTTATTTGTAATTTGTTCTCCATCCTCTATTAGTAATAAACATCCTTCATTACCAAAATCTTCTTCAATTTTAACTTCATTTGAAAGGGTTACACAAATTTTTTTTTTTACAGACAGTTAGAAATCACTTCACATTGTTGTCACAACCAATTATGGTCGGAGCAGCTAGAGATTTAGACATTATAGGGACAAGAGCTGAAATCTCCATTTTGTACACCCTTGTATCGACGTTCAACACCTCTTTCACGTTATCATACAATTCCACAAAATAGATAATTTTCATAACAAAAATAAGTGTTGTTTTTCCTTTGTCATTCCCCACATATTTCCATTTTCATGTACTTTCAACTGACTGCTCATATTCAATTGGATAACAAACTGACATCCATATCATATCCACGGTGTCCATAACTGTAATTCAATATAAAAATTTCATCAAATTTCGAAAGTACTAATAACGATATGTAAGTCGTTATGTATTGTAGAAAACGACATTTAAGTCGTTATGTACAGAAGAAAATCAAATGTATGTTTAACAGTATAATAATGAAAAGAATAGCCAAACATGTCTTCTCCGATTTACATTTCACTCCAATTAATATGAATAATGAGTAATGAGAAAAGGTTGGGAAGTAACCCATATCAAAACTCTAATTCAATGCTGAAATGAACTCAAAATCATTATTCATAAATGAGCATTATAAACATATATACAACAACATGAAAAAATATTAACAAAAAAACTGAAGAAAGAAAGTAGCCCAAGAATTGAAAATTTATAATACCTTCTTCTTCTTCTCAAAATACTCCACAAGAATGTTGTAATATTATTCACTTCAACCAAATGAGTGTTCAAGGGAAAGAAAATGTACAGTTTATGGTTTATTTAGTAGAGAAGATGATGAGAAAAATGAAATGGGTTTTTGCATACCTGTAAATCAATTTTTGGAGAGGAAATGAAATTAGAATTCGTTTAGGGTTAAATGGGAATTGAAATGGGAATTAGGGCAATAATGTATTTTTGTATACAAGGACATTTTAGTCATTTATAAATTATATTTTCAATTTCTTTATAACTTTAGGCATTCTAACTAAAAAACAAACTTCATCGCCTTTTTAAACTACTGTTTAGTTTGACTAGGCTAATTAAATGAAGTTGTCAAAGTGGTGGACTTTTGCACAAGAGGTCCCTCACCTTCCAAACAAAATAACATTAAGTCATTTATTTCTAAAACAAATAAATAATTCCCTAACTTAAAATTTTATTCATTTCAAACTCTCAAATATTGTCAATTGTAAAATAAATCTCAATAAAATAATTTATTTCATTTTAGTCCTTAATTGATTTTGACTTTGACAATTCCACTTTTGACTTTTGACTACAAAAGTTGGGTTGTAACAGTATAAGAATAACCTTCATTGTGAAGTCATTTGAGTTTCTAGGTACTTGTTGATGCAGATATGCTACTTCTATAAGAACGTCACGTTTGGTTTCACAGTCTTCTTGTTCGAGGCATATACATCGTTCTCTGGACAGCCGGCATACAATGACTGGTTTTTGTCCCTCCTTGCATCATTACCAGTTATTGCTCTGGGAGTTTTCGACCAGGATGTATCTGCTAGATATTGTCTGAAAGTAAGCTTTTAAGGTACGCCTTTATCATTTCTTCTTTACTCGTTTTCACACGGCAGTTCCATCTGCTGTACCAAGATGGGTGATGTGATGATACTGAATACTGCAATATGGTGAAACAGAGATCAATATGTCGCACTACAGTTGGTTTTACTGCTAGTTCACTGGCAAGAACTAATCCATTGGAGATCGAAAGTCGTAACTAGAGATAACATTTGTGTGCATCATTTTGAACTCCGTACATTGTAAATGTTGCAGGGCCGGTCAATCTACGAGTATAAGGTCTGTACAGAGGTATAATTCAGATGTGCCAGAAGTTTGTAAATTTTGATACTAGCATAGGAAAATAGTTTAATGTTGATTCTTTCATTTTTGTATCCTTGTACAATTCGAGATATACGTAGTACAGGATAGAGAGAAATATGCAGTAATAGAATCATTAATAAGAAAGAGATCAGGGTTTCACTATTTTCCTAATTCTCTTTCATGATTACTCGGTTCTTTAGAGCAATAAAGAATCAGTTATCTCTAGTCTGTACATTTCCTTGTAATCTATCTCAAGATTGGATATAACGAGGAGGGAGTTGCAGTAAGTGAATGGACATTTCCGTGTTGAGAATTATAAACCCTAATTCTATTCTACCGAAAGCAATCGATTTTAAGAAAAAAAATAAACACTGGAGGACACGAAAGATTTATAGAGGTTCGTTTCAATGTGAAATTCTATCATTTCTCGACGCTGCAGTAATCTATTATGATGGGAAAAAAATGTTTATTAGAGAAATTCGCAATTTTATTTTCTGTGGACTCTCTTTCTCTCTTTTTGATGAAATAATAAAGTCTAATGACGATTTCCTATTTATAAGATAAATTAGGTAAAATCGACTTATGCAAGGACTTCAATTCCTTAATAAAATTTTACACTAATACAAATTTCTATCTTTATATTGAATTTTGGTGTGGCGCGCACTCCCCGGGATGGGACCTCTTGCCCCCTTCCAACCCCTCGACGACCTCACCATGAAGATCAATTTGCGACTAGCTCTACGGAGTAACAATAATTAGGCTTCATGAGTTAACATTCCGTACTAAGTTCTAATAAACCGCTACACTACGAAGCCATGCATAGAGCACAGAGCAAACAATTCTTACACCTTGTACTGATGAATTATTCGCATCCAAAGATAATTATTATTAAAAAAAAAAAAAAAAACCCCAGACAAGAAGAATCTTAATAAAACAATTCCTACTAATCATTAAAAAGTGAAATAATCTCTTCCTTATTAAATAATTGCAAGCCCACAAAATTGACCAAAACAGTAGAAAAGATTAAAAAATCCTAACTTCCCTGAAAAAGAAGATAGTCTAAGCCCCTGTTTGATTCCTATTTTTTCACCATAAAGATGAAAAATATGATCATTATCCATCACATTCAGCCATCATATTTGACTTTACATCTCTTGTGTGGGACCCATAACGACTATATTTTTTATTCTCATTTTACAAATAATGTGTATCAAACGGTGCCTAAATCATGTAATTCAGCCCCCCATAGAATCATATCATATACATTACAAGACCAACACATGACCTTAAACAAATAATAACTATTAAAATTATATTAGATAAGTGAAAATACAACAAAAAAAAAAAAAAAAGTCAATGAGTCATATAGCAAGTATAATGAAAGCCAAGGATGAACATGAACAATCAAGATGTGTGGTAACGGAGATTAGATAGCACTGAATATTGTTTATTATACTATTCAATCTCGTCAAGTACTTGAATACACTGAAGAGTCTCGTGCTAGGAGAGGGTTAAGCCTAAGAAATCAGCAGCTGATCTTCCCATTATATTAGCAAACTCATTGAAACTTATGACTCCATCACCATTTGTATCTGCCTCTTGCATCATCTCAGTTAGCTCCCTATACGTCAAAGGGTGTCCCATTTTCGCCATTTGTCCGGCGAGTTCAGCCGCAGTTATGTAACCATTTCCATCACGGTCGAACGAACGGAAAACTCCCATTAATTGCTCCTGGTTGATCAAAATCTCCTCGTTCATGTCAGGCAATATTGCATCGACCAACTCGTCAAACTCGATCGAGCCATTGCCATTAGAGTCCATGTTGGCTAAGAGGACATGGATTTGATCACCACTAGGTTTTAGGCCGAGGGATCTGAGGAGGGCCGCCATCTCCAGCTGCGTTAGGCTACCGTCCCGGTCCATGTCGAACCGGTCGAAGATGTCCTTTAGCTGTGTAAGCTGATCAGATTGTAGCTTGACCACCATGATGGTGGAGGAGGAGGAGGAGGAGGTGGAAGGAGAATAGATGAGGGAAAAATGTATGTTTTGTGTGAAACCTAGACTTGATCCTTTTAATATGAGGGGTTGTGCTTAGTTTTATATTGGATGATCCAAAAAGAAAGCGCGTCAGATCTAAGGGTAAACATTAGATTTGTCTGAATTCTCCATGTATGTGTTGTCAGTTGTCAATAAATAATTCACTGCCATGTGACCTATGTCACTTGGGACCTTTTTTTATTTTTATTTTTTTAATGACCTATGTACGAGTCAGCTTACGTGTATCTCAACTGAAGATTCGAACTGGTGACTATTGAGGTGAGAAGCAAACTCAAGTCACTTGGGATTTTTTACCTCACACTATGCCCATTTGGACTCCAATTTTTAAAATTTTTAATTCAATAATACGTTCTCCCACAAAATAATATTATACGTACATTTAAATTTTGTTTTTATTTTTTAACCACATATTCTATGGAATCACTATTTGAAAACATATTTTTCCACAAAATCTCATTTTAATGGAACAACCCAAATAAGGACAACGAGAGTTCCATGGTTGAAGTTGTTACATGTATATTGTCCCTAAGAGTCTTAGTAATGGGAGTGAATGAATCCAATAGATTTGGAAACTTAAAAGATCTGTACAAGTTTTAAGTTTTATTACTATTCGATTCGTGAAATAGTATGTATAGTTATTAAAATTATTTCGACAGTAAGTGGAAAAAATGCGAACTAACAGAAGAGAAGAATCAAATTGTAATATAAAATTTCCATTATCATGAATCCAAATAAAAATGTGAGAGATTAGCTTCTATGAGAAGTTAGTCATGAGGATCGATAAAAAAATATTTTCAATTGCTAGGTGACTTGAACTTCCTCTATTCTCGTTATTACTTTATGAGATTGAATATAGGTAGTTGGAATATATAATGAATAAAGTTCTTTATATAGAAAATGTTGACATTCACTCACATGCGCATAGGTCTTGTGTGAATAAAAAAGTCCCAAAAAATAAGAATAAAGCTATTTGTACAGAAGAGATTGACATCCACTCACATGAGGGTGGGTCCCGCATGAATAAAAAAGTCCAAAAAAAAAGGTGGAGTTCTCATTGTGAGTATTCTGTCAACCTCTTCTGTCAATATTTTCTGTACGAGTAGGATGGTTGAATAAATAAATGGGGCTCCCCATTGTGAGTATTCTGTCAACCTCTTTTGTTAACCCCTTCTGTACGAGCAGCAGAGCTGATATATAATACATGTATTTTACATTCAAGTTTTGGATTAAAAAAATTATATTCAAATTTTGAGTCATTTGTTTGGTTTGAATTTGTTTATTAATTTATATCAAAAGAAAATTTATTAATTATTGACTAATTCTTACCTATCCCTGTTGTGTACAGAAATTTGTTTTGATGGTCTATGTTGAATTGTGAAGAGAATATAATTTTCTATTTCAGTATGGCAATTTCCAATTACCGAAAATCCCTTCGTGTCCTGTTAGGCAAAACCACTTAATATTTCTATTTAACGATAATTTAGTTGATTAATTTTATAAAAAATTTTAATTATAAATAGATAAAAATAAATGATGGATAAGTGGACACCTCAAATTGCGTGATTAAAAAATAATATGAGTAAACTAAATAATTTATAAACAAAGCTAAATAAGAAGATTCTCCATTTTTCTATTTTACGCATGCATAATTTCATGAATAATGCTAGATGTACATTCCTTGTTAACATTAGGGATGACACCCTCTTATCTGGACGAAATTCGACCAGTGAGTTGATGGAGTGCTTTTAAAATTAAAGGACGTGATTGCTACCACCTCATTGAATGTCAAAAAGAAAGTACATGTAGCATGATTGTAATTTTATAAAAAAACTATTTGATTAATGACTTGAGCATCCAAAGAACATATTCCAACATAACCATATATGTGCATTCTTTTACATGACGATCTCTAAATATAATTTTTTTTTTCCCATTTTTAGCTACGCATTCTTACAATAAAACAATTTTACACGTAAATTCAAAAATATTTCTTAATTTTTAATCATATTTTCCAAAAAAATCATTATTACAAAATACAAATCCCAAAAAATGAGGCTCTAACAAACACTTTCATGTTTGAGCCAATTTTATTATAAGAAAGCATTTTGGAATAGTTGATTGATAGGGAATGTTGTCAAAAAATAAGAATTTTTTTTTAATTTACATGTAATATTATTTTATTGAAAAATGTGATTAAAAAGAAGATAGTAAAAAAAATATATTTTAAAAATAATAGGAATCAAACAAGTTAATAACTTGAACAAGTAGTGCCTATTTTAAGTTATTAACACCACCAGGATTGTATGTAGGTTCGTACGAAGTTCATAGGCCATTTATGGGATTAACAACCATGCTACCTTATCACTTTGCTTGACCACTTAGATGACCTCGGCCCCACCTCTCCCCTCACATGGAGGTCGGGTCCCACCTCATTAAATTTAATATTTTTGCTCCTCATGTGAGGGGAAAGGAGGGGCCGAGGTCATCCAAGTGGTCAAGCAAAGTGGCAAAGTAGATTAATCCATGGGATTAATTTACATTCGCATGCCCGACACATTAATGAATCTAACAAATTCTCTATGCTTTATCCTGGGGAAAATGTGAGGGAAATTGTCAGGTACGAACGTAGAGAATTTTGATTGACTGTTTTAAATTTGATTTTTGGGCAAAGTTCAATGAAAATTTACCATTTTACGTTCTGACAAATTTTCTAGCATTTTTCCTTGTACATATAGCATATTTTTATTCTTATTAGATTGAAATAAGTTATGTTCAGATAGATAAAATTTAACATTCTTTAAATAATGAAATAATTGATTATCAAAGTTTCGCATCTGTCTACGAGGCACGTCACGTGGTAACCAGCTCAACAAAAAAGTCACTTAAGGTCAATACTCCATTTTAAATCATTTCTTCCACACACCTCGTTCGAGTCGATTAGGCCATGTATTTTGATACTTTGCCTAGATTATTACTGATATCTGAGACAGTGCATCACCTCTATACTATCGTGCATGTCTTCAACGATAGACATCTGCTGCAAGCCACGTCTTGTTCAAATTGCACAAAGTACACTACCAAGAGTGTGTTAAGAGATGAAAATTTCACATCAAATAAAGATGAAAATATAGATCAATTTATAAATATTTAGACTACTACTCTTAATAATGTTGACATTTTAAGATGAAACCCCAATTTTTAACATGGTATTGGAGCTAATTAAGCTCTAACGAGAAATTCGATTTGATTAAGACTAAAAAATGAGCACATAAATTTTAAGATTGATTTGATCAAATGAGACACCATCTTGCATGGCATGTTAAGGAATAAAAATCTCACATCAAATAAATATGAAAATATAGACCAATTTCTAAAGGTTTGAATTACTCATATTAATAAGGTTGATCTTTTAAGATGAAATCTCAAATCTTAACAGAGTGATTCATATAATAACTTTGCAACATCGACACAGAGTTAGATTACAACTTTTCAATCTATATTAAGGCAATGGGAACCACATGCCTATGATAACTATATATTAATATAATTGAACAAGACAAGTGAGCTGTTAGAATGAGAACTCATGTCAAGCATCCTCGTCTACCTAATAAATACTTAATCCTCTCTCCTTCATATGTAAGTATTTTATGAATTGAGCATCGAAGTGCATTCGACTGTCACACCCCGTTGGACTTAGGGGTGGCAAAATGGCTCGGTGGCTCGGGTCGCCCGGACTCGGCCCGTGAAAAGCCCGGACAGGTCCGGTTCGCGGCCCGGGATACCGAGCCAAGGCTCGAGTCGAGCCTCATTTTTGGGGCTCGGCCCGCGAGCTACGCGGGCCGGCTCGTATCACGATTTTTTTGGGCTCACGATCAAAAAAATGTAAAAAAAAAAAAAATAATACTGAATTTTTAAAAAAAAAATTAAAAAAATAGAAAAATACGGGCCGGCCCGGGCTCGGAAAAGCCCGGACCGAGCCCCAAAAATTCCAACGAGCTTGAACTCGGCTCGGTTCGGGCCCGGAAAAAGCCCGGATCCTCCGAGCCCCGAGCCGAGCCCGGGCCTAGAATTTTGACCCGCGAACCGGGCCGACCCGACTCGTTGCCATCCCTAGTTGGGCTTCAACCTCTACAATCTAATGTGACTATTCAATTGTGCAAATAATATACGCGCGTGACTATTGGAGATTTTTTTAACGCAAGTTCTCACCAATTTTGGAGCTCAACAATCAATACAGAATTATTCAAACTAGTGTTGTTAATATGGTCGACATTTTATAAGTGAAACAATGAGATTAAGATTTTCAGATTGTTATTTTGAAACAAGACAACAAATTGCCAAGGCATGATAGTCTTAAAACTCTATATAACCTTTAAATATAAAAACAATAATTATTAGACTACATTTTTTGATAATTTTATTATTTTTTTTTTAAAAAAAAAATTGAACCTCAAATATCCATCATATGCTGCCATTCAATAAAAGTATACAATATGTTAATTTTGGAAAAAAAAAAAAATACTGTTTTATGATTTAATTGGCAGAAATTGAGGTGGATTAGAAATCAATTAACACTTTATTCCAAAACTTCTAGAGACTAATCAATGATGAATTAGAGCTTCTAAAATTTTTAAGATTTAAATTCAGGATTGACAACTCAAAAGTCAAAATGAAAATTTCAAGAAAAAAATGACAAGGATTTAAAAATACATTATCAATAGAATTTTGCTATGTGTACACCGAATTTGACATCCCAGTGTATCACCCCCGCGATTTTTTTATTGGTCGCATGCCCCCCTTATTGTGAGGAGGCCATACACCGAGTTATCAAATTCGGCATACAAATAGCAAAACTCTTATCAATAACATATACTAGTCCTAGGAATTTTCCACCAAAAAAGAAAAAAAAAAGTCATTACGTTTTAAACTATATAATAGTTGTAGTTGAATAATGTCCAGTAGTAGTTACAAGGTACCTTCCATTCAGATAATGTGGCTAATAGCCTTTATATTCGGATAATTATAAGGGGAAATGAGTTGAGATAGCCACCCTTCACAATATTTTTGTTTAAATGGTCTTTGACCAAATTGTTTAAAAGAAAAGAAAATTTAATTATTTAAAATTATTAAATATCCATTTTACCCTTCCTTTATAATCAAATAAATGATAAATTTGGGCCAAATTTATTTTATCCGACCCGGTCAAACCTGTTTGCCCAGATCTAAAAAATTTAAATCAAATTTTCAAGGTTCAAGTCTTTGAACCTTGAATCTCTAAGGAAAAAAGTATCATCCCCACCACTAGGACACTTAATAATATTATTTATTTTATTGCAATAACTTATATATATCTTAAAAAGTAGAGTTAAATTTTCAAGATTCAAGAATTTGAACCTCTAAGAAAAAAAGGTACCTCTTCACCACTAGGACATTCAACAATGTTATTTATTTTATTGTAATAACTTATATATATATCTTGAAAAATTAAAGTCAAATTTTCAAGGTCCAAAGATTTGAACCTTCAACTTCTTAGAAAAATGATGCTTTCCTCACCACTAGGACATTGACCAATGTTATTTATTTTATTGTAATAACCCTATATATATATATATATATATATATATATATATATATATATTATATATATATATATAGCTAAATTTTCATGTCCAAAGATTTGAACCTTCAACCTCTTAGAAAAATGATGATTTCCTCACCACTAGGACATTGACCAATGTTGTTTATTTTATTGTAATAACCTATATATATATATATATATATATATATATCTTAAAAAATTATAGCCAAATTTTCATGTCCAAGGATTTGAACCTTCAACCTCTTTAAAAAAAATGATGTTTCCCTCACCACTAGGACATTGAACAATATTATTTATTTTAATTCAATAACCTATATATATATTATAGTTCTGAATGTCTTAAAAAGTTAGAGTCAAATATTTCACTTTATTCATATATATATATATTATGTATTAAAAGATTAATTTTAATTAAGATGAATTGAATGTCTAACAAAATTTATGACTTCAAAATATATAAATAGTTAGTGACATTTAACTTAAAATCTTTAATTTTATTTCAAATAATTTTTATATTTATTTATAATTTTTAAGTAATGACCAACTGATCCAACCACTAAATTTTTTGTTTTTTCCCTTTCATCCCCTACGTAAATTTTTTTATGGCGTGCAAAATATACTTTTTATATACTCTAAAAGATATAATTGTCGTTTCATATGCTCTAAAACGATATATAACTAAAGGTCATTCCATATATTTAAAGTATATTTTCAAAATTCGAGTTATGTTATTATTTAAAATTCAACCCTTAACCCAAAACCTAAAGGTCATTCCATATATTTTAAATTTTTTTCTAGTTTTTTCGATCAAAATATTAACTTACTTTAATTAATTGGTATAAATTTTTCAAAAAGTAAAAAATATTTATTTAACTATCACGATTCAGAATTTCAGATTATATAATTTAATTATAATAAAAAGATTGAATAACCGAATTTATAAATTATATAAACAATTGTTAATTATGTAAAATTTTAAATTGACAATTGTATAATATAATTGTTCGATTAGAAATATGTTATAAAATTGTAAATAAAACTAACCATTTATTAAAATCGTTTTAGTACAAATTTGACGAGTTCGAAATCGTTCCGATTTAAATCATAACTACAACGACATAACTATCGTTTCTTTTAATAGAAAACGATAATTATATCATTCTGACTAAAAATAACGATTCGACCGTCCACAGCCACTCGTCATACCTTTAACATACATAGGACAATCGAAAGAGATCATCAAGCGGGTTGATACCACTCGAATGACTTAGAAAGAGCGAACGAATATACTTGTTATCAGAATAGTTCGAAAGTGGTACATAATCATAGGAACACAAATATTTTCGTAGCTTCTTTAGAGTGAGATCGAACCCACTTGATGACCTATTTCGATCATCCTAAATATGTCAGATACATGTCTCGTGATCGTGGAAGGTCGAATCATCATTTTTAACAGAAACGATATAATTATCGTTTTATATAGGTCCCGTTTGACCCATATTCTCATTTTCATTCTTATTCTTATTCTTCTACTCATTTTCAACCACACATTCTTCAATAAAATAATATTTTACATTACATCAATAACTTTTCCTTTTTTTTCAACCCCACATTTCTTATCATATCACTATTTCAAAATTCATTCTTCCCCAATAATCTCCATCAAACACACTCATAAATTATAACGATATATAAATCGTTTTAGTTAAAATTAAAACTAAAATGATATCAATGTCGTCAAAATTTTACTGAAACGATAATGATATCGTTATGTATCAAACCTACGAAATAATATAACGACTTTCATATCGTTTTAGTACAAATTTGATGAATTTGAAATCGTTCCAATTCAAATTATAACTACAACGACATAGATGTCGTTTCTTTTAATAGAAAACGATAATTATATCATTCTAGCTAAAAACAACGATTCGATCGTCCATAGTCACCCGTCATACTTTCAACATACATAGGACGATCGGACTAGGTCATCAAACGAGTTGATACCACTCGAATGACTTAGAAAGAGCGAACGAAGATACTTTCTATCTGAATAGTTCGAAAGTGGTACACAATCATGGGAACATAAATGTTCCCATAGTTTCTTTTAAGTGGGATCGAACCTACTTGATATCGTTACAATATAAAAACTACACTGTTTTTCAAAAACTACCACAACGAGTTTGAAATCATTCTTGGAGCAAATAACGACTTACATATCGTTACAATAGAAAAAATTGATTTTTTCCACCATAACAACATTGAAATCGTTATCTTGCTTCGATAACGATTTCCATATCGTTATAATATAAAAATTACACTGTTTTCTAAAGACTACCATAACAAGTTTGAAATTGTTCCTGGAGCAAATAACGACTTACATATCGTTGACTTTTTCCACCATAAAGACATTTAAATCGTTATCGTGCTTCGATAACGACTTTCATATCGTTACAATATAAAGACTACACTATTTTTCAGAAATTACTATAACGAGTTTGAAATCGTTCCTGGAGCAAATAACGACTTATATATCGTTTCAATAGGAAAACTGACTTTTTGAACCATAACGACAACGACGTCGTTCCTGAAAGACATAACGACCTCCATATCGTTACAGTGTAAATAATAAGGAAAGCAACATTTATATCATTTTTTTTTACATAGAAAACGATAAGTATATCGTTATGCGTAATAAGGTGTTCTTGAGCATTCACGATCATTCGACATACCTTCGACATATGTATGATGACCGAAAGAGGGTATTAAGTGGACTGATAGCACTCGAATGGCTTAGAACGGGCCAACAGAGATACTTTTTTTATATCGAAACTAGTCCAATGTGTTGGACTACTATAGAAACACAAATGTTCCTCAAGTTTCTTTGGAACGTGATTAAACTCGTTCGACAACCTATTTCGATCATCATATACATATGTCGGAGGTATGTCGAATGATCGTGGATGCTCAAGAACGTCTTACTACGCATAACGATATACTTATCGTTTTCTATGTAAACAAAACGATATAAATGTCGTTTTCCTTATTAATTGTACTGTAACGATATGTAAGTCGTTATTTTTTTCGGGAACGATGTAGATATCGTTATGGCTCAAAAAGTCAGTTTTTCTATTGAAACGATATATAAGTCGTTATTTACTTCAGGAACGATTTCAAACTCGTTATGACAGTTTTTGAAAAACAGTGTAGTTTTTATATTGTAACGATATGGAAAGTCGTTATCGAAGTACGATAACGATTTCAATGTCGTTATGGTGGAAAAAGTCACTTTTTCTATTGTAACGATATGCAAGTCGTTATTTGCTCTGGGAACGATTTCAAACTCGTTATGGTAGTCTTTAGAAAACAGTATAATTTTTATATTGTAACGATATGGAAGTCGTTATCGAAGCAAGATAACGATTTAAATGTCGTTATGGTGGAAAAAATCATTTTTTTTATTGTAACGATATGTAAGTCGTTATTTGCTCCAAGAATAATTTCAAACTCGTTGTGGTAGTCTTTGAAAAATAGTGTAGTTTTTATATTGTAACGATATTGAGGTCGTTATCGAAGCACTATAATGATATCAATGTCGTTACGGTTCAAAAAGTCACTTTTTTTACGGTAACGATATGTATGTCGTTATTTGCTTCAGGAACGATTCCGAACTCGTTATGGACGTCGTTAAAAAACAGTGTAGTTTTTATATTGTAACGATATTGAGGTCGTTATCGAAGCACTATAACGATATCAATGTCGTTATGATTTAAAAAGTCACTTTTTTTACGGTAACGATATGTATGTAGTTATTTGCTACAGGAACGATTTCGAACTCGTTATGGACGTCGTTAAAAAATAGTGTAGTTTTTATATTGTAACGATATTGAAGTCGTTATCGAAGCACTATAACGATATCAATGTCGTTATGGTTCAAAAAGTCACTTTTTTTACGGTAACGATATGTATGTCGTTATTTGCTATAGGAACGATTTCGAACTCGTTATGGTAGTTTTGAAAAATCAGTGTAGTTTTTATATTGTAACGATATGGAAATCGTTATCGAAGCACGATAACGATTTCAATGTCGTTATTATGGAAAAAGTCATTTTTTCCTATTATAACGATATGTATGTCGTTATTTGCTCCAATAACGATTTCAGCAAAGAAAAATGACTTTAATTTTTGTTCTAATAACATAATGACTAAACAATAAAGTTATAAGTCACGATAATATGACAAATTCAAGTTTCGCTACCAACTGTTTGGTCATTACAAGTGGAGTGAACATAATCGATTTCTTACTCATCATTTACAAGTGAGGGTTTTAAAGCTCCTTTCTGTAGAAGCTGATGGAGCCATCGAAGGGGAGGAATTTACTAATTTGCTACCGCTTATTGGGTTCAAGTTATCCTTTGCAGCAAAAGAGACAACATTCCTCTCTCGCACTAGTTTGAGAACATGAAGATTTCCCACATTACTAATACAACTGTAAGTTAATATAAAAATTTGATCAACTTGTCTTTATAAGTTATTCTAAAGTCATTATGAAACAAAAATCTAGTACAACACATATGCTTGAACAAAGTCGTTATGTACAAAATAGACCCAACTTACATTTTCCAACTTATGGTACAACAATGAAGGAATAGCCAAACATGCATTTGCCAACTTACATTTCATTTTGAACATAGTACAAAACTGATAACGATATAGAAGTCGTTATGGACTTCAGAAAACGACGTGTAAGTCGTTATGCCGATAATAAAACCAAACTTGTGTTTTATGGTACCAAAATGGAAAGAATAGCCAAACATGCATTTTTCAACTTACATTTCACTTCAATTAATGCAAATAACTGATAATGAGAAAATGGGTTGAAAACTAACCCATATCAAAACTCTAATGTAATGTTAAATTGAAATCAAAATCATTGTTCATAAATAAACACCCCAAACATGTATACAATATAGAGAAATTATTGACAAAAAATAGAAAAAGAAAGTAACCCAAAAATTTAGAATTCACAACATCCTCTTCTTCTCCAATTGCTAATTACCAATGTTGCAAGATTTTACTACTCACTTCAACTAAATAAGTGTTCAAGGAAAAGAGAATGTAGAGTTTATGATTTCTTTATTAAGTAGAGAAAAATGTTGAAGAGAAAAATGAAAGAGAGCTCATTTTCCCACCTGTGGAACCGATTGTTGAAGAAGAAGGGTGAAATGATAATTGAAATGAGAATTAAGGCAATAATATCTTTTTGTATATAAGGACATTTTGGACATTAACAAATTATATTTTCCCTTTTTCATATATTTAGGCCTTCTAACTAAAAAACTTAGTTGGTGGTCTTTTTAAACAAAAACTTAGTTGGTGGTCTTTTTAAACAAAATTTTCGAAGCATCCCTATAAGCACAATCGAGGTGAAAAGTGTACAGCGTAATTAAGCTCCTCACGAACTTTCTCTTCTCGACTCAAGGATATGACCTTTCCTGACAAACAAGCCTCATTAGTACTTCTAAACATACATGGCATAGAATAGGCTAATTCATTAGAGCTGCTAAAGGTATAACCTTACATTCACGGTTGATGACAAAGGAAAAAAACGAATGACCATTGTTCCATAAATTATCAAAACTTGAAATTTACATACAAGAAAAAATTGCAGCAACTAACAACGAAGACATTACATATATCTCAAAATCAATCTACTTGCAGAAAACTAACTGAGGTTTGAGATCCAAGTTTATTGGATGCAGCAGAGTCAGTTTGAGAAACATCAGTATTTTTAAGCCGAGTTGCATTGCATTTGAATCAACATATTCAGCTCGTCTGGGAGACAGTCAGGAACTTCAATGAATCATCTCTACTTAGATCTACCAGGTTCTGAACTACTACTCCAGCTGTTTTGATTAAAAAAATCTGTACTGTAATTTTGACTACCAAATGCCATCCTCTGGAATAATCTTATTTCTTCAGATTGTTGCGCAGAGTTAAATATTTCACTTTCCCCGACTCTCATTCCATTAGTCAAATCTGAGGTAGCCATACTGTCGAAAGCCCTCACAACCTTAAAAGGATGAACAAAATGTAAATAAGAACACGTCTGGCATAATGCATGGAGATTTCTAAGCTAACTCCAACTACCAAGAGTAGTTACCTGTCCCATCTTTGGTCTCTTTGCAGATGAATGACGAATACAAGCAGCAGCGACCTCAATAAGTCGAAACATTTCACTGTCAACGTAATTTCTTTCAAGTCTTGGATCTGCTAACTCCTCAAATTCTTCAGTATCCAGTGCATGACTAAGAAGAGGTCGAGCCTAAAAGAGAGATTCATCAGACGACGCATGACATTTAAGAGCATGTTTGCCTATAATTGAAAAAAAAAGGACTTAAGTTGTTCTGAAAAAACTCAAGCACGTTAGATAAGAAGTTTCTATGTTTCGTAAGGTGGATTGAGTCTTACTCAATAATATTAAAGATAAAAAAGAAAAGTTCAATATATTCTACTATCTAGTACTATCCAATACAAGGTAAAGATACACTTTGATTAGTTGGTCAGAGAGCTATTAAATTCCAACGAACATAGAACTCTTATTACAAGGACTGAGAGATATCTAAAATTCCTAAAAAGAAGCATACTGTATCTGCGCTGTAAGGTTATGTGATGATACACCCTTCGGTTTAAATATGCGAGGTGGCAAAGAAATTAGCTACACTAACATGGACTTAACAACAGCAGATTCATCTCGTTTTGGTTGACATTGAATTCTGTTAGGGGCATGTGTAATTTGTGTAATTGAGCGTGTAATAGAGGAGGCCTATTGAGTGCCTACAACTATCTTCGTAATTGTTCTGTAAAACAATTCATTTCAGCAAACAAAAATTCCAGTTCCGCAAAACTATAGTTAACAACTGCACTATAGTTAACTGCAACACTACATATTTGTCACAATTGTTTATCAATACGATCAGTAACTGGGATCCTATCAATCATATGACAAGATTTAACACAATGCAATATAAAAGGTGAGAATTCTCCAGCCAATATTTAGCCATTTGCGAAACTAGATTAATAGAATAGCTCATTACACCAGGAAATGTCACAATCACCGAAGTCTCCTTCAGGGGAAGCTGAGTACCTCCAGAGGCTCCAGTCATTTCTATAAGGTCTCTAATTTCAGCTTTATTTGGTCACATGACACAGAATAGTAGCTAGAGTCATGAAGTGGTTTTTTTAACAGCTTCAGGCCTTAGTGCAGCAACTAAGGGACAGAACTAACACACATTATTCATGTCAATTGTGCTGAATGATCTTTCCTGGTATGTATTGATATAATTTACAGAGTTACAAAAGAGAAATTTTGGAAAGTGCTCGCACAATCAAATAAAATCCTAATTCTATGGCAACAATTTATATATGGAAAAATCCGGAATGGTGAGTCCACAAACATTAATTTGCTGAGAAGAAAATTATGACAGAGGCGAGTCAAGAATTTTGTGAAGATATCCGCGACCTATTGAGTATTGGAAATGTGAGGGAGAGCGATGACCTTGGAATCATATGCGTCTCAGATGTAAACATCAAGTTCAACTAGAAGACCACGCAATCATACAATCTCAGAACATGCAGCTGACATAACTCGGTATTCAGCCTTAGCGGAAGATTTAGAAACACAATCTTGATTCTTACATTTCTAAGAAATGAGAGCATCACCTAGAAAGAAACACAATCTAGTAGTTAGATCGATAAGAATTAGGACAACCAACCCAGTTAGCATCACAATAAGGGGCGAGCCCAAGGGACGATCCTGTAGGGAAAAACAGACCACGATGAAGAGTCCCAATAAGGTATCGAATAATGTGACGAGCAGCTACCATATGTAAATAGTGAGGTATGAACGACGAAGGAAATATCCGGACGTGTGATAGTGAGGTGGATGAGGTTACCCACCAACTTCTGATTAGAGTAAGGTCTAGTAGAATATCACCCTCGTCTTTTCGATACTCAACATTAAAACTGAGTATCATCTGAGAAAGCTTAAGATAAATTAGCCAACCTAATTAAGTCTTGAATGTATTTATGATGATTTAAGAAGATATCATGTGGTGCTGTACGAACCTCCCAGCCAAGAAAGTAAGATGATCGAGGTCTTTCATATGAAAAATCGGGTGAAGATGTTGTTAAAGCTTCTAAATAAGAGTGTAATCAGATCAAGAGATAATAATATTATCTACATATACCAACAAAAAAGGATCCCAATAGTACTCTTGTGAAGAAATAGAGATACATCATACTACTCAGAGTAAAAGAAAAATCCAAGAGTGTACAACGGAACTTGTCAAACCAAGCACGAGGGGCCTGTTTAAGACCACATAAAGACCGTTTTAGCTTACATAAAGAGTCAGCTGAGGAACGAGGCATACCAGATGAAAACTTTATATAAATCTCTTCCTTTAGATCTCCATGTAAGAATGCGCAAGACCAAGAAGCGGCAAGCAATAATAAAAGGCGAACGGTGGTCATTTTAGCTACAGGAGAGAATGTCTCATCATAGTCTATCACATATTCTTGACGATTTCCCAAGACAAGTAATCGAGCCTTATAGAGCTCAAAAGAACTATCTGATCGATGTTTGACTGAGTATACCCATTTACTACCAATGGGTTTCACAGTCTGGGGACATGGCACAACATCCTAAGTTTGGTTGGCTTCAAAAGCCTCAAGTTCTGCATTCATCGCTTGTTACCAACACTCTTGTTCCATGGCGTATCTATAGGAGGAGGGAATAGAAGTTGTGTTAAGGGTAGTAGACAAGGAGCTATGGGAGAAAAATCATACCTATCTGGTGGACGAGACACGAGAAGTGTGAGCACGGGAGCAACAAGCAAAGGCCACAGGGGAACAACCAGCATAGACAAGGCCATGCACCAGGCAGACATGCAAGGATTTATACGCTGGCAGGAGGAAGATCAGAATCGAAATGTCTTGGCAGGTAAAGTCCTCATATCCGACTTACTAGCCTATGTATTAATAGATTCTGGTGCAACTCACTCGTTTATAAACCTTAAGTTTGTATGTAAACTAGATGTTATTGTTGAATATGCACAATTCCCTTTAGTAGTGACGATGCCCATTGGGGATACAGTGAATGCCAATCACATAGTTAGAACGGCAAGAGTAAAAATTGATGGTAGATCATTGGAGACGGAATTATATGTATTAGATATGGACGAGTTCAATGTGATTAAAACAAAGGTTGGTAAATGCCCCAGTGTTAACCATACCCAATGGGTCAGATGGTTTTGTGATCTATAGTGATGCTTTGAAACAAGGTTTGGTATGTGTCTTAATGCAGCACGGCAAAGTGGTTGCCTATGCATCAAGACAATTAAAAATACATGAACAAAACTACCCCACGCATGACCTAGAACTTGCCGCTATGGTCCATACATTAAAGATTTGGAGGCATTATCTTTACGGAGGTAGATATGACATTTATACGTACCACAAAAGCCTCAAGTACATCTTCACCCAAAACGAGTTGAATATGAGATAGAGAAGGTGGCTTGAGTTAGTGAAGGATTACGATTGTGAAATTCATTATCACCCAGGCAAGGCGAAAGTGGTAGCTGATGCATTGAGTCGAAAAACGGCTAGTCAATTAGCTATGTTAACTACACAAGAGCCACTCTGGAGAGAATTTGAGAAATTGAATCTCGAGGTTGTCACCACTTAACCAGGTGTGGTTGCTCGAGTAGCAGCTCTCTCTATTCGACTCACACTCCGTGATAGAATTAAAGGACATCAAAAGGGTAGTCAGTCTTTTGAGTATATAAAATATTATATTATCAAGGGCGGCTGTGTGTACCGGATTTTGAGGAGTTGAAAAGAGAGATTCTAGAGGAGGCCCACTCTCCTTATTCAGTACACCCGGGAAACACAAAAATGTACAAGGATTTGAAAACACTATTTTGGTGGGAAGGCATGAAAATGGACATAGCTGAGTATATCAATAAATGTTTGGTGTGCCAGCAAGTGAAGGCCGAACACCAGTGACCATCAGGGTTACTTGAACTTTTGGAAATCCCAGAGTGGAAGTGGGAGCATGTAACCATGGACTTCTTGATTGGTTTTCCTAGGTCAGCAAGAGGTCACGATGCTATTTGGGTCATAGTGGATCGACTCACCAAATCAACTCATTTCTTGCCGATTCAGATGACGTTTACTATGGACCAGTTCGCGCAATTATATCATTTATATGTGAATGAGATAGTAAGGTTACATGGTGTGCATGTTTGTATTGTATCGGATAGAGATCCAAGGTTCACGTCGAACTTTTGGAAAAGTCTACACTGAGCTATAGGAAACGAAACTAAAGTTTAGTACGGCATTTCATCCTCAGACGGATGGGCAGTCTGAGCGAACAATTCAAACATTGGAGGACATGCTTCGGACATGTATGCTCGAGTTTGGGGGTCAATGGGAGAAGCATTTACCTTTAGTTGAATTCTCATACAACAATAGTTACCACACTTCAATTGACATGGCACCATACGAGGCATTGTATGGGAGAAACTGTAGATCACCAGTTCATTAGGATGAAGTCGGTGAGCAAATAATTTTAGGGCCAGAGATTATTCAGCAAACAGTGCATGCAATTGCAAAAATTCGCTCCAGCATAAAAAATGCTCAAGATAGACAAAGGAGTTATGCAGATAGAAAGAGAAAGGGTCTAGAATTCTTAGTGATAAGGTATTCCTCAAGGTGGCACCGATGAAAGGAGTGCTACGTTTTAGCAAGAGTAAGTTGCGACCAAGGTTATTGGCCCGTTTGAGATCAACGTATTGGGAACATTGCATATCCGTTAGCGTTACCTCCCAAACTATCAACTGTGCATGATGTCTTCCATGTGTCAATGCTTAGAAAGTACGTCACTGATCCAAGTCATGTGGTCAACCATCAGTCTATTGAATTACAACGAGGTTTAAGCTATGATGAAGTACCAATAAGAATTGTTAATCAGAAATTTCAAGCCCTCCGGAACAAAATGACCCCGCTAGTAAAAGTACAGTGGCGAAATCACTCGATTGAAGAGGCCACGTGGGAACGAGAGGTAGAGATATGAGCCAAATACCCACAACTCTTCGATGAATTTCAAGGTAAATTTCGAGGACGAAATTTATTTTTAGGAGGTAGATTATAACCGCACCTGAATTTTTAGGTCTAATTATCAAAATTGAAAATTTAGGGGCTCATTTAAGGGTTAATCCACATTCTAGGACCTTGCAGCAAACTTAGTATAAATACAATTCTCCACATGTTTTTACCCTTTGATGGAGGGTTGAATGATTGGTCAAACCCTTATATAAAACCCTTTATTTATGTTTTTGTCTTATTCATGATTGACCTAACATAGAGTAATTATAGTGTGAATGCACGTTAATATAGAATGTACTATTCACATGAGGAATGGGGGAGAGATTTTTGCTCATTTCACAAAATTCAAGGAACAATTTTCAATGCTAAAATTAATAGCCTTCCACCATCATTGGTTTTTCCTTAATGATGCATGTCTAGTCTTGTCCTATTTAAAGCCCATCATTCACATTCACATGTTACCACTCACTATTAATATTATCTTTTAGTCCAAATAATATACACATACACGCACATAATCGAGGTGAAAATTGTAGAGGGATCGAGCAACTTTATTCAGTCTCTACTACTCTCTCTTTCACGGTAAGTATGCTACCTATGCTTGGATCATTATTATGTTATAAATCTCAAGAAAATTATTATGGGTCTCATATGATACGATATGATTATGATTATGTTAAGGGGACCGAAGTTTAGTAGCGCTACACATAAGAATTCTTACCACAGATGTTCGATAAAATCCTTATGTCTCCATTATGTTGATTATGATTATTATGCTTCTTTAAATTATACACTACAATAATTCATTGCGTACTTATTGAGATTTTATAAAATCTCACTCTATGATATTCCCCCCTTTCAGGTAATTGATGGCTTGAGGCAGTCAACGTGGAGATGACTACGGGCTAGGATTAATAAATTATTATGTTGGAATTCTATTTTTCGTAGTTATATGATGAAATCTCAATTTATTTACTTATTGAAGAAAATAAATATTTATTTCGTGTTATTATAAAAGAATTTGAGTTTTATTTAGTGACACCCGAATAATCAAGGATTCAGGACTTTGAATTCTAATTTAGTTATTATGTTGGAATTTTATTTTTCGTAGTTATATGATGAAATCTCAATTTATTTACTTATTGAAGAAAATGGATATTTATTTCGTGTTATTATAAAAGAATTGGAGTTTTATTTAGTGACACTCGAATAATCAAGGATTCAGGTTGTCACCTATGGTATCTTCTTGAATCAACATAAGTATTTTTAAAACTTGATTAGGTTAGCTTATCTATCTAGAGCCGCTTTAGTTGATATTACGTTGGAGCTTAATGTTAAATATAAAAAAAAAAAAAAAAAAACGAAGGTGATTCGTTCAGATCCTACATTATATTGGAAGTTGGTGGGCAGTCTCATCTATCTTACTATCACCTGTCCAAATATTTCCTTCGTAGTTCGTAGTGTTAACAAATTTATGGACGCCCCTCGTCATCTTCATTTGGTGGCTGTTCGGCACATTATTCACTGTTTTAATAGAACTCATTATGGTCTGTTCTTCCCTCAAGGGACGCCTCTTTAGCCCACCGCTTGTAGTAATGCTGACTAGACTAGTTTCCTAATTATCTTCGATATGCTACTTGGTGGTGTATCTTTCTGGGTAATGCACTCATTTCTTGGAAATGTATGAAACATGATTGTGTTTCTAAATCCTCCACTTAGACTGAATATCGTGCTATGTTCTAAGGTTGTGTAGTTGCGTGGTCTTCTTGCAAAACTTGGTGTTTCTCAATCACAGCCCACACCTCTCCATGGTGACAACATTAGTGCTATTCAGATTGCGACTAATCCTGTGTACCAGGAACATATTAAACATATTGAAGTAGACTCTTATTACATTCGGGGACGCTTATGATTCTAAGGTTATCGCTTTTTCCCATGTTACCACTACTCAACAAACCGCAAATATCTTCATCAAATCTCTGACTCTTGCCTTCATCAAATTTTCTCATGAGCAAATTGATGCTTGTGGACTCATCAACGTCAATTTGAAGGGATGTTAGAGGGTAGTATTATTTACAGCTAGGTAAATAATGAGTTTCATATCTTTATATCCTACCTTGTATAGCTAATTTGCCTTGTATAGCTTTGTATCCATAAATAGCTTTATAAGGTTCTATAAGAAAAAGGAATACAAACATGAAAGACATTCAGCAAAATTGGCAAACGAGTATCCAAACACTCTGCTGGGGATCCATTCGCTGATAAGAGTATTCAGTTTCCAGGATTCAAATTGCTTTTGGAATTTTATTTATTAGGCTTGTTACGGGCAATCCCAAACGGCCCCACACACACACCACGTGGCCGAATCCAGTCTGCCGTCCATCTGAACCCACCATGTCGAACTGGTAAGGACGAACCCAGTATCGAACCGTTATTGATGAACCCCTTGTGACCGAACTCTTGTGCAGTACCGAACTCATGTCACGTGAACAGTAGGCAGTATGACTCTCCTATAGAAGATCTTGTGGAAAAGATCTTCTGACAAGTGGATGATGTGACAACACGCTGCAATTACGGCCGCACCAATCCCGCGTGTCAGAGTTCAAACATAGGAGGTCAGAGCATTAAATGCACTGAAGTCTATGACAAGAAGTTCAGCCGTTGAGATAAGGCCACGTGTCCACTCATCCAACGGTTCTTACTCACTCTATCTTACTATATAAGCTCACACATTGTGTCATTGGAAGGTAATGCTAAATTAACTTCTCAATATTACTTAGCAATTCTCTCTATACTTTACTGTTCTATTTATCTCCCTAAGGCCGACCCCCTTATACATTTTGGAGGCTCGCGTTTTAGCCTTCCCACACTCATTCATTTCTACTCCAACTGACTTGATCGTCGGAGTGCGCGCGGCCGGCTCCCCCCTTCTTTGGAGAAGGCCACGTGCAACTGACGGTTTGTCCTAGTGTGCAGGAACAAAGGCTGAACCGGACGTGAGAGGCCCTGAGATCTGTTGACAGCTCATAGGTGCAATTTTTGAGGTCAACAAGGCTAATATAGATTTTTTGAGAATAGATTTTGTGAAAGTGATTTTTTGGGAGAATGTGTGGTTAAAAAGTAGGGAAAATTTAAAGTTCACGAGCAAAACTATTTTATTGAGAGACTGTGCGGTTGAAAATGAGTTAGGAAAATCTATATCAAACAGGGGCATAGGTGGATCTTGAGTAAGTCCAATATAGGTAGCTGACAAAAGGATTCTTGCCTCAGAGATACATGTCAAAAGTCAGGGGCTTCATTTTTCCTGTTTTAAAAATGCTTCTAGATTTTTCATTCCACCTTAATTCAAAAAGGCGTCCATTATTGATTGACAGCCCAATTTACGTATCAATATGGATTTGAGTTATTTAGCAGCCAAGTTTATTCATAAAGGATTTGAGTTAACTAGCAGCAGAGTTTATGTATCAACCTAGATTTGAGCTATCTAAAAAGTATAAAATTGGAAAAGCCTACATATTTATAACTGTCTTGAGTAAATACCGTCAAATTTTTAGAATTACACAGAGCCTATTATTGTATCCTGATTAAACTATTACAAAGTTTCCCACATTAGGAGTCTGTTTTTAGTTCAAAAAACCACCTCATATTGCAGATTATCATCTGTAACAAACAATAGAAACTGGTTCCAACATAGAACGTAAACCATTCAAGTTTTATTATTAATTACTACAAACAGGCGGATACAGAAAAACTGAGTGAAAATTGAGGGCTTGATCAACCTCATGCTTCGTCACACTAAACACAGACATGAATCACCAAGCAGATAGCTCCGATAAATGGAAAAATGCTACTGAGTCAAAATACAAACAGAACTTGACTTACCCACTCAACAAGGCTCTCATCACCTAGGGGTTGAGATGTATCCACAGGTTTACGTCCAGTAATAAGCTCCAAAAGCACGACCCCGAAAGAAAACACATCGGACTTTTCTGTCAGCTTACCACTTGATGCATACTCAGGAGCCATGTATCTAAATCAAGCCGACCACAGCTATAAGAATAAAGATGATGTAATAATTACAATCTCTTTGTCCATCCACACTTTCATGTGAACAGAGACCAGTTTTAGAAAAATCAACTTACCCAAAGGTTCCCATAACACGTGTGGTAATATGTGAATTTGCATCAATAGCTAATTTAGCAAGTCCAAAATCAGAAACCTGTCAAACCCATAATGTGTTTTTCAAATGCATTGCATTGAAGTAGATATAAAGATAATGTTTGACAGAAGTTGGGCATACCCGAGCTTCGAAGTTGTTATCTAGAAGAATGTTTGATGACTTGATATCCCTATGGATGATACGGGGATGACCTGTGATTTAAATGAAGATTAATTCAACATCTTACCAAATTTAAATCATTTTTTCTTCATGCACTTAAAGATATCCAAAGTATCACCAATTACTTAAGAATTACAACAGCCACTGTTGAAAAAGTCAAGGATTGTTAGTAACATGCCTTGCTTCTGTCCTAGTCCATAGGAGGTAGCTTTTTGATTTGTTATTTTACTCGATCTTTAGGTAGTTTCTGCAATAGTTGGTTGTTGCTAGTACATGGTTTTCATGGTCCTATATTTAATTAAATGTTTGTTTAAGTCTTTAGAAGTCAGTAACTTATATTGCCTATAAATAGGCTCAATCCCTTTGTGAAATAGCAGAGAAATAAAACTACTCTTCTTTGTTTTGCCTTTCTTTTTAACTGCAACAGCAGCTTAATTTTGCCTTCTTGCAAGAAGTCTTCTAATTGTACCAGTGGTATCTGAGCCAGGTTGAGAAAGTGAGTAAAAGAAAACTTGAGAACAATTATCCATGGGCCTCCAACAGTTTTTGCAGCCCTCAATACCTCACTTCGATGGTCATTATGATCAGGATACAATGCCACTTTATTTAACACAATTAAAAAAAAGTGACACAAACACTCCAAAAAGTGACACAATGTCACTTTTTTATAAACACGTGTCAATTTTTTAATAAAATTTGTCACTTTTGACACAATGAATCTGGTTTTCAGGTTTGCAGATGTCCATTTATAGTGAACGGTGAATCTAACTCGAAATGTTTGGTCCCATATCGACAAAGTTGCGAATCATGTAGATCTTTGATTACATATAGTCATACATTGCTCTATGGAATTTACCCCGCAAATAAAACGATTGTACAAACAAGTCTACAAAGATGTCAAAACTTGTGCAACGAAGACAAAAATTGCACTGCTGAGTCCACAAAGCTCTCTTTTTGCAGCAAGTCAAACACAACTCTTTTTTTTTTTTAATCGGTAGCACACATCAGAAGGAGATAAACTGAACCAGAGGCAACCAAGTACTGAGCCAAAAACTGAGCAGAAGATCAAAACGGAATAGAAACCGAAGCCCAAAACTGGTAGATAACCAAAAGGAGCAGTGTGCGACCACTCCCAACCAGCGAACAGGCTGAAAATGACCAGGGAAAGGATTACCCCAGTCCCACGAAGCATCGAGAATAGAAACCCAGTAGCAGAAGCTAAAAAGTCAATCTCAATTCGAATTTAACTTTAGGACGAGTAAAATCCAAACAATATCAATATGTAAATAACAAATTCAAATATATAAGAAAGAAATCAGTCCACGCAGAAGGAAGAACACAGAAAGTTAAGGTAATCCAGAGTGTTTCTCTCTCTAGGATTTGAGAGCATCTTCTCTCTAACCAAAACTTTTTGTGTAGATTTATAATAACACAGCTCTCTTTTTCTTTACCTTCCACCTATATTCATTCTTCAATTTCGACTAAATATGAATTGTGGCGAACCCAATATGAATTGTGAATGATGGTAGCGATGTTACTCTCCTCATCACGAAGGCGCCAGGGGTTTGGAGGTTTGGGGGAGGTTATAACGTATTAATTATGTTGTTCAATGATTTAATAACTTAATAGGGTATTAATCAAACTAGTTATTTTTTTAGGGTATTGGGCCTAATTTGCTCATTGTTTTTACACCACACATATTTTTAGTTTAATAAATTATTCAAATAATACAATTAATCATTTTTTTTTTTTCAATTCGTCATTTTTAATTCAAAAAATACTACAATATCAAAGTAAAAATAAAATTGAAGTTTGAAAGACGTATCCAAGTACTCGTGTCTGCAATTTGGACTCTTTTTAGTCGTTCCCGTATCCCACATTTTAGAAAATAAAATATCAAACACTTAAATACGTACCCATACCCGAGTCCGAGCATTATAGATATCCATGACACCGAAGTTCAATTTTGTTGTGTGCTCTATAGAAGAATTGAAAGATATTGATGATTTCTCGCTCCATGAACTACACAGTTCTCTACTATTTCATGAACATAAGTTCAAGCAACAAGACAAGGAGAAGCTAGCTTTAAAGACTTCTACTTAACTCAATTCTCTAAATTATAGTGGAAGGTGTAGAGGCAGAGACAGCGGAGGCAGAGGAAATAGAGATGACAATGGGCAATATCAAAACTTTAAAGCAGATGATGATCAATCTCAATGGAAAGGCAATGGACCTGATAAAAAATTTGATAAATCCAATGTATAATGGTTCAGGTGTCATAAATTAGGTCATTATTGTTCTGAATGTTATACTAAATTACCTAACGACAAAGAAAAAGGGAAAAAAAAATCAAATTTTGCAGAAAAGAAAGAAATATAAACTTTTTTGATGGCTTACCATGACAACGAGGAACGTAAGTCAGATGTTTGGTATGTGGATGCAAGATTATGAGTTAACTGGGATTGATCAATTTGAGGATCCACTTGCTCATTTTGTCTTGTCTGCAGATTTTGATCCTTTAATACTCCAAGAAGTTGTCAAAGATGAAAAATGGCAAAAAGCCATGAATGAGGAGATAAGGTCTACAGAGAAAAATATTAGTTCGGAATTGATGGAACTTCCAAAAGGGTAAAAATCCATTAGTTTTAAAATGGGTTTATAAAACAAGGCTGAAGAAAGATGGCAGAGTCAACAAGTAAAAAGCTCGGCTCATTGCAAAATGGTACGAGCAAGAACTGGGTATTGACTAAAAAAGAAATGTTTGCTCCTGCTGCAAGGCTTGACACAATTCGTTTGGTGATATCCATAGCTGCTCAGGATTCATGGTCCACCCATCAGTTAGATGTAATGTCAGACAGGTTTGCATGGTGAATTAGAAGAAGTGTAAATTGATCAACCTCCTTGATATGCGAAGCAAGGACATGAGTAGATTTAATACGAACTGAAACAAGCACCATGAACTTGGTATAGTCATATAAGTGTTTACTTTGTCAGGGTAAGATTTTCTTAAATGCCCTCATGAACAAACACTCTATACTAAATATGGAGATGATAAGAAGAAATTAATTATGTATTTATATGTTGATGATCTCATTTATACCAGTAATGATGTAGTCATTCTTAATGATTTTAAGAAATCTATGATACATGAAGTTGATATGACAGATTTGAGGTAGATGTACAATTTCCTTAGCATTGAAGTAGTGTACTCATCTACTGATGTTTTTATTTCACAAAAAAAAATATATTGCATTTGAAATTTTAGACAGGTTTAAACGGAAAGATTGCATTCAGTTACGGCTGCAAATGAACTTGGTCTGAAACTCACAAAGAATGGATGCTACTCTTTACAAGCAAATTGTAGGGAGTATTATGTATGTATCATCAACAAGACCAGATATCATGAATGCTGTCAATTTAATGAGGAGATACACGGATAATCCAGCTGAAGTTCATCTCTTAGCTACAGAGAGAATCTTTCACTATTTAAAAGGCACTACAGATTTTGGAATTCAGTATAAAAGTGACGGAACGTCAAGCTTGATTAGGTTTTCAGTTAGTAATTATGCTGGAGATCTTGATGATCGAAAGAGTACTTCTGGAATTGTGTTCATGTTGAATTCTGGAGCTATAACACGGTCAACAAAGAAGCAACACATAGTGGGACTTTGTCAACCACTGAAGCTGAATTCATTGCTACAGCATCAAGTTCATGTCAAGCTATTTGGTTACGAAGGATACTTAAGAGTTCTAAACAACCAATAATAAGGTCCAACTTCGATTAATTGTGAAAATATTTCTGCAATAAAGCTTTCAAAAAAATCAATCCTACATGGGAAGAGCAAACATATTGATGTGAAATATCACTTCCTGCGTAATTTATGTAAAGATGGTGTTATTGATTTCGTATTCTGTAGAAGTGAAGATCAGGTTGCAAATACCTTAACAAAGCCCCTCAAACTTGCTTCTTTTGTTATGTTTTGAGACATGTAAAGTATCTATTCTTCAAAGAATGTTGTTAGAAAAAGTCAATGATTGTTCTTAATGTGTCTTACTTTTGTCCTAGTCGATAGAAGGTTGCTTTTTGATTTGTTATTTTACCTGGTCTTTAGGTAGTTTCTGCAGTAGTGGATTGTTGGTAGTACATGGTTTTCATGGTCCTATTTTTAAGTAAATGTTTGTTGAAGACTTTAGAAGTCAGTAACTTGTATTGCCATTAATAGGCTTGATCCTTTTGTGAAATAACAGAGAAATAAAACTACTCCTCTTTTTTTTTTTGCCATTTTACAGCAGCAGCTGTATTTGTCTTCTTGCAAGAATCCTTATGATTGTATCAGCCACAAGTGACCACGGATTTGTCTCTCATTGTCCATTTTTACTTTTAAGTCCCCTGTTGGAACCAAATACCTGGAAACCCATAGCCAAGCATTGTTCTTTTTTTCATTGTTTTGTTTTTGTTTTATTTATTACTTTCTTGTACTATCTATCATCAAAGGAGTTTATGTCATTAATTAAGCTTTAGGGGTTTTCTTCTTAGAAATTGATATTTAAACACTACGGGCCTGTTTGATTGTAAGGGTGGAAAACGGGTGGAAAGAAAATGAATGACAGGGAATTGAATTGCCTAGAAAACGTTTCACAGGGAATTGTAATTAATGGTGTTTGATTGATATAATTTTCCACCTGACAAATTTTTTGTTTGGCTTTGTTTTTTACTCAAATTGTCAATTAAATGGATAAATTTTTTTACCATTGACTTTGGAATGTGTTTCAATTGCTTAAAAAAAAAAAAAAAAAAAAAATTATCAAAAAGTTAGAAAACGTTTTCCCACCACTATGGTGAAAAAACGTTTTCTAACTTTTGTGCATCAATCGCTTGTACCTTGAAAAACGTTGGAAAACGTTTTCCCTAGAAAATTAGTGCAATCAAACAGGTGAATAGTAAAAAGTAGGAAAAAACGTTTTTCCACCTTCCACGGAAAATTTAGGCTATCAAACAGGCCCTGCGTGGCTGTTTGAGCCCCATTTTTTCAAAAAAATGCATTTTGAAATAGTGTTATGATGGAGAATGTGTGGTTAAAAAATAAAGAAAAAGTTTTGAATTTGCATATAGTATTATTTTATTGAAAATGTGTGGTTGAAATGAAGTCAAATCACTGTTGAAGAATGTATTTTGATAAAAAAAAATGGGCCTCAAACAAGGGCTAAAAATTTTCATTTTCTAAGAAGCATAAATACGTGTAAACTTATTGCGTAACCATACCCAATATGTATCCAAACTTGGATATACTTGGACACGCTCTAATACGTATCGAATACATATTTTTTAATTATTTTGTATTTTTTAAAATTTTCGATACGTATTGGACGTGTGAAAAAGAAGACAACTAGAGTTTTATTACTGAAAATCTATGATGCACCTACACGGACACGTGTGTCACACACAACACGTGTCGAATACGTCGATACGTGATTTTTCAAAATAAAATACTAACACGACACGCCGTCGACACGTTGATTAAATCATTTAAAAAATTTCATTCATATAGTATACATTTAGTTTTATGCTTGTTATTAATTTTTCTTGTTAAAATCTTTTAAGTACAAGTACCTATTGTTATTTACTAATAATTTTAAGTTAAAAATATATAATATTTCTAGTAGAAAAAGAAAAATGATCATGATAGAGTGTCCAAAGAGTGTCGGTATCGACACTTATCCGACACGTGTCGGACACGAACACGGTACCAAGTGTCTATGCTATTGAGCTGAAAATAGATGATAGTATTAAAACTTTTAATACATGTAAAATCGTATTAATAATTGACAATTATAGTTTTATTATTAGAAAGTTAACTTCCAAAAGGCTTCTGTTTTGATGATTTTTATAAAAATGCAATTATGTTGAATTCTATGAACTTATGAAAAATACTACACACATATCCGTGCAACCTAATTTTTTCTTTTAAAAAGCTGTATCGATGTATCAGTATTTGAATAACATTTCCGAATCCATGCTTCTTAAGTTGTTTTATTTAGTTGTTTTTGAATATTGTATAAGAAAACGGAGATGTCTCCAAAATCTATTAATACTTCTTGGTATTCTTCCCAAAACAACGAGTTGGTTTGTGTTCTTTGTCTTTTCATTCTTTCAGTATGAGTGATTGCACTTAAAAGGCAGATCTCTTATTTTCGGTGATATTGGCATACTTCTAAAACTGCATCCTTAAGTTTCCTTTAGCAACTCTTCAAGAGAGTTGTGTCCATTTAAATAGAAAATGAATTCTTTCTTTTTTACAGGACATAACGCAGCTCCTAAATTTACATTGCTTTTTTGTTGTACTTTTTCAAAAATTCAACATAAGATTACTGTTTCTCCAGCTAATTGTAATTAATCATATATTTACAGGACAAAACCCATAGATACAAGACCAGAATAACTTAAAGTTTTGACCTTCAGAAACAATATTTTTTTAATTCTCAAGTGTGTGGGAAAAAGGTCTTTAATCTGTTCATAGCTTGTTTCGTTCGTTTTTCCACTCAACAAATGAGAAAAGTTTTGTTTGTTATAATATTATGGATCTAATTTGATGTTGTCAACAATGTAAACACAAACTCAATTATTGAAGATTCACAGCAGTGACAATCAAAGCAATAGTTACTGAGAAGAATAGAAAAATGCTGACAAGAGACTTTTCTTTTTGGCAGAGAAATGTTACGGAGATAAACTATGAAAATAAGATGGGAAAGAAAAGAAGAATATAGGTCACTTACAGTCTTCATGAAGATAAGCTATTCCACGAGCTGCGCCAATAGCAATTTTTACACGAGTGGCCCAATCCATAATAGGCCAACTTTTACCTGAAAGTTTAAGGAGCAATAGTCAGTATCAGCTACAATTTTATCACACACACTCTACGTTCAATAGTAAATAGTAACTTTACCGTGAAGATGGAAGTAGAGGGTATCATTAGCGACATAGTCATACACAAGCAGCCTTTTGTTCTCGGGAAATGCAATAACCTACAAGTGAAACCAAATGTCTATGATGTATACGACTAATTGTCTCAACTTCAGCTCTGAATTCTCGATCCCCCTGCTGCCCACCAACCTTTAACTGCTTGACTGCTATCTCTTTACCATCTGCTAGGATTCCTTTGTACACAGAACCAAATCCTCCTTCGCCTAAGAGATTCTGTACTAAAAACCCATTAGTGGCTTTGACTAGTTCGTCATAGGTGAACCATGACCTCGAATTGCCTAAGCCACCAGGGTCACGTGGTGAATAGATGGAATCATGGACAGAGCCACTTCCGTTGTTGGATGCCGATATGTGTAACTTCAATAAGGCAGCATCTGAACATGGACAACATCTCACATTATTTGCAAACATGGAAAAACATAGACCAAAATGTCCAAATTATAATACAATAGTATTCCACACTGTTACCTGATTTTTGGGAAGAGCCTAGAGAACTTGGCATAACATAACCACCATCAAGTCCTGAAGCCTTTTTCTTTCGCTTCCATATACACCATGCTGCTATTCCAGCAATACTAAGCAACAAAAGGCCAAGTACTAAACCAATTGCTAATGTGCCTCCAGTACCAGTGCCTCCTCTACCTGTGGATGGTGAAATTGGTGGAACATTAGCAATGGAGTTATTGGTGTTCGTACTACTGGATGGAACTAGGAAAGACGGAGGAGGAGACACGGGTGATGATGACACAAGGGGCGAAGGAGGTGGTGATATTTGTTTTATAGGTGGTGGTGGTGATCTACGAGGAGAATTCAAAAATGGTGGAGAAGCGGGTGGAGGAGGAGTCAGAGTTGGAGGGGGTGAACTTTCTGGAGGGTTTAATACCGGAGGTAGAGGTGGATTTTGGGGTGGTTTAGCAGCTGGAGGTGGAGGGGATTTTTCAGATGGCTTGAGTTTTGGTGGGGGTGGTGAATTCTCTGGTGGCCTGGGAGGTGGAGGTGAACTTTCTGGGGGCTTTGTGGTTGGTGGTGGTGGTGAAGCAAATTTTGGTGGCTTGGGCACAAGTGGAGGAGGGCTTGCATGGCGTTTAGGTGGTGGCAGTGGTGGTGGACTAGTAGGAGGATCAGGTGGTGGATGTGATGAGGTAGCTGGTGGATTAGGAGGAGGAGGAGGAGGAGGAGGAGGTGGTGAGCTAGCTGGCTGATTAGATGGAGGTAGAGGAGGCCTTGTAGGTGGATCAGAAGGTGTTGTTGGAGGAGGAGGAGGTGGTGAGCTAGCTGGCTGATTAGATGGAGGTAGAGGAGGCCTTGTAGGTGGATCAGAAGGTGTTGTTGAAGGAGGAGGATTGGAAGGTGGAGGTGGAGGAGGTGGAGAAGGTGTAGGCTGAGGAGGGGGAGATGTAGGAGCTGGTGGGGACGCCATGGAAGGAGGGGACGCTGGTGAGACAGGAAGAGTTGCTGTTACATTATTGGAAGGAGGTGATTGAGGTGGTGGAGATGCAATTGGAGGAGTTGGAGTGGATGTAGTTGAATTGGGCTGAGATTGTGGCGATTCTGGAGGATCAGGGGGCAGAGAGGAAGGATGTGGAGGTGGAGAGTTAGAAGAAGGTGGTGGAACGGTGAGGGGCGGAGAATTTGGGGAAGGAGATGTAGATGTCATCTAATGGGCATCCAAAATTAATTAAATTCCACCATTTCCACACCTATATATTTCAATGTACTTCAAAAATTCAAGAACTTCATCCAAAATCCACATTGCAGTGCAAACAATTCAACTATCAGGCAACAAAGTCTCTAACCTAATATCATCTACTTTCGATATAACCAAGTTTGCTTCAGCACAATCCAAACTCAATTCGAGTAATTATCAAGATCTATGCACGCATCGCAGCCCATTGACAAGTAAAAAGAACTGCAATTTCTTAGCAATGCCAAAAAGATTCATTTTTTATGAAGTTCACTCAAAATTGTCTGCCTCACAATCAGATCTGTAGAGGACCCAGTAATGTATTTCCAGTTTAAACCAAACCACAATTGCCAATATCCAGCTTACCTTCTTGATAAACACACAGCCCACATCACAAAAACCTTCAAAACCTCAGTTCCAATTACAGAAACAGCGTTCAGCGACACCCAGATCACTAAACCACTTACAAACCAAAACCCAGAAACCAAATCAAGAAAAGTCACGAATTTTCAAATTCAGTAACAGATAAAAAAGAAAAAGAAAAGCACACACTTATTTCAATGTAAAAGCACTTTTCTAAGTAGATGTTGAAGAATCCCCGTAGATTTTCACCTCCTCTTTGTCTCCGCCATCAGCAAAATTGAAAGGTGCAACAAATCTTACCTTCACACAGCTAAAAAGAAAGCTTCTATTCAATTATTTGAAGTAATTGAAAGCTTCAACCAGAAACACGGAAAATGGGGTCTTCTTTCATAAACTCGGTACCAAATCAAACTGACAAAATGAAACCGACTTTCCCAGAACAACACTCTTGAATCAACTGCGTGAATGTGAAGATATACCTGGGTTATTTTTATTAAAATGAATGATAAGGTCTCTGTCCGTATATGATAATGTTCTTAAGCAGATTTTAAGGTAAAAATCGAAGTGTATAGTATAAATTTAAAATAGATTGGGACGGAAATTGCGTAACGTTGCGGCTGTCCCGTTTGAGCCCATTAAATGATGTTATCATTTTTGAAATAATTTTTTTTTAAAACAAAAAATACGTGATTGAAAAAAAAATAATAATAATTTATGTATAATAATATTTATTAAATAATATATAATTAAAATGAAGCGAAAGAAAAATATATTACAAATTTAATGTGCTCAAATAAGGGAGCAAAAGGGAAAGTGTCCATACCCCTCCCCCACCAACAAAAAAGATAAGAAGCAAATCAATATTTTAGTTTCTTTTTTTTCGTATTCTTATATATAATTTAATTAAAAATTTAATAAAATTTTAAATTAAAATAAATAAATTTAATCATGCATTTCATAAATTCATTATTTTTATCAACTTAATATTTCATTAACTTTTATCAAATTACAAAATAAAAAAGGGCCTACGTCTTTTTTTTATTATGTTAATTAATCTTGTTTTGTTTGATCAAATGAGTAAATATTATAGGAGTCCTTACTCATTTTTTGGATTTGTGATCTATTAATGTTCTCATAATTCTATATAACTTTACGTACTTACAAATTAAATTAAACTCTTAAAGTGTGATGAAGTGGAGTCCCCTTCAACTAAATAAAGTAAGACAATGAGATATCAACCTTTGAAGATTAAATAAGCTTTTGTGACTAAATTAATGACATTGGCCCTATCATTTTGACAATCATGCTATGTGTACTTTCTTCTTTATTCGACATCACCCGTCCATCTCACATTGAAGACAAGTGGGGCAAATTTGTCGAAAGTGGATCTCGACTCCATGTGAAAGCACCGATAGGATAGGATAAACCAAAAGATATAAATGGCTTAATCCTTATTTTAAAATAGATAATAACTTCCGAGTTAAAGTACAGCATGAAAAAATGGGTAAGTAATTTTAATATTATTCACATCCTACGTAGCCAAAACATATTCTATTAGAAGGACAACTTCCCTAGTCGTTGGACTTCTTATGTCGGGATATGGATCAAATAATAAATATTCTTTTGTGGGTGGTTTAAAACTTATATACCTCCAAAAATAATGGCATTACATTAAAATAATTGCATGTATTATATTATACAAACAGTAGTTGAATACACTATTAGGGTCCGTTTGATAACAAATGTGAAAAAATAAACATTTTTCATGTAAGTTGAAAAATAATAATCCATCTAAATCATGAGAAAATATTTTTCATGAAATTTGTTGAAAACAAGCTTAAAGTGGTTGTACCTTGAAAAATATTTTTCATTTCCATGTTACAATCAAACGGTCAAAATGAAAAATATTTTTCTCGGACGTGACATTTTTCATGACAAATATGACAATCAAACAGGGTCCTTATTTTTTTTTATATCAGTGTCAAGCTAATTCCATTACAAAAAGACGACATTATCTATACATTAATAGTGACATTTATCCTAATAAATAATAAAATAATTTTATCATTGAAAATACTCATGATACATGGTATAATCGTGTGTTTCCTCTCCATAGAAAAAAAGAATAGAATAATTTTTCTTCTAACGGTCCAATGATTTGTGATCATTTGGACTTTTCCTATTGTCCTCATTGACTCAATATTCTAATATTCAACTTAGCGTCAAAGACTAATTCAAGGGCTATATTAAATTTAATGAGTCCTTACGCGTTAGGTCTGATTCAATAATTCCATAAATGTCGAATTTTAATTAATATAAGATATAACTATTTGTCATTTAATAGTATTAAATAATAAATATAACTCAAATAGTATCATAAATTAGTGGTATTTACTTTTAGTATATTTCAAATTTTAATAACCTTTAAATTCTTCACATGATCATTTTACCGTTTTCCAAAGATTTCTTTTTTTGGCTACTCATTGGGAAATTATAAGGTGGGTGAATCAATATTATTGCACTTCAATAATTGAAATTTAATTACAATATTTGAATATATTGCGTCCCTCTTTGGTGGATGTTAAATTTATATTTTTAGTACATTTTGATAAGAGTTAATAAAAAGTATGGTTGAAAAGTTATGAATTCCACGAAATATATTATTAAAATTAATAATTATCTTTGATTTAAATTAAAATCTTAATTTTAGTCCTTACCAAACGGCCTGGTTAGAAAGCATTACTTTTTGTCATGACAAAATCATTTGTGATTACTCTCTCTCTCTCTCTCTCTCTATATATATATATATATATATATATATATATATACAAGACACTAGGTCCCCAAAATAACCCACCGACACGTACATACAATGACACAAATGGACCAAGAATAATGGATGCACGGATGGGCCACCTACAACCAATTGGAATGCAATGTTTGTGGATATGGGCAATCCTATGGTCATTACATTATTGACTTACATAACATATTATCAAAAATCACAAACTTTTATATTCCTATATTATTTTAGCATTTGCACAATCTATTTTGAGCTAGAAAAATTAATTTAATTGTTGACTAGCATTTATCTAAATTTTAATGAAGCTTACCGTTCAAGCATTTTCACACCTACTACAACGTTTCAATCATAATTATTAAAAGAAATCAAACTTGTTAAGGTTCTTAAATATAAATATAAATATAAATACTCTTGTGCAAAATTTATGGTAAGGCAACTACAACCAGAATCCCCTACGAAGGATTTGAGTTCCACCATAGTGCAGTCCAAGTGAGACACCCACCCCACAAAATATATTCATAATCTAATTCGCAAGATGAATAACATGATATATTTACTTTAAGAGAATCATTAAGTATGAAATAAAAAATATATGGATTCAAAGTCATTAATTTGAAAATTAAATAAGGCAGAATTTTATTGAAATTGATAAATTTTGTGTCACGTAGGAAAATTAAGCGGAAAAGGCATGGTTTATAAGACAGTTGTCTTGCTTTTGGATTTGGGTCTTAATGGGTACCTAATTTTACGGAACTGGTAAGAACCTATATACTTTTGTATTTGAAACTCCTGCACATACCGCTAACTCCCTCTGACTGGCTTGACCCAAGCCCAAGATCGGGCGCAGGTCTTGCATATATGTTTTCTAAGTGTAATCAACATATGCTTTCTGTCAGAACACGCACCTTTATTCAATAGAAATATTTTGTCTGAATAGTCATCACTATTCTTGAAAAGGCATTAAGGCTATACGAATGGCCACAAGCACTATATAAATTGCTTACCTCTCCGCAAAAAAAAAATCACCCCATTCAATGCAATAATTCTTCGACTTTAAATTTTCGTTCTTTCAAGACTCTACTTCTACCTTGCTTACATCTTTCTTCATATTTTCATCATGCTTGTTCATCCTATTCCTGCTTTCTATTCTTCAAAAGGGTACTCTTCTAATTGTTGAAAAGAGAAACCAATACTCCATAAAACAATCTTGAGACCCCCTTTTTTTCATGTTTTTTTCCTTCTCCTTCTGATTTTAGTTGCTATTCTTTTTATTTCTTTTTTTTGTATCAGAAAATGGCAACATATGGTAATTAATTCCCAAGTTCAAATGGGGATAAACTGTTAGATTTATAAATTAAACCATTCATGTTGAATCAATGAGAATAATATATGAGCGGAAGCGTACCTTGATCCATTGTTTGATTTCTTGAATGTGTTATGATCTTCCACAACCAAATGTCCTTAGTGTCCTATTGATTTCTCTCTGAGATGGATGCAGTAGAGAATACTGGAACAATTGATTATTTCTTTAAATACTAGATGATTAGGTTTCCATCAACCCTAATAGACTAGAGTCCGGTCTCTACACATTGCAAAGCCCATACCGTTTAGATATTTCTAGGGTTCAATAATTAGATCACTTGATTGGCCCTTAGAATATAAGATAGTCTAATACAATTGTATTTAACCATATAACCCACATAAGAAATTAAATCCAACAATCTCCCATTTGGACTACATGAGTAATCCGAAACAATTATATTGTATAACCTTAAGTGCGCACCTTATGCTATCTTGCCTTGAAACATCCCCTTAGTTACAATCTAGTTAATCTACAATGTCAGCATGAGATCAAAGCGGCCTTCGTTACGCTTATATTGATAACTAAACCCATCAATGGTCACCACATCAACACATTCGACAACATAGATCAAGTATAGATGTGTAGCATGGAAATTACATGTCATGTGATCTTAAACGTGCCTATTTTCAACTGGTCCAACATTATTCTTTAGTGAGATCAATACTGAACTTAACAACAGAGTGAAATGAACTGAATACTTTATTTCTGTACAAAAAATATCCAAATACACAAATGTTTTAAATACATAAAGCAATGAAAATACAAACTCCCACTAAAATATGATATCCACATGATATACAACACTCATACGAGCAGTGTGCTCATGAAAGACCTTAGGTGTCAATCCCTTAGTAAGCAGATCCACAACCATGGAGTTTGTCTCAATGTGCTCTATGGAAATCTATCCACTCTGTACTCTTTCATTCACAATCAGGAACTTAATGTCAATGTATTTTGACTTAGATGAGCTCCTGTTGTTATTGGAATATAAAACTGCTGAGTTATTGTCATAATATAACTTTAGTGGTATTTCTACGCCATTCAGAATGCGTAGCCCATTGACAAAATTTCGCATTCATATTCCATGGTTAGATGCTTCATAGCATGCTTCAAACTCTACTGCCATGGTAGGGATCTACTATCGTATTGGCATCCAACAAAATCATAATCGAATTACCCTATGATCTCTAACTGATCCCGATCTGATGTATGTGAGCATGTAATTCTTTGTTCTCTTTAAATACCTCATAACCCTTTTGGCTGCTTTTCAATGATCCATCCCAGGTTGTTCAAATACCTGCCCAGCATTCCAATAATGAATGCTATGTCTGGACGTGTACAAAATTGAACATACATAAGATTCACAACAACTGATGTATATGAAATCTTCTGCATTTTCCTTAACTTCAAGGTCATTTTGCGGGCATTGTATGAGACTAAATTTGTCTCCCTTAGCGATAGAGGTATCACCTGATTTAGAGTCTTGCAGGCCAAACCTCTTAAGTACTTTATCGATATAGTTTTTTTTGAGACAATCCAAGAATACCTCGAGAGCAATCTCGATGTATTTGAATTCCTAATACAAAAGAGGCGTCACTAAGATCTTTCATCTCAAAATTCCTTAATAAAATTCTCTTGATTTCGGGCAACATGCCTATATAATTAGTGACAAGCAGTATGTCACCAACATATGAAATCAGGAAAATATGCTTACTCCCACTGAACTTGTGATACACACAATCATCTTTATCTCAAAACCAATTGAGATAATTACTTGATGCCTTCCTTTTGGGTAAAGCCTTTAGCCACAAGACGAGCCTTATATCTTTCCACATTACCTTTAGAATCCCTATTAGTTTTAAAAATCCATTTGCAACAATGAGTTTCGCACCTTCTGGTAATGGGACAAGATCTCAAACTTTATTGTCTTGCATAGACTTATACTCTTTATTCATGGCATCAATCCACTTTTAAGAGTTAGAATCCTGCATGGCCTGATGGAAGTTGATTAGATCATCTTCCATCATTCCATTATTTTCCTCATGTTCTTGGAGAAATACTATGAAATTTTCCGAAATAGCATTTTTCTTTTCTCTCGTGGATCTCCTTAAAAGTATTGCTTATTGAGGTTGTTGAATTTGTACATCTAGAATAATTACTTCATTTTGGATGAGAGGTTCTTAAACATTGTCTTGTTGAGGTTCTAGAATTGCTTCTTGATCAATGACAGATGTATAAATCTGTATATTGTCAAAACCAATAATAGGAATCGAAACCGATCATTCCTCAACTTCTTTCTCAAAGACAATGTCTCTAACCTTATTTCTCCTCCCAAACTCAACTGTAGACATTAAAAAAAAATTTATAATAAATATTAATGTTTTGGGTCGATTTCAAATTATTGATCTACCAAGTCTATTAAAACTAAAGTCTATTAAAGCCCACGTAAAAGAAGTCCATAAAAGAGGTCCATCCTACTTTTAAAAACTTAATAAATTAAATTAAATTAAATCAAATAATAAATAATAAATAAAATCATGGGTGGTTACAAAGTGGTTACCATTTTTTCTATAAATAGGACCAAAGGTCCATGAACCGGAAAAAAAGGGCAAAGCTACAGAAAATTTCACAAGTGCAGAAGAAATCCAAAGCCGGGGGAAAAAAACTAATTCTCCCAAACCAAGTCCAAAAACACCAAGAAGATTAAAGTCTTCTTCAAATTCAAGGAAATTCAAGAAGGTCCAAGTCTTTTTCAAATCAAATCCAAGTCCAAGTCCAAGTACCGAAGTTCAAATCAAAGTCTTCAAATCCAAGTATCAAACAAGCCAAGTTCTCCATAAATCAAGTCTGCAACAAATCTTGAAGACCAGGATCCAAATCACGTGACCCATCGTTTTCAAGCATTCAGATCATTAATCAGAGGATTTTGCAACGTTTGCTGGTACAAGAAGATCAATATTCACTTGTATTTTCTCAAAATACAATTTGTAGCTATTTCTGTATTTTAATACATGAAATTTGTCGTACAAATTTCTTGGCACACCCAGTGGGACCTTCTTGTCCTCTCATCTTTTGATCTCAGAATCTTCAAACTTCAAACATCTACATCAACAATGGCAAGTGAAAAGGCAAAGAACAATGTCAACCATCTTGAAGAAACACTTGCTGAACTCTTCCATCAAACCAGAGCCCAAATAAAAATAGGGAAAACTCAACTGGACTCAACACTAATTTTTTTTCCAAAAAGGGCAAAATGAAAATTGCTTTTAAGAAGTCGGGCTCTCGTTCGATAGAAAAGACTAAGAGTCTAACGAAAAGCTATCATTCTGATTCTGTGCCTGAAGGTAGATCCGTGTCTGGATCCTCTCATGCCACTCCTCCATAAAAATGGGGAGACTATACTTCATCTGAAGAATCATTCGAGCCAGTGATGGTCATCGAAGTGACGTCGAGTTCTGATGACCGAATTCAACAAATGGTTTTAACCATTGAAAAATTAACAAATTCACTAAGTGACAAAGATGCACAGATTGTTACACTCATGCACAAGCTGGAGTTGCAAACCCCGTTGGTAGAAGGTAATTTGGAAAATGCAGGGTCTTCAAAAACTAAAGATCCTCAAGTCCAAAAACACCAACAGAAACAAGATATGCATGATCGAACGGTGATGCAGAGTGTGTTGCGTGACAGTACTCAACTCTTTGTTGGCTCTCTATTCGTCCAATAACTTCAACATATGATTGCAGACACCATCCGTACACAGTATGGTGGTTCACCGCAATCTTCATTGGTTTATGTAAAGCCTTATAGTCGTAGAATTGACGAAATGAGGATGCCGCTCGGTTACCAGCCTCCAAAGTTCCAATGTTTTGATGGAAAGGGCAACCCAAAACAACATGTCGCTCATTTCATTGAAACGTGTAATAATGCTGGCACTTACAATGATACCATGGTAAAACAGTTTGTGCGCTCTCTCAAAGGTGTTGTTTTTGAATGGTATACAGACTTACTAGCGGGGACAATTGATAGTTGGGATCAACTCGAACGAGAATTTTTAACTTATTTCTACAGCACCAGACGAACGGTTAGCCTTCCAGAACTTGCTCGAACAAAGCAGAGCAAGGAAGAGCCAACTGTGGAGTATATCGAACGCTGGAGAAATCTTATGCTTAACTGCAAAGAACGGATTAGTGAAACATCTTCCATCGGCATGTGTGTACAAGGCTTGCACTAGGGATTGCTCTATAATCTCCAAGCAAATATGCCCCATTCTTTTGAAGAGTTGGCCACACGTGCTCATGATTTAGAGCTCCAAATTGTAAGGCATGGAAATTACTTGCCGAATGACCCGAGAGAAAAGAAAGAACCCAAGAGGAAAATAAAGGACACAAAGATAGGTAAGTCCAAAGAAGCCATGACAATCTCTACTGCTCTTGTAAAGATAGCCTTCCAAAGATCGAACTCAAATTTGAAGCGAAGGCCAAAGCCAGAGTTCAGACCTAACAGGGGACAAGTCCAAAGTAGGGATCATCTGACTTTGAAAAAACTCGAAGAGAAGGAGTATCCATTCTCAAACTCTGAAGTCTCAGGAATCTTAGATCAACTCCTTGAGCAAAAGATAATCGAACTTCCAGTGTCAAAAAGACCAGAGGAAGTGGGTAAAACTGATCATCTAAAGTACTGTAAATTTCACAGGATTATTAGTCACCCAGTGGAGAGATGTTTTGTCTTGAAAGATCTTATTGTGCGTTTGGACAAAGAAAATAAGATCAAACTTGAAATCGGAGAAAATCCAACGGTTACTTGCTCAGTGGTTTCATTTGGATCATTTGATCCAATCCCATTACAAAGAGAGAACATGTATTCCCTCTCACATGTAATGTTAGTGAGTCCTCGATTGAAGAGTTTGGACCTCAACTTCCAGAAGGAGCCATCTATTCACGAGAATACCGTTCGATTTAAACCAACGCAAGTGTACGGTTCGTTACAAGTAATAAAGTGGACTTTTAAAGTCCAGATTGTCGATCCCACAGAGATTGAGTAGTTTAATATTAATTATCTCGACCTTAACCGAAACAAGATGAGTTTTTGATGTGTTTTTATACTAAAGACTAACCAAACTAAATTATGAAATCTACTTGTGAATGAGATTGGTAAACTAAATGAAAATTATCCTAGAATGTAATATGAAAGCCGAATGCAAATTTTATGAAATTAATATAATAAAAACGCACTAGGATCCCGAATCACCAAACAAGTTCACTTTTAACTCCTATTTCACAAATTGATGACACGATGAATTGATTGAATAATCAATATTTCTAACTTATCCAACAATCTATTTCGAGTAGAATTGAACCTATTCTAGCATACCATTTGACTATATTTCTATGACAAATGCAATAAACAAGAATGCATAACGTTTTGTAAACACATAGAGATTCACGCAAAGTATAGTGGTATATTTCTATCCCCTATCGGACCTTACGATGATTTATACCTTATAAAATCTATTTTCCTTCTTTCGAATGTATAAAATAGACCACCTAAACTCACATAATCACATGCATTTAATTATGGAGAAAATAAATTATATATAAATCATTCAACATCCATCAAACGTGTTTAAATATCAAATTGCAAAATAGAAATTACAAGATCACATTGTGAGGTTCATCGTTCATCTAGTACTTGAAAAACTAGCCTAACATGATAGAAGTAAGAAAACAAAAGAAGTAGGTTGGAGACGACATCACCCTATTAATTCTTGAGTTAAATCTTGAATCTTGGGATGAATCTTCTTCTCCTTCCTTGTTGTCTTGCTCTCAAATGTGTAGAATATGTCCAAATTATGCGTAGTCCCCGTTTCTGGTCGAGTTAGGGTTATAAAAAAGTCCAAGTTCGAGTTTTCATAGGTGTTTAACTTAAAAAAAGAAACCAGAATTTTCGGGTTAGAAATGAACCAAGCGACTGCTTGGTTTGTAAAATTTGCCTCCTGGATTCCTTGAATGTACTTGGGCGACCGCTTGGGATTTGTTCCAAGCGACCGCTTGGAACAATTTTTTTCTCCGCTGGATAGTTTTTGGTATTTTGATCATAACTTTCTCTTTGAAGTGATTCAAAGTGCATTGGAAAGATATCTCAAAGAGCTACAACGTTGATTCAGACATCATCTTCCAATTCGATCGTCTACCATGTCAACAATTGGTCTCAATGTGAGACTAAAAATCGGTACATAACTTTTCGATTAGAAATTGATGTGTGATCATACTTTGACGATATTCCATCTCTTTGACGTCTTCTTTCAACCAATTGACTCCTAGTACTTTCAAATCTTCATCGTTTGGGTCGACACAACTTTTGAATATTTGCACGTTAGTCTTTGAACTTTCATTTTCTTCCGTTTTGATCCCTTTTCGCTCGTTTTCACATACTTCTCGTTCCATCCATCAAAATAGTCCTACAAACACAAATTATATCGAATTAAGCCATATTTCAACACATACATCCACAATTGTCCATGTTTTGTGGCCTAAATAAGTGTGTAAAACGCACTTATCACCATCCCAGTGGAATTTAAAGTAGACAGAGAAATCACTATCAGCTACGTCTATCTAGGGATGGGAGGACCACGTTCAACCAATTGTCCGACCTTTTACGATATTATGATAGATAACTTGGATATTTGAGATTCTGATTCTGATTCTGAGTCTGAAAATGAGATCAGTGATGGCTGGTCCACCTTCATAAGCAAAAAGGAGAAATATAAAAAACCAAGCAAAACAGGTAAAACTTTACCTTTTTTAACTCTCGCAGAACCAACACTGGGGACATTAAATATGGAAATCCAACCCAATGAAGAAGAAACATCAGAAGAAAATCAGGAGGCATGGACACTTGTGAAAATATGTCAAAGAAAGACTCTATGACTTCCAAATTCCATCACACATGACAAAAAGTTGAAACCGAGAAGGAAGCTAAGAAACAACCAAAATAAAAAGTCTAAATTCACGTTAATGGCGTCTGTTAGATCAAAAGAAGTAGAAGCTCCTTTACGTGTTCATTCCAAACTGCCAACCCTGGGAAATTATTTCCCTAAAGATTTCTTTGACAATGAATGCTTCACCTCTAATGTCATCCATGTAAAGGAGAAAAATGAGATGAAGAATACATCAAGAGAGAGTTCAGAGAAGAAGAAAACTATCTTACGACTCAACAACATTCATTCTAATACAAGTCTGATGGAGTCTCTCAGTCTTCCTTTCGACGATCAAATGGCTTTAATTGCAGCGTTGATCGACCCAGAAGCATACGAAGGTAAGGTCTTAACACAGATTGAGACCATAACTAAACAAGACTGTATGGCCATCATCACATTTGACAATGAAGATCTACAACTTGGTTCTCGTTTACATAATAGACCACTGTATGTTAGTGGTTATATTCGAGAATGCAGGATAAGTCGCATGATGATTGATTGTGGATCTGCCGTAAATATTATGCCAATCAAGACGATGAAGAAGATTGGAATCAATACTGGTGATTTGTCCAAGAGCAAGATCATGATTCAAGGATTCAACTAGAAAGGCCAACGAGCCATTGGTATGATTCGCCTGAAACTACAAATCGGAGAGTTGATTTCTTCAGCCCTCTTCCATGTTATTGATGCTAAAACATCCTATGAGTTACTCCTCAAGCGTGTTTGGCTGCATGAAACTGGAGTGGTGCCTTCGACTTAGCACCAATGCTTCAAATATAGCCGAGATGAAGAAGTCAAAATGTGTGGTAGCTGAGTCCAAACCGTTCATTGAAGAAGAATCTCATTTTGCAGATGCCAAATTTTATACGAAAGATGAAGAATGTAATTCTGCAGGATTGACTATGTCCGGATTCCAAGTTAAAAGAGATGTAGACGATGATGATACATCTAATGTTGCTCCACTTCGTCAGCTTATCAAAGGTAAAGCAAAATTAACATCAGAAGGATTCTCTATAGGCAAGAAACCTCATATAGAACCAACTGATATTTAGGTATTTAGAAAAGATTTAACTATTCCAATACCTAGTATTCCAAAATGGTTTCTGCCTTATCAACTCATGACAGCCTCAGGAGAACGTAAATCTACATTGGAAGCTTCGACATCTATTCCAAACATATCAAAGCTCTGTATTTCTAGCTCGTCCGAACAAGATAAGCCGGGTACTAAAGGAGCTGATGAATCAAAACAGACTTTCAAAGGATGTTATAATCCCCAATTCAAAAAGTTGTTTGAAAATGTTGGATTTGGAAAAGGGGAGCCTCACAAATTGGGTGAACTTGATGCTGTCATTTCGGGTGGGCGTATCCCTTCTGATTCTCATGGATCCTTCATGTCGCGACCTAGGTATGGTTTAGGATATGATCCAAATCCACCAAGAAAGATAAAGGTTAAGAAGGTTTCTTTAAACCCAATTATGATCCAAATTTATGAAGTTACAGAAGAGAAATCAGAAGAACCAAAACCTTCAGTGTTCGATCGAATCGAAAATAAAAATGATAGAGTTTCTGTATTTAAAAGATTAAAAGGAGAACCTTCCACAACAGTTGACATAAAAGGTAAAGGTTCTGTCTTCCAGAGGTTAGCTAAAGATCCTCATCCATCTACTCAAATTGATTAAACAACGCAAATTTTTTCGAAGTCATCTCGAAGACAATCTGCATTTTCTCGACTTGGAATTAAAACTACTAATCCAAGTCCAAAACCTCAACAATCAAGAAGAAGACAAAAATATCAAAAAGTGCACCCATCCCTAAAGAATAATGAAGATAAGGAAGAAGTCTTCGTCAATCACATAGCATTTGAAGAAGCTTCCAACTCAGAATTTGAGTCAGAAAACTCTGCCAAAACAGATGAACCTGAACCAGCCCCACTTGCATTCGAAGAATGGGGACAAGCTACTATGGATGACTTGAAACAGTTGAACTTAGGGACTGAAGAAGACCAGAGACCAGTGTTTGTAAGTGCTCTCCTCAGTCAAAAAGAAGAATTCGAGTACATCAATTTGCTTCAGGAATACAAAGATGCATTTGCATGGTCTTACAAAGAAATGTTAGGGTTAGATCCAAAGGTTACCGTGCATCACCTTGCAGTGAGACATGGAGTTCGACCGATCAAGCAACCTCAAAGAAGATTTCGACCAGATCTCATTCCTCAAATTGAAGTGGAAGTCAACAAACTTATCGAAGCTGGATTTATACGTGAAGTCAAGTACCCAACTTGGATCGCGAACATTGTTCCTGTAAAAAAGAAGAATGGACAATTACGAGTCTGCGTTAACTTTCAGGATTTAAATCAAGCATGCCCAAAAGATGATTTCCCACTTCCGTTAATAGAGTTGATGGTGGATGCAACAACCGGTTATGAAGTTTTATCTTTCATGGACGGATCTTCTGGATATAACCAAATACGGATGAATTCAAAAGATGAAGAACTGACATCGTTTCGCACTCCTAAGGGCATATATTGTTACAAGGTTATGCCTTTTGGATTAAAGAATGCAGGAAAAACCTACCAGTGGGCAATGCAAAAAATCTTCGATGACATGCTACATAAGAATGTGAAATGTTATGTGGATGATCTTGTTGTTAAAATGAAGAAACACAGCGATCATCTATAAGACTTATGGGATGTTTTCAAAAAATTTCGACGACATCAATTGAAGGTGAATCCATTGAAGTGTGCATTTGGTGTCACCTCTGGAAAATTTCTTGGCTTCATTGCTCGACATCGGGGCATTGAAATTGATCAATCAAAAATTGAGGCCATAATCAACATGTCAGAGCCAAGAAATGTACATGAGTTGAAAAGCCTTCAAGAAAAACTCGTATACATTCGAAGATTTATCTCTAACCTTGTCGGACATTGTCATCCATTCAACAGATTAGTAAAAAAGGATGTACCATTCGAGTGTAATGATACTTGTCGAAATGCTTTCCAAAGTATTAAACAATATTTGTCGCATCCGCCAGTACTCACGGCTCCAGTACCAGGAAAATCGCTGACGCTTTACGTTGCAGCACAAGAATATTCTCTAGGAGCCCTTCTTGCCCAAGTCAACAATGAAGGAAAGGAGAATGCGCTCTATTACTTGAGTCGGACACTGATAGGCGCTGAAATGAAGTATTCACCTATTGAAAGAATATGCCTTGCGTTGATCTTCGCTGCTAAAAAATTGAGGCATTATATGCTATCACACACAATCAGTCTTGTTTCAAAGAGTGATCCATTGAAGTACATAATGTCCAGGCCGATCCTTTCCAGCAGGATTGGAAAATGGGCACTTCTACTATCTGAGTTCGATATCAAATTCACTCAATAAAAAGTCGTTAAAGGATAAGCTCTGGCAGATTTTCTCGTTGACCATCCAATTCCGGCAGAATGGGAACTTCAGGAAAACTTTCCGGATGAAGAAGTTTTATTCATCGAAATTATACCATCGTGGAGGCTATACTTCGATGAAGCAGTCTGAAGTTACGGTGTCGGAGTGGGAGTAATCTTTGTCACCTCTCATGATCTTGTCATACCTTACTCTTTTACCTTGATAGAGAAATGTTCAAACAACGTGGCGGAATATCAACCTCTTATCCTTGGATTAGAGATAGCATTAGATATGGATGTTCTTCAGCTAGAAGTGTTTGGAGACTCTAAATTGATTATCAACCAGCTGTTAGCCGAGTACGAAGTTCCTAATTCAGACTTAAAGCCATATCATGAATACGCATCAGTTCTCATGGAACGATTTGACTCAATAAAAATCAAATTTTTGCCTAGCCTAGAAATGAAAATAGAGAAGCTGATGCTTCATGGCCTTTCAATGCATGGGGCATTGATGTAATTGACCTATAACAAAGTCTTCTGCTGGGCATTCATAGATCCTCGTCGGGACTGACTACTTCTCTAAGTGGGCTGAAGCCATACCATTGAGGGAAGTAAAGAAAGAGAATGTTGTAGATTTCATCTGTATCGAGATCATTTATCGATATGGGGTCCCGCGACACATCATCACTGATAATGGAAAACCCTTTTGCAATAGCCACATAAACAACTTATGTGCAAAGTTTGGATTCAAATAATACAACTCGTTCATGTACAATGCAGCAACCAACGGTTTAGCAGAGGCGTTCAATAAAACTCTATACAGCTTACTAAAAAAGGTTGTTTCGAAATCAAAAAGAGATTGGCATCAAAGAATCGACGAAGCCCTGTAGGCTTATCGAACTCCAACGCAAGCTATTCCTTGCGCTTTGGTGTACGGAGTGGAAGCTGTACTTCCTTTGAAGTGTCAAATTCCATCACTTCGAATTGCCATCCATGAAGGTTTGACAACAGAAGAAAATGCCCGTCTTCGACTCGAAGAGTTAGATGCTTTAGATGAGAAGAGATTAGAGGCACAGATGCACCTGGAATGTTATCAAGCTCAGATGGCGAAATCCTTCAACAAAAAGGTGCGACTAAGATCATTTCAAGTCGGAGATTTGGTACTTTCGATATGCAGGCCAATCATAATCACAAGAAAAACAGGGGGCAAGTTTCAACCTAAATGGGATGGTCCATTCCTTGTTACTCATGCATTCACTAACGGATCATACAAGATCGTCGACAAAGATGGACTGCAAATCGGGCCTATCAATGAAAAATTCCTAAAGCGTTTTTACGCTTGAAGTTCTTTATTTTATAAATTTTTCATTGTAATAAAATGTAACACTCTTGCTCGCAAGAGGATAAATTGTGAACGGCCCACCCCAAAATAAACAAAATAATAATAATTGTATTCTTGTAATGAACTACGTTCGACTTGATCCTTTTTGAGCACGTAGGTAGCTTGGATATACTATAAATCCAAGTTCAGTCAACAAATTTAATAAATTCATTCAATTTGATTGTCTCTGTCTTGCAGTAAACAGAATAGTATACAAGGAGCATTAAAAAAAAAGAAAAAAAGGGAAATGATGAATGTTAAAAAGAAAATTACAGAAGTCTCTACTCTATCAAAATCAATCGTCATTGATCAGTTGCAGAACACTATCTTCAAGGGTCTTCCTCTTTTGATCTATAGATGCGATGCCGGCAACATCTCTAGTATGAGATTCTTCTAATCTGACTTTCTCAGTTCCAATTCTACTCATTCGTTCCTGATAGTTTGTAGCTCATCGCGAAGTCTATCCAGCTCAGAAGATAGTTAACTGATTTTATCTTCCAATGAAGGATGTGTTGATGCCTTTGCTTCCATCTAGATGTTTAAAACTTTCAACTGTTTAACCTTTTATTCAGCAGTTAAACACGCCATGTGTTTCTTTCGTTTAGATAAATAAATGTCAACTTATTTCAAAAATACATCTACACGTTTCATCAAATGAGTTGGATCTGTGTGAAACGAGTCGATAATCATGTTTTGGAGAATTTGATTATTCTTCTCCCACTAAGATCGAATATTGGAAAAGCCATACTTCAAAACATCTTTAAAACATTTTTGAAGATAATTAGTCATGGTTTCTTGCATAACAGCCTTTAAGTAAGAAGACTCTTGAGTTATCCCAAGAGGAGGACCAGACATGAAAGAACAAATTGGTGCAGCCCTATGATTGATTGTCCTTGAAGTGGAAGCAACAATCAAAGCCAATGAAGGTGGAACAGCTGGAGCTTCTTGACTGACCTCTGAAAGGTTAACTCTCACGTCTTGACCTCTGAAAGGTTAACTCCGACGGTCTCAGAATTGACTTTATCTTCATTATTGCACTCATCTACATTAATCGCCAAATTGCCTCCATTAATAGTTCTCGGGTCCCTGCAAAGATGGTCCTGAAAATTATAAGCATCATCTAGTCCTTGAAGTGCATCAATTCTCCCATCATTCTCGTCATTCTGATCTCGTAAAAAGTTTGGACTCAATGAGAAATCTAGTCCTTCGGGAATATTTGGGAAACCTATAAATAAAAGAAAAAAAATAAAGAGAGATTTCTTCTTTGAAAAAAAAGGGATGGACAAGAACAATGAAAAACATACCTGCATTTCGTGTTCTAGGTGACATGTCTAAAAATCCACCATCTAAAGGCTTATCCGGGAGACTGATATTAGTGACGTTGGATGTTTCAAAGTCATCTTCTGCAAGACTTGGAACAGTCAGAGGCTGCCTTGGTCTTACTGACCGCTTCCTTCGATATATTTGAGAAAGAGGAGCCTTTAATTGAAGTCATATACATCAAATCAAATACAAGTAGTGCCAATATATATATATACACACCTATATAACTCATACATGATCTTTGGAGCTTTCATCTTCTGGAGTTAGAGTCTTTCCGGGAGTATGAGATGTTTGATCTCCAGGACTACTGTAATCTGGAATAAAGATTGCTTCAGCTATCTTGTCATCGGGCTCGAGGGTAGAAGCAAGCTTCATTGATAGAATTATAAATTTAATCTTCTTAATAGTTCCTTCACTCCGAAGGTTTAGTTCCCTCTTTTGAGAAGTCCCTTTAGAAATGACATTTTGAGGGTTTAACCCCTTTGGTTATGTCCCTATTAGTTTGCCTCGAAACTAGATCAAGAATAAAGTCACGACTCTCACTAGAAGATGAAACATGTACTGAAATCTTGGTCAGGTTTGGCAATACTTGATTATTCCACCAATCTTGGTATTCTGCATCTACATGTTGGCATATACCCTTCATATACTCTGGAATATGAAATGTAGATCCACTTATCCTCTGAGTCAAAGACAACCAAACGCGATATATGTCGCCTGTACTGGTAGCAATGTCCAACTTTCTTGGTGAACCAGGAGTTTTTGCCTAAAGGCAAGTTGTCTTGCAAATCTGTCAGGGTTATATGCCTCAAGAATGAAAGGGGAGTTTCCTCGACGATAAGAAACAAATCAAGATCGAATACTCATCATAAATTCTAAAGTATCTACAGACCTTTGTTGGTCATCCACTCGTTTATCGGGATGAGACGATGAGGGAAAAGGATTCCAGCAAAAGTCGTTGACTTCCATCATTCCACGAATAAGGTCTCGACAATCAAAAACATTTTTCTCCCAAGATTGGAAAGCATTCAAAGTGTCAGCGTATCTTCGGATTATAGGACGAGAGTAACTTTTGTCCACATAAGCATAAATACCTCGAACGAAATAAGTTGCAGCTTAAGCATAAAGAAAATATCCAGGAAATAAATGTGAAATTGAGCCAAGGTCCGGGTTTGACTGATGGTTTGATGTTCGTGTAAGTCCTCTATAAATGCTTGTTAATACAGAAGGAACTAAGCTATAAGTGTACCCTCCCGCCATCCTAGAAGATGCTTTAAAAGTTCCAACTCTTATATATTCATCCCTAGAAGGAAGAACGAAATGACAAAGCTACAGGGAGAGATAAGCTGCTATTTCTAATTCTTCTTCTTCTTCCATAGACAGATATCGATAGGTCGCTCCAATGACTTCGATCCCTGTGGGAAATGTCTCTTGGCTTGTCTATTACTACGGGCCTCTAGATTTCATTTGAAGCTTTTTGATGACGCCTCTTGAATGGATTTAAATTCATAGCATTCTTATAATTTTTGTGTTGTCGAGGATTCTGGGCACAATTATTCTCGCAAAACCAAAAATTAGTCCATTCTTCATGACTGACGCAATCAGATTCAGTTGCATTGGCAATCAATGCGAAAACATTAAAGAGGTAAATACAAGACTTGGGAAGGTGGTCCGTCAGCTCTAAAAGGCTCGGGACTACTTCTTCACAATAATGGCTCTTGATTGAAAGTCTGCTTATCTCACGGATGTCCCAAAGAAAGATGCCAATTTTGCCACTGGAGGTCACAAAAGTGTTGGTTTCTGGACACCAAACTTCACAAAGAACCCTACAGATAGAGTTTGGAAGATGATAATATTTTGAAGCAGAGCTGACTGCAAAAGCTAACTCGCGAAGATTCCTCTTAAGTAGAAGTTTTTAGACCCACAAAGACTACTCTCAAAACTTTGGAAGAAAAGAAATCTCTCCACGACTAACAAGCGCGCTTCCCCATCGTATTTCTTTATTATCGATCCTATCACAAATTACAGCCCTTGGAATGCAATCCATGCTTTGGCAATGTTGAGGCGGAGGATACAAAAAGGAAATATGGCTGCTAGAATGATTTGATTTAGCAATATCTAATTTCTCGTTACATCCACTTATGATGGTCATATGCAACTCTGACAAAGGCTCCAGGAGGTCAGTAGAAGGATCTGTCATTGGCTCATGGATGCTAAGTTTAAGTTCATCTCATACGCCAGGCTGGGCACGATACTTCACATCAGTATCTTTGAAACGAAGATAACTTTTGCCTTGATTTTTATGCTCAATGAGCTTGTGTATTTCAGAATACGCTCTATCATTAGAACTTGTTCCAACCATTCTTGAAAAAAAATTAGCGAAAAAAATGGGGGCAACAAATGTTTTAAATTCATTTATTGCCTGAAATTACAAGTCTTCCAAAATGTAAATGACTTTAGCATAAAGTGCCTTGGATAGTCAAAGGAGTCGGTCCTTGGTCCTAAGCACAATGTGCCTTGGACAGTCAAAGGAGTCGGTCATTAATCCTAAGCACAAGTGCCTTGGACGGTCAAAGGAGTCGGTCATTGGTCCCAAATGGAAAATGTCTTGGACGGTCAAAGGAGTTGGTCCTTAGTCCCAAACACAAAGTGCATTGGACGGTCAAAGTAGTCGGTCATTGGTCCCAAACACAAAGTGTCTTAGACGGTAGAAGGAGTCGGTCCTTGGTCCTAAACACAAAGTATCTTGGACGGTCGAAGAAGTCGGTCCTTGGTCCGCAACACAAAGTACATTGGACGGTAAAAGGAGTCGGTCCTTGGTCCACAACACAAAGTGCCTTGGACAGTAAAAGGAGTCGGTCCTCGGTCCAAAACACGAAGTGCCTTGGACAGTAAAAGGAGTCGGTCCTTGGTCCACAACACAAAGTGTCTTGGATGGTGAAAGGTGATAGTCTCTAATCTCCAATGTGTACGAAAAGGTTTGCAATTTTAAGTCTGTTCATAAGCAAATATTTTCTGAACTCATAATTGAAGTACGAAAATTGAACCTCTACACCAAGGAAATCTCGAACCTCAAAATGTCTGCCTTGCTTAAAAAATTGAATCCCTGAAATTTTTTTTTTGACAAATGTTAGTCTCGATTTATTAAAACACCCATAAAAACAACAATTTGACAAGGACTCAAAACAAAACGAAAAAAAAAACAACACATAAAAAAAAAAGAGTAAGTGTGGGTTTCTGCCAATTCTTGGTTTCGACAGAAACCAAGTAAAATCTAAATTTAAAAAAAAAAGAAAAGGAAAAAGAAAAAGGGGGGTTAATATACGTTTATATATATATATATATATACAGAAACCATCCTTGATTTCTGGTTTCTGCCACAAAAACCAAGGAAAATTATTTTAAAATTAAAAAAAAGATAAAAAAGAGGGATAATGATTATTGCATGCACATATATAAAGTATACCTCTCAACAGTTGAATTGATAGGTTTTGTCTTCCGTCACCAGATTTTGTTGTTTGATTGTAGGCACCAAATCCAAAAATGTAAAAAAAAAAGTTTGTTGATTATTTTCTTTGTTGAAATCTTCAACACAAAGTCAAAAAGCCTTCTTCAATTCTGCCATATTCTTGATCTTTGAACAGAATGTGACGATATTGAAATCACCTTTTGTACTTGAAGTAAACGAGGAGTACAATTCTAAATACATATGACTCTAAACCATTAATGTTTAATGAAGTCTGCAAAATTATACTGGGATAAAATTTCCCAGGATAAATTTTAGAGGAGTCCAATTTTAAATGAAACTCTAAATATATTTCAATTTTTAAATTGCTTTATTTATCTTAAGTTTATTGAAGTTGTTCAAAATCAAATAAAGTCTTTTGTTTTCAAACTTGAAAGATAAAGCTCTATCCTAAATCAAAATCGTAACAATCCATTTAGTATGAATGTTCAAATTTCAAAAATCAAATTCAAGATTTATCTATTTATTTATTTGTCGTACAGGATCAAGTCAAGTTGAAATACAGAAATCCTCAAAAAATGTTGCAGTTCCCATTTTAAAAATTGACTTAAGTGTAGGATCATAAAATTTATAGCCCCTTGATTGCTTAGATTAACCAATAAAGTAGCTGTTCACTGTTTTGGAGTCCAATTTCTTTTCATGTGGCCTATAAGGCCCTAGCCTCGGTTGGACATCCCCAAATGTGAAAATTCTTTAGACTAGACTTTCTGTCTATCCAAAGCTCATAAAGTGTTTTAGCAGCAATCTTAGTTGGTACTCTGGTCAGAATATAAGTGCTCATGACATAATTTTGATGAATTTTCTTTATTTAATTTTCGTTTAGTACCACGTGATTCCACATGCGTTTCATTATATGATGCAACAGTATCGAGCAAATATAGGTTATCATATGCAGATAATAAACCAACACCAATAACATTTGAATTTAATGAAAAACTAAACTGATTGTTTCCAAATGAACAATAATATCTAGATTTGTCCAACAAAGAAACAGAAACCAAATTTCGTCTAAAAGACGGTACAACGAAGGTCTTTCAAATCTAAATAATAACCCGTTTCTAATAATAATAACCTAAAAGTGCTTATTACATCAACTTCAACCGATTTGCCATCACCCACATAGATGTATCTTTCACCATCATTTGACTTTCGATTCCTCAGATATCCTTACATAGAAACACTTATGTGAGTAGTAGCACCAGAATCTAACCACCAAGTGTTTCTAGGTATTGAAGCTAAATTAACCTCAAAACAGACCAAAGAAAGATTTGTACCTTTCTTTGCACACCAAGCGTGATATTTGGTACAGTCTTTCTTCACATGTCCAGTCTTGTTGCAAAAGAAATAAGCCCCTTTGTCATCTTGCTGTTTCTTTTGTGCCGGACCCTTAGGAACAGCTTCATATTCCTTCTTTCTTTTCTTGCCCTTATCCTTAGAAGTGTTTGCCAAGTGAGCGCTATCAGTTCTTTCTTGCTTCAACCTTTCTTTCTCTTGCACACAATATGAAATGAGCTCATTTAGAGACTATTTCTCCTTCTGGCAGTTATAATTGACCTTAAATTGACTGAATTGTACAGAAAGTGAGATCAATACCAAATGCATGAGCAAGTCATCAGACAAGTCGAACTTTAGTCCTTTAAGTTTAGAAGCAATGTGAGACATCTGCATGATGTACTCCTTTATGTTTCTCTTGCTTTATACTTCATTGAAATCAAGCTTAGCAGAAGCGCGCTTGTTTGAGCCTTATCGTTTTTCACAAAACATTTCTCAATTCAGGCAAGGAAATCCTTGACATTTGTTACTTCTTCGGATACTGCGCCTCTAAAGGCTTTCTAAATGCCGCGCTTAATGATCATTAGACTCATGCGATTTGAGCAATCCCACTTCTCAAAGTTCCTCTTTTCATCAGAAGAATTTGCTTCCGTAAGAGAAGTGGGTTTCTCAATCTGGAGTGCAAGATCTAGATCCAT